>CM060832.1:114800000-115400000 GCA_030762175.1 Metallyticus violacea
CTTATTCTTCACAGTTTCCTTCGCAACAACAGCTGTGTGCACAGACGCGTTGTCGTGAAAAAGGCGCATACCACCACTAAGTTTTCCTCGCCTTTTCTCTTTGATTTAAGCACACAGTCTGTGCAGTAGGCTAGCATATTACTCCCCATTTACTACGGTGTTCTCTCCTTGAAGTCAATGAAGATTATTCCTTCACAGTCCAAAAGAATGTGGACATGATCTTCTTGGTTGACTGAGTGACCTTGATCCTTAGAGGCGGTACTTCGTCAGGTTTACGCCACTCCATTGGTTCTTTTTTGGACAAGGGATCTTAGTAGAGGACTATAGTTTCAACTTCTGTAACAATGGTTTGCAGAGTTTCTCTCTCGTTGTCACGGCATTTCAAAAATACAGATGACTCGTTACTGCTTTTGGACTGAGGAAAGAAGTCTAGGCTCCCATCTTGCACTATCCTTATTCATGTTTAAATATTCAGAATAACTCGAAGGACTGTTGTTTTATAAAGACCCAACTTTTCTGCTGCTTCTGTAATTTGGAGCTGCCAGTCTTCCATAATTTCTCCTTCCACAAGAGCGATGTTTTCAGGAGTGAACACCTTCAAGGCCCAACCTGCACGCTCTTCGTCTTCAATGCGTTATCGACCCATTCGAAAAAGTTAGGTCCATCTTTTTACGGTAGAATATGAGGATGGATGCTTCCCCATATACACCGTCCAATCGCTGTTTAATTTCATATGGAGTGAGTCCTTCTTTGTGAAGAACTTAATAGGAGCTCAAAACTCCATTTTGAACACGTCACAATCTTCTACATAAGTCTTCTTTATACAGCTATATCTGAACAACCGAACACTGCGGAGCAAAAGTTACAGCTGCATTTTTTGACTTAACAGATAATGTGTGACACGAAATAAGGCTTTTGTGAAGGCGATAATCCTTATTGGCTAGATGGGAAAGTTATGAACTTAACCTTCGTATATTCTTATATAGCATTGAATTTATATAGTTCAAAATATATGTGTATATAAAATAAGAAATGTTACGAATGAAAGCGATAATTACCAGAAAATGGTAATATAAGGTTTTGAACTATTTAATATATCAACATATTCATGCATCATTATGACAATGTATTAGCGGTATATTTTGTCTAAAGAAACATAAAAATAAACTAATTTATTCTAAATCTGGCTGAGCATTCGTGAGTGAAGCTCATATAAATACTTAAAATATAATTATTCAAAGCCTATTGTAGCCATACTTTGTCATTTATCATATAAAGTTCTTGGGGAATGATCACATTGAAACCGATACCCTAAAAGTGCGGTTAGTGGAATCCGTCTTGATTGACATCGAATCCTGGTCGCACCGATACCTAGTTCGTCTTCTCTGCTCTGATTTCTGCATCCGCTACACTCACTAAACCGATGCCAACTCTCTAATATCCAATTTAAAGGTTGAAATTGCGTTACTCCCATTTTACTTCTTCCAGATGTAATCAAGACAAGAAGTAACGCGATTCTTTAGGATGGACTAAATTTATTTCTTTTCCTTTCCATGCTTCATCTCTAGCTGAAATTCTTAGGCACTTACATAGATAACACTAAGATAAAAATCTAGTAATTGAATGTTTAACATGCATTTTATTGTTAAATTTTATTATAGTTTCCGATTCCAATCGGAATATTTTTTGTAATTGAGAAAACTTTATAATAAACTCTATTTATGGTAATCGTTTTGCATTTGTAATTATTAAGCGTTAGGTGTATATGGTCGGGTTCAATCTTGAAAGATTTAAAGGGATTTCCAGACTATTTCATGGTTTTTACATGAGAAAAAGGTAGAAGTAACAAAGTAAAGAAAATATTTCTCTAGGAAAATTAAAAAGATTAAAAATTCATATAAATATTTTTAATAAATGGTCGCTTTACGTATGTTTTTTTTTTTTTGAATGCTTTTAACGTCCGTTTTTACTACTGAGGTACCACAGGCAGAGGACACTGATGATATATGAGATGATTTATTTTTAAGGAAGGAAGCGTTCCAGGCCTTTAGAGTTCCTTCCCGGCATTTGCCATTTATGAGGACTGAGGAAAACTGGAAAAAAACTCAGTCGTTGAGGACGGTCCTGGTGGGATTCGAACCCCAGACCTCCTTCTCATGAGTCCGCACCTTAACGACCTCGGCCACTGGTGGCGGTGTTTTGTCTTTCTTGATTACCACATCTTAATAAACTCTGACCAAAGCAATAGTTTACATATATCACGAAATTTTCATGCATATGAGAGAGCTGGGTAAATTTTTATTTTCGCTTATCTGCGCCGCATGTAGCAATAAGTAAACACGTTATCCTATGACGTAATGGCTAGCTTTGTACCAGAGGTAATAGCGCTTTGTTAATAAGCCGTATCTAGGTTTGTGCATCAAAACAATTTGATTGCTGAAGCAGTTCTGTTGTTGAAATAAACTAACAATATTACTTATTTAATCATGAATAATGTAGAACTAAACATTAAAATGCAAATAACATGGAAGATAATAACTAGTAATGTAATAGCTTTGTATTTGAGGATATCTGGCTTAATTCACGGAACATCGGAAAATGAATAAATTAATATAATGCAGCATGGAAGGGAAGTTGGTGTCATAATTAAAATTGATAATAAACCTTAATAGGGGAAACAAAAAAGTATAAGTATTTGTTGCTCCGTCTCTTATATTTTTTGAGAAAATATTTTATTAATACCTATAGCAACGCTGGTTAATTCTCTGTATTATATGTTCGTTGTCTTTCTACTTTCCGGAGGACGGACGTCATCTTTCCCAAATCGCCAGAAGTTTGTTAATTTGGAGGCCCTGACATTAAGATCTGACATACTCCTCCTAGATAGAGTAGCATGTCTAAATACTCGCGACTGGTGAATATTTCCATAGTTAACTTATACATTTAGAATGCACAAATTACAGATACTAATTGCAAACATAAACTCACTACCAAGCATTACCTTAATCATTGTCAATATCAACGTCATGATACCAACATTAAGCTGAGCAATGCCATTGTAATAATGGGAACACAAATGGTTCTTAATTTTTAAATTCAATTTACACATTAAATATTATATTTAGCAGTTGAATTTGTCTGTCATACTTAATATTTCAAATCAACCAATTTCGTTATTCAGTTCCTTCTCCATTAAACTGCTTCTACACTTTCACTGGCGGTAATATTTGTTAAAGAGTAGAAACATAGAACCTTATATTTCATTGGATGAATCAAATGTACATTCAACCATGCAGTGTGCATGAGCGCAATTCATTTTGTTGATGATACTTAAAACAATTACATGATTGCTAGGACTACAAGGGTGGAAACATCGCTTAAAATGTACTGCGATTGTATTGTGGAATTGTGGATTAGTCAAATTGTTAAAATAATGTAACTACCTATTGGGGGAATGCAATGCACAAATATTTGCCAGACAAACAAATATTGCTAACAAAGATGAGTTACCAGAACTGGGATAGTCTCTCAAAGCTACAAAATGTGACGATAAAATCATTATATAAGGAATGTATTTAAAACTGCACCACATATATGTACAGAACTTGTAGAAATGAGCAAAAACACCGTGATGTGTCTCAATATTAGAAAGCAAACTTTCTAAAGCTGTGAAGGTCAATTAGGGAGCAATGAAAGCATTATCAAAGTTCAATGGGCTAGAAAACCTCTACACTGAACACCTGCTGATTGGTCTAAACACTTTTTACAAATGAATACAAATACGAGTGCTTTGGTACCAGAGAAAGAAGTTATATTTGCTTAGATAGAGAAATGATTTCACATCACAAATATGCTTCTTCAATTTCAATGACTTATGTGACGTCACCATAAAATCGACTAATGAAACGAAAAAATATTTAGAATCTTGGTTAATCACATCGAATCACATCATATATTTCATATCGAAGTAAAATTATCGAAAATTTTTATCAAATCCGTTTTATTACGCGACGTGCATTTGTCTTGTGATCAGTGTAGCCAACTCTACACTTCCACTATACCTCCACTTCCTGAGCATGCTTCACTGACCATTTTTCTGTATTTTCGGTAATATATGCAAATTTAATTCACTTAATGTGTATTCACACAAGCAACTGTTTTAACTTATTCATCCAAACAGCCAGAAATCATTTTGTAAATTATGTATCAATATCTGTCTAAGTGGCCATAAATCGTAATAAACGCTTGTTCAGGATGGTAAAATGTTTTCTCTGTTTTGTTTTTCTCAGTTGGTGTTAGTAAATCGAACGTTAATGACTGTAATTGTGGACTTCCATCTATTTGATTCTCACGGTTTCTGTATAGGTAGGAATTTATAAGTATAATATTTTATACAATTGTTAATAATCCATGTTCGAATTTCAAATGTATATTTTTTATTCTTATTCCAAACCCGTATTTGCCTCTTCTCTATTAGCATTACTGACAATCGACATTCACCTGTTGATAGATGACTTGAAAAGATTAAGTATTCATATTACAAATGTACAATTATTACAAAATTACTAGCGAAGCTTAAGGGAATTATATTTAAATTCATATTTTATTCGTGAAATAAATATTACTTGAGGATTTGAACTTTCCACTAGGTATGAATTTTTCTAAGTTAGGGAGGTCTGGAACGGGGTCCACCTTTTCTCGTAAGGACAACTGGCAAGCTGCCTGATGAGAGATGGCGTTCCTTGATCGCGAAAACGCATGATAGGTGACTTGCGGTGTGCCGGCTTGCTGGTCACATGTTCCCCTGTAACTACTACCCTCTATCAATGAAGTCGTAAGACGGAGGTGGAGAATGCAGGGACGCCGCGGTAGGCCAAGGCTCACCCCGGGCTGTAATGCTAAATAAGAAGAAGGAACAGTACAAGGTGAAAAACGATGAAAATTAATTAATCTTCTCCTTCCATAAACAGTTGACTATTAAATATGGTGGGACTTAATATAGTTTGGGGAAAGAAAGATGAATCAGGAAAAAAAATGAAATTCTTCATTGTCATCTGAATTGCATATGAATTGCATTTAATGGTAAAGGTTTCACTTTGCAGCAAAGTGGATAGTGTATGAGATATATTCAATCTAAAATTGCTAAAGATGCGTCTTGCTGTCCCAAAGTTCGAACCGCAGCTGTATGCAGTTGTAATATGACAAAGTGAATAGAGATACTCTGAATTACATTTAAAAGGCTTGAACAATATCTAAAAGTGTTATGCTATAAATATGGAGAGATATAAAATCAAAATACCTCTGAGAACTTATAAACCAAAAGACTGGCAGATATCAAATTCAAAGTGAATATTTTGATGGAAATAAACTTTAAATTGCTTCCATCATATTTTACCTCATATCTTTGTTTCTTTCACCTAATAAATTATCGCCACGGTTGGCCGAGGTTGTTAAGGCGCGCACTCGTTAAGAGGTAGGCCACGGTTCGAATCCCGCCGGGACCGTCCTCCCTGACTGAGGTTTTTACCAGATTTTCCTCAGTTCTCATAAATGGCAAATGCCGGGGAAGTTCCCTAAACTTAGCCCTGGAACGTTTCCCTCCCCAAAAATCCTTTCCTAATATGTCATTTCATCTCGTGCATCATCAGTGTCCACTGCCTGTGGTGCCTCGGTAGTAAAAACGGGCGTTAAACACTATTCAAAAATACCTAATACATTTATTTCTGTGCTGATTTACTTTTTCGTTTGTGTTCTGCTTAGAAATATCAGGAAATTATATGTATTGAAATTACTGAGCGGTAACGTGTATTAAGATGTACATTTGGTTCCGGCTCCAGCATTGGTGATCTGGGCAAGAAAATAGATGATGGGAGTAAACAGACAGAAGTGTGACTCTAAGAAGGGACATTGGAATGGCCACGTCACTAATGGATTTCCACTGAGTGAACCCACAAGAGGGATGAAGGAGAAACAAACATTGCAATTTAAATGAGAAAAGAAGTCTGTTTTACGTGTGTGCGTGCGGTAGTGCGCAAGCCCCGGTAGCCCTGGATTGTTTGTCTTCCAGACCCCATTAAACTTGCTCCATTGTTGGGAAATGGTATCATCTAGCCTTAAAATAGTTTCCTCTCTACCATCTCAAAACTCTCTTTTCCCTTCCTCCCCCTTCTCTCGTCTCGAAAAAATACCGTCATACTTTTCTCGAGTTTGCCTTAACGATCCTATCCTAGCAAAGGAAGTATAAGGTATGAGATACGGGAAGGTTTTCGCAGAGATGAACGAGCAGCAGTTCTTCCCACATCCACTTCGTGTCTTTCATTGGCTGGCACAAATTCCTGAGGAATCATGTGAGGCATAAAAGCGATTACCATGATTCCGAGAGTGTTATGCTTATTTCTCTTTTCCCTTTCTCCTCAGGCATTTTTCCCTTACGAGCAGTCCGTTTATTTTCTTAAGCTGTTTTGCATCCGAGCTCTTTTGAACTTAACCACTGCTAAAGATATTTTGCTTGAATTTCTTTTTAAGGTACGGTGTATGCCTAAAATGAAACGGGTCTGTAGAAATCGTGGTTTTATTACGTTTACATAAATATAAGAAATGTTGGTGATTCGTCTACTTTTAATTAAATAAAATATGCATTATTATTGCATTATATATAATACATATATATAATAAAAATAAAAATAAAGTAACAATATAACAAATTAACAGCAATTATGATAGTAGAAAAAGATAAAACACTAAGAAAAGTACAAGGACTCCACGAGAAATATAGCGATCTCAAGTGTGACATTTTCTTAGTGTTTTATCTTTTTCTACTATCATAATTACTGTTATTTTATATATATATACCTTTTGAAATGGAAGTCCTTTAGTAAAAAGTACATTATACAAAGTGAAATTAGGACAAATACACCTCACGATAAATGTTACATTTTCTAGCCTACTGTCTACATTAACGCCCATTAACAGATTTTGGCCAAAATGTATTCTTAATAGTGTTTAAATCAAGTTTGATTTCTTGTATCTGGAGTACAAGTCATGCTTTGAACTATCGATTTTATTACCCGCAAGTGCCTTCGTTAATAAATAAAATTCAAGTAGCAAGACAAAAGATTTTTTTTTTATTTGGTTTATTTATGGACGCTGTTTAACATCTCAGGTCATTAGCGTTTCTTTCATTTCAGAGCGTGAAACGGCCGACAAATTTTTCTCAGAGGCCTCTTTTATATTAAGGCTTGAGATTCTTTATCGTGCCGTAAATTTTCGACACGGGACCCACGGCTTTACTTCCGTTCCCAAGGAAGCCATTGTTTAGAATTTTTACGCCCGAAAAAATTCTCGATCCTGGCCGGGTTTGAACCCACGATTTTGGGTTTAGGAAGCAAGTATGGTTACCACTAGGACCGACAAGAGGAGAAGACAGAAGATAACCACAATGTACCTGATATGAACATGTCCAACGAATTCAATATAGCTTCATCGTTAAACGTGTTATCGAACCAAAGTAAAGGTACCTTTTAAAATTCTGCATACTAACAAGGAAAATTATGTGGTTCGAACAAACAAACTTACACTAAATTTAGCATTATTTATTTTCCTCACCTGTGAATTCAATTGGTTTTACTCACTGTTCTATAAAATGCCGCACTAAACCTGTAGTGATTTATGAAAACAAATGCCACTTCAAAGCGTGCTATATAAACACATACACAATCTTGGCTAGCGTAGCAGAAAAGGGTTGCCTTCAAGTAAGTAATACCACCATTGATCTCAAAGGTAAGGAAATGTGTATAAATGAATTTACGACGGAGTTAGCTTACCAATAACAGATTTTGGCATAAAAACTTTCAGTGATGTTTTGAACTCTTGATTTTCGAGGGCAAAGACATGGCTTGGATTCTGGATTTTATTACTGGTATGCGCCATGTTTGTTTATAGCATGCTGTACAGAGCAAGACAGAAGATGAGCATAGCGCAACTGTTATGAACGTACCTAATGCTGATTTCTACTTCTGAATTGAATATGTTTTATCGTTAAGCGTGTTACCAAGAGAATAATTCTGATGTTCATTTTCAGTTTTATTCAGATTTTTGCCATCATTAGTTTATTCCATAGCAGTGGACATTGAACGTTCAACACTTGCGAAAAGACCCAAAATTTAGACCTGGTAACCGCTATATTAGATATTGTTCATTAATGACCATTTTTCGTACATGATTTGAAATCATAAGATTTGATTTTCGTGAATATTTAGGCCCTTAATTACTTATAATGCAAATTCAGGAATGTTTATTAAGGGCAGAAGAATTGTAGCTGGTGCCTATTTTAGATGACATTTGCTGTGCCATTAATATTTTATTTTATATATAAATCATTACTGACTTGTAATAAAAAGTTATGTATTGACACAGGTGTTGCAGGATGAAAACCCAGAGTTTATGGCTAGATTTATAAGCAAAGGGCATCAGAATGTGTTGCATGCTAGCGAGAATTATGATTCTTTTTTCTGTTAGCGCTATAAATCTACTTTTTTAATAACCGGGGTTAACTAAAAAGGAAGGTACTATGGACTTTCGCCATGTATTGATATTCTCCTAGCGAAGAGCTATAATCCACATAAAGAACGTACACCTGGGTAAAAATATGGTACGAAAACTGTAAACATTTTTCATACTTACTGATAATAATTAATGAGGTGTACATTGAGCTTCAGAAAGTCCAATAGAATAACAATTTAAATATTTAGCCCAAGGAATAACTAAACAATGCATTCCATTGCTCTACGGCCAGTATCACCTAAGTGGGTAACAAAGGAGAAAGAAAAATGAGGTAAAATTCGATTAAAGTTCTATTAAACTCGTAGTAGATTAAAACGTGACATTTTGTTTAACTCTTTTAACATAAGCGAGGATGTAAATTGACGATTAATAGTAATTATTATAAATTAATTGTTTCTCAGGACAGTTGAACCATATTATAAAAAAATTATGAGCTCTCACTGTATGTAGACATTTAACTTAAATAATAAAAGATACAAATATACACATATTTCACTTGCAGAGAACCAAATGTTGCTCATAAAAAAGCTTGAAATATATGGTTATTATTTGTTATGTGCTGTACCCTAAGAGATGTGACTGTTCGTGATAACTATCAAGTTATATCATAGTCTTTCCATTGATTTTGGATTTTTTTATGGCTGGATAAATCCTAACTGGTTTAATCATTAGATAGTTGATTTTTCTTAAAAACAGCCAATGAATTTAAATATCTTCACGCCAAATGAATGAATTAGGAGCCAATAATATCTTATTGGATGTTGAAAAGTAACAAGAACACTTCTTAGCTTCTCTTCCGTTATTACAAACCACTCGCATTTCAAACATTAGTAATAATTGTAGATTGAAACCATTTGTTGCTGTTCCAAATACCTCTCGATAATTCTTAACGAATATATGAGATCCTTCAATGTTTTAGTTACATTAAGAGTTTAATTCTAATTGTTTTATAATATTTTAATTATATCATAAAAGCAAATGCAGAGAAAGCCAACGCAATATGAATAATTTTCATTTGTTTATAATCTGAAAGTGTTAAAAAATTGTTTGGTGGAATTTTTGCGGATAAAACTTGTTTTGTTTTTATAGTAACACATTCAGGCTAATTTCTGCAAATGCTGGAGAAATGAAATAATTGTGAAACTGGAATAAAATCAGAAATGAAATGATTAAAGAGTGAAAAGATTTTTTTACATATACGTCGGGCATGTTTCAGAGAATAATAATTCACAATTTTAAATAATATGAATAATGCTTTGCATAATACGGTGTCTTGAACAATTCTTGAATTACAACAATTTTCCTGTAAACAAATTTCCACGTATCAATACATATTTTTCACGATTTATTATTTGTGAACCAAAGCTGATATAAAATTGCCATATAAATTTTCCTTTAAAATTTCGTATTTAAAGCATGTATTTATTATTATATTGGCTTAAATTTCCGCAAAAGTAACACAATTTTATTCCATATTTTATTATTAGAATAAGCCTTTCAATAGCTGCATTCGTATTTTTAGCATTTTTTCTAAATAAACGTGAGGAAGTAAGGGTCAAAGTTCAAAATATTCTGTCTTAAACATCTGTTGTTAGACTGTTGTTGGTTGTTTATGACATCAAATTACACAGATAAAACCAAATTTGATTTTTTTTTAAAAAAGTTCCTGCAACGATTAAGCGATAAAAAAACCTGAGTACCATATATATATATATTTGATTTCAAAGCTTGAGCATTACAACGAAGGCTAAATAAACTATGTATGAATGGGAGATGAAGTGCACCATATTACTGGCCAGAGATATAGATCTTGATTTGTTCCAGAGGGTGCTTAGAAATGTCCATAGCAACAAGTGGGCTCTGAGAATTGATGAATGTAAGCTAGCGCTCAGAGCTGTCTGTTCATGATAGTGAGGATGTACAGCTGAACTTTTGGAGTTGATATTCGTTCCATGAATTGGTTTATAACAATGATACACTATACAGTTCTGTTATTGACAAGATTAAATTCCTCCGGAACATCTTTCTAGGGGAATTAAGTTTTAATGAAAGTAACGCATACAATTAAAGGAAAAAAGGGGTTAATAAAATGTTTTTTTGTGTGTGTTTTAGGAAAATAAGATCTGAACATTATAATGATGTTTTTAAGATGGTTTGTTCGTATTTCAAAGAAAATAAATGATAGGGGGAACTGACCTTTTCCAAAAGAGGAGCTCATTGAATTCTTCTCTCACCCATTTTCAAGCATCATGAATCAAGCGATTACAATTGTTAACTTTTCTTATTATTTTATTCCTCTCTACTGGTGATATTTAATTTATTCACTCGTTTGAAATTCACGCTGAGAATAGAATTTTGTTAAGTGAAATACACAATAGAACCGGAAAGAAAGAAACAGAAAGTGTATGGTAGAAGGTCTGCAGTAATTAAGAACTAAAAATCCCATAAAATGAAAATAATTGTATCAAACCTGCAATGGCTTCGGTTATGCCAGAAGAAATAAGACACGAGATTTTGAAACAGTTGAACGTTGCTGTGATTCCGGACCACTTGCAGCACTGTTTGAGAATCGGTATAACAAAAAACAATAGACAGGCTGTTTCCAGTGTTCTTGTTGGCCAACTTTACCGGCCGAAGAGTTGGAAACAAGTCTATGATATGTTTCACTTTACTTTAAGATAACAAATTGTCGCATACTAAATTTGTCTAATATTGTGCTAGAGTATTTTTTTTTTCTTCTGAGAAGTACAAAACCTTATAAACACCTAAAGAAACACCGTGATCATTAGTAATTGTACTACTTCTTTAACCTTTCATACAAATTAATGTAGTGTTTCTAAACAACACATAATGTATTCGTCTATGATTCCTGCAAGGAATACTGTCCCATATTCAGGAACACGTGTGACATGTAATGGAAAGAGAGAAAGTAAATATGCGAGTTGAAGCTCAGTAGTAACAGTGCAGAAATATGCTACTTTGAAGCTATATTTAATTAAATCAGTAATAAATAATGTCGTGTCATAAATATAGTTGATCTATTGTATATGTATGTTATTTACTTTTAAATTCATGCTACATTATTAACATGGTAACTACTTTCTTTGCGTGCTCTGCTTCTATTTTATGCTTTGGTGAATGGAGACTGCAGTAATCACTTGAATCACGTGATTTTATATTGGTACGCATAGTATATATATATATATATATATATATATATATATATACTGTATATAACGCCAATATGAACATCTGGGAAGTGTTGTGTTGCGATACACACACAAATCCAGAATATTTCTAGCAAAGACGCGACAAAGAAGATTAATGGCTATAGAGAAGAGAGGGGAGTTGGGGAGTAGATGAGTAAAGGAAGGGAAGTTCAGGGGTAAGGGTTCTATTCATGTATATAATTATAGAAAACATGTAATTTAAGTATATCAATGTTAGTATATATACATGTAGGACGATATTAACTGTATAGCATAGCCGTAAGGCCCATGCGATAGTTATACTTACTTGTATCTATTTTAAAACTGCTACAATAAGTCCATTACTACTACTATTACTACTACTACTACTACTACTACTACTACTACTACTACTACCACTACTACTACTACTACTACTACTACTACTACTACTACTACTACTACTACTACTACTACTACTACTACCACCATCACCACCACCACCACTACTACTACTACTACTACTACTACTACTACTACTACTACTACTACTACTACTACTACTACTACTACTACTACTACTACTGCTGCTGCTGCTGCTGCTGCTGCTGCTGCTGGTGTTACTAAAAAACATAAAATATAAACATACCACAAACATACAATTTATTTCATGTAGCTGAATTTCCTTGCCTGAACAGAAGGGTGTGCAGTTATCCGAAATACGAGTAATACTTTGTGTGAAGTGTTTCAGTGTTATTATTACGGACAATTGTATGTACATATACATATAAAGAAGCTGCCAAAATGTATACGCACTTCAAGCAAAGAAAAAACTGTGTTAACATAACAAAACTGAATTCACACAAACAGGAAATGATGAGCACCAATCATCTTATACTGTTACAGTTAACAACAGTTGCTCAAAATTTCCAGTATCTATATCGATACACTTCTGAGTACGTTGAACTGTTGATTGAGCAACGTTTGCGAAAGTGTCCTCAGCGATCGCAGCATATGCAGTTGCAATTTCTTCTCGAAGTGCTGTCAGTGTAGCTGGTTTTATACGGTATTCAACATTCCAAAATGTTCCAAAGGCAGAAGTCCAATGGAGTTAGATTCGGAGAACCGGTGGAAACTCAATCGGACCTCTTCGTCCTATCCAGTTCCCTGGAATATTGTCATCAAGGTACACACATACATCTCGGTGGTAATGTGTTGGTGCACCATTCTGTTGGAAATAAAATTCTTATTTCCATATAGGGTATGAACAGCGGGTAAGATGGATGTGCGTATCATGTTCAGGTACACTGGGCCAGTTGAAAATCTTGGCTTCATTTTTTATTGTTGATTTACTTGTCTCCTAGCAACGCTATCACAATATATGTAAGTCACATTTGTTTACAGAACATCATCCTACACATTTCTGTGGTTTTTCGGGCCAACTTTGAAATATATTAAATAGATATCTACTATAAAAGTGTGTATACACTTTTTGGTATCCACGATGTAAACAGAATATCAAAAAGAGCAATATATTGAGCAATAATAAAGCGAAATAAAGGGAACTAAAGCATAAATACATTTCATTCCCGATATCCAGTTATCGATACATTGTTCTAAGTAACAATATTACGTTGTTAAGAAATGTGTTTAAAATAAATGAATTATATACCATAATAATTAAAAAGTAAAGAGAACATGAAATAAATGAGAAGAAAAAGGAAAGTATTCTGAGGAGTGTGAACTTTTGAAAAATAACAAAACTTTCCTGTTAACACGCCAAATGTATACTACAGTGTGTCCGCCAGAAACCACAGGTTTCAGCCCTGCTTGAAAAATGAGTGGTCAGATAAGGTGTAGACACTTCCCTCGCGTTGTGTTAGTTTGAAATATTGGAAGTGATAAACCTATAATACATGCTTCCATTTTTCACTTGTATTATAATTAGGAGTTGCGATGCCATACATAAGGTAATTTTGTACGTAGAGGCTCTATTTATTTCTATTCAGCTCAATCTTTTACGGCTAACTTTGCAAATTATGGTGTTTTGTGATTATAAGAATTAGCAAAACACTTCTTAGCTGTCATGTTAAAAATGTCAACATATAAAGAAACGTAAAAAGTATTTTTGAAATTTACCTGAACTGCACAACTATAAAAGTTTAAAAGTTATGTAGCCTCTATGCATTGGGAATTCATATATGTATTCTGTTTTGAGTATAAGTACAAGTTTAGTTAACTTTTCCCTATTTTAGTAATTTTCTGATGAAATTGATAGCTGTAGATACATCCTGATTTAACCATAAAATGGAATCAATTTAGGTTGCTTTCTAATAATAATAATAATAATAATAATAATAATAATAATAATAATAAACTGAAGGGCAGTAACTTTTAAAGTTTAAAAAGTTAATTTTCTTTATTTAGACTATTTTAAGCTTATAAACTATTTCATTCCACTCATAATTATAGGCTTGCTCTTAAAAATCTTTTAGTGTTTTTTGCATGAAGCAATCTTATCTGCATAACGAGAGAATTTAATTTTAACATTTTTTTCAGAAATCCTAACGGTATATAGACGTTGCAGGTGTAAGCATGAAACATTAGAATTATCCTTAGTGGCCATTTTAGGAATGGAGGAAACAGCACAGCTGTGAAAAGGGCATTCTCTTTTGTTTACTTAGTTTGAGCTCACGTATTATTGTTACACAGAGAAAAAAATATCGCCTAAAACACACAAATGGGCAAAGGCCACTGTGTTACACAATTAATGGAATGGATATTTGTAATGTAGATATTGTTGGTAGCAAAAAACAAAAATAGTAGATCAGCTTACATGCTGTATTGAGAAATATATACATATGATCTTCTATTAATTTAGGATAGCAAAGAAGCAGTGTCTTGAAAATTTTAAATTTATACTGATGACATATTAATATGGCACTATATCTGTATCCCCCTATAGGCATCTTAAAGCAATGAAAATACGTGAATAATCTGAATTTATGTACAACAAATAATTTTCATGTTTATTTTGTGTTTTACGAAGTTTAAGGCGCATATTAACATTCAGTATAACAAAATTATTAATTATGGTTTCTTTAGGCTGCGGTGTAAAAATTGTAGTTATATGTTAATTTATTTTGGAAGATTTTTTTCCAAAAATTTCAACACACAAAAACCTCCACGTAATGCATTAAAAACATTCAAATATTCACTAATTATTATATAAAATTGTTTAACTAGCCTTAAACTTACATTTGTGTCATGCACAGAAATAATAAAAGACATTTTTTGCTGCGCATGTTTTTACCACAATAAAATTAAATATAATACTTTAAGGAGTAAAACAGCAATTAAAACAATTATATATAAGAAAAAATGCATTGATATTTTCATTTTTATATTTTAATTAAGTATTTAGAGCAATTTTTTATCATAAAATAACTAATATTTTATCAGAGAAAAATATCTAAAATACGAATGGTTGTTATAATGAACATTTTAAAATTTAATGAATTTTCCCATCTATCAAAAATATAATTTTTACTTATATGACAACTTTCATCCGGGGAAAGATTTAGAGTATTAAGTATAGATTTATCTTAAGATGATAAAAGTTTCCCTCAAATTTATAGGAAGCATCTAAATGTCGTAAATTAGTATTTTGCTATTTTGATTTTATTTGTAATTATTACATTAATTACTACATTATTTATACAAAAGTATAGCAGAGTATAAACGATTTTATCATAAGGGTAATTTGGTTTTAGAAAAGAAAAATATTGCATGGATAAAACAATTATGTTAAAGCAATTCATTGAAAAATAGTGAGCATTTAATGAAGAGCTGCATTTGCGGTTTAACGGCTATGTAATGGCATTTAACTACGTCACCAGGGAGCGTCTAATCATATTATGTCGTAACACTTAAGATATGTAATTAAAGATTACATGAAGTATTTGGGATGAGTTTAAGGCAGCAAGGTCCTTTCTACAGAAAAAATTTAGAACTAGAAAAAGGAGCAGCTCGTTACCGTTTCAACATTTATTTTGACCAAGCCGTAAGATTGTGGAAAAACAGTTAAATTTTAGTGACAAGAAATTTGTAAAAAAGTATATTTGCAGGTGATACAGATCTCATTTCTGATAATAAACTGATCTCCAAAATAGTCTTAATGAATTTAATCAAATAATTAAATGTTATAATTTTCTAAAGATATTATTATGTTTCAGAGAAAAATTGGTAGTGATACCAATATTGAATTTGGAAGGTAAAAATAATAGAAAAAATATTGAGATGTAATTTTAGGCTGTCACATATTGTATGTAAGAGAAAGAGATGCTAAACTTAACCTATACAAACATTTAATCAACTCTGTGGTTACACTATAGGGAGCTTAAAGAAAATTAGAATTGAAACACAACTCAAATTTTAACAATTAATGACTGCAATTAGTAGTTTTAATCAAAGCAAACTTTAGAAGACGGAAAGGTACAGGAAATTAATTTACCAAGTTTAGTGAAAGGAATAACACAACAAAAAGAAGAACTAATAAATATAGACTAGTTATTTACAAGTAGAGGGCCTAAATGATCTGATATAATATAAAAAAACGAATGAAACACTTAAAACGTATGTCTCAAACAGGATTCCAGTATCATTCTGGGGATAAAGAAACCTAAAGGTAGAAGAGATAATGAGCGATTGATGAAACGATGTACTCATCAGTTAAAGGAACCGGAACAAGGTTAACTTGAAGTAGATAATGATTATGATAATTTTCATTATTACACTATTTTTATACGTTTATTATCTATTTAGCGTATAGTTTGCGGTTTTGATAAACCAAATACATGTCTATTTTAGGTACTTAAAACTCAAGGTGTTGGAAAAACATAACAATGTGGAACTCTACTGCTAAGTCCCCCCATTGTTCTTTCATTTTGTTTCCATACTGGAACTCTCAGTATTGTAATCCATATGTGTTCTTTGTAAGTTAATTTTTATTCCAAAACTAAGAAATATATCCTTTTTAGTACGCTTAAAAACGTGAGAATTGTGTTTATATTGAAATTCTGAGTTTTAAATTAATAATAACGCGATTTTAAATAAAAGAAAGTAAACAATATATTAAGGAATGTATAACCTTTTACAGCTCCTTCTATTTCAAATATAAGCCGCAATAATTTGCATGCTTGAAACAACTAAATTAAAAATCTGACCAAATATACAAACAGGAATAAGAAGCGGTAGACTGAATAGGGGAAAGCCCCTCTTATAATTGAAAACAATAAATAAAGTACTAATACTTTACTGTGCATCACCAGAAACATAACATTTTTAAACTGTCAATCGAAAGAACTTGGAAGGCAACTGGAAAAACCCATTCGACATCGTGTAATATTAAAGATGCATATTTGCATTAATTCCGTGGAAGAGAATTTTAGATCAAACATAATCAAACCTGTTTCTTACACATCCAGTATACCACTTATATAACCAAATATTGAATAACCGCGCTTAATTCCAAAACGCTTTGCAGGAATTTCCCTGGCTGCTTTTCCCTTTGCTAGATTTACCTAATTTTCAATTTCACTATCTCCAGCGTACCACAAAGTTCAATATCTACAATATCGAGGCGGGCAATTGCGCCTGATATTACATCAAAGCTTCATATGCCAAGTTTCCTGTAACGGAAAATCTCACCATCAGCTGTTATTGCCCTTTCCTATCCTTAACCAAATGTAAACATTGGAAATCTCTAGATCCTATGTGTTTATCTATTGAATTATTGTGGTCAAAACTTTCTGGGCTGTGGACGCCAATTATGGATTTGTAACTTGTCTATTTTTGGTAAAGACTTTCTCGTGAAATATAACTAAAACACTATTTTAATTCAAATTAATACAAAAAGGACAATCAATAGAACCCTAAAACAGTTCACACTGCTCACCCGCAATGAATTATAAATATTTTACTGTGTGAAATATTGTGTGTATGTTATAAGCCGAATAATGTAGGTATTACACACACACACACACACACACACACACACACACACACACACATACATACATATAATAAATAATGTGTCATGAAAAGAGAATTTTCGAGGCCATAAACTGCTATAAAAAGGGAAGGTACAAGTTTATGCCATTTATTAAAATGCCTTCCTTTGGTGAGGGTTAATAAAGACTAGACTTTCGAATACGTTAGGGCAACGAACTCGCCCGCCGGTTGTACAATTAACTTTAAACCAACCAATGTAAATAAATGTTGCAATCTTTCAAATAGCAGCGGGTGTCATGCGTTGGCAGGTGAAGTTGAACCAGTTAATAGTATATGTATATTCTGAATTTTAAAAGCAAGGTGCAAAACGGGGCGTACTTATGTGACCCCCGTGGGCCTGACGAGGCCTACGTCTAGTTAATTTCAATGGAACATATAAAGAGGCATTTCCTCCGCTGGGGCATCAGTTTTGAGATCAGCACACGGATAGGTCAACACAGTTCAGAGGTGCAGTTCATCTCATCAGTTCAGATAATCGGATTCAGTTCGCCTGCTTGGAAGTCGCGAAGTTAAATTTATACTCAACGTAGTCAATTTGTATCCTACGCAGAACACCAGAGGACGCGAAAGATTTTGCGAATAATGAATTATCGTATATATTGTGTCGCATCGGGTAATTATTTGCACAGCTGATATACTCTCCCAGTCCTTTTGAGCACAAGTCACAAAATAGCGGAACAAAACTCTGAGATAGTGTTGTCATGAAGCGATCAGAAGTCATGTAACAATACGCCATTACTAAATATGGCTATCAGCAAATAAATCCCTTCATATTTGTCGACCAACCAGTTCCCACCGACAAAACCGCTTCAAAATTGGATACCAACGTGGAGCCCATAACAAAACCACTTCAATTTATTAAAGTCATAGAATACAATATACAATGAAACGCATTTTCCTTAGTAAAAATGAAAACCACAACCGGTATAACATATACATTTTGATTTGTAGAACTCTTCTCAGAGGACCAGGCAGAGCGCAACAAAGGTTGTCGCCAGGAAAGCTTCAAATCAAAAAGCACATAAAATTGTCTAAGGAATCAGTTTTTCTTAATATTTCTAATTATTATGCATGAGTCCTCATCCTACAAGTTCTGAACACAACGTTTAATATCTCAATATTAATAGTCAGAAGTCAAAAAAGTAAAATTGAATCCTCTTTAAAGAAAATGACACATTTTCTAATTTAAAGAACACTACTCAACAACCACAACATGTAAAAATTGCCCTTTCCCCATTTCTTTCCGTCTTTTGCATTAAGTACTCGTCACCTGTTTGGTATTGAAGAAATGTAATCAAGGATTTGATCTTATTCGAATTCTGCCAGTTATGTACGTATGCATAATTGATCCAGAATTAACAATAAAATTTGAACTAAAATTAAAATGGGAAGAATATAAAATGTGATTTCAATGTGCTCTAAAATTTTCTGTGGAGAGATATCCTAAGAATGCTCGATCTATGGGATATAAATCTGGGAGACTGGGCAGGTCACTCTATAACTGCAAAATTGTGTTTTTCTAACCATCTAGATATCGTGTGTTTGACATCATGCATTTAAGAATATTCAGTACCAGAGGCTTCAGTAATAGAAGGAACCAGAGGATGCAAAACATCGTGAATATTTCTCATTATTCCTTCTCAGGTCTTGATGATACCTGCTTTGAAATTGTGAACCTCTTGTATGCGCCTCCCTTTCCCGTTACCTTATTTTCTTCATATGCAGATTCTCCTGTAATCCGGATGCAGACCGAAGCGTTATACATCTGTGAGGACAACGTTGCTCCATTGTTCTTGTTGCCAATTGAGTTGATCCTACCACATGTGCTGGGTTTCCACAGCGAATCGCTGGACACTACAGCGGTATGTAAAATCAATTCGACTTGCGCACTGTCTCTCACAAACCTTGGAGTCACTCGCAACAGCGTTTGTGACTGGTTTCAAATCTCAACTCTGGGGAAAAACAAGATTCCATGAGCGTGTTTTAACGTCCCTGCATGCCTGACCTCAAATGAGACATCATTTGAGGATTTAAACTGACTTGTCCGGAATAATCACTGCAACATTACCATACACTGAGTCTCATATTCGGGCAGAGAGTCGATGTTTGTTAACTACTATGCAGGCATGCAGCTGCAGTTTAATTTCTTATAGGACTCTAATGGACGAAGAGAATGAAATACTCTTTTGTGAAATCTATTTTTGACAATTTGGGTTGAAAACTTAAATGGTCAACGTTCTGCAGGGCACCAGTTGAACCCCGTTCTCTCAGAATCCTTGGGCTAAGATATCTGCATTGTGAAGCAGTTGCAATCCTTGGTTTATCTAGATGTTGTTCTTTTGGACTATTCCTACATCTTAAAAAACGCCTTTTCTCACATTCAGAGCCCTAGCGACATCAGTTTGTTTTCCAACATTTCTATTTATTCCAAATGCCATTAATATTTCATCTCGACTGAAATGACGGCTTTAAGCTGTCATTACATTTTAAGACGTATTTTATCCTTTCTTTCAACACTTTAACAGAGAAAGATTGCTAGATTTCTGTATTAAAATCAACTTATTTACTCATTTACAAAGTAATAGTCTAAATAAATAGAACAAATGATAATAACTGGTAGCTAGTAGATAAACACTTGAAAAATCACCTGTGTACTAATAGTTTATAGTTTGTTTTAAAAGTGAAGAATTTTATAAAAATATGCTTCCCTTTTTTTCTTTTTTTTCTTTTCTTTCTTTTTTTTTTTTTTTTTGCACATTCTAATATATGTGGAATTCCCACCAGGCGAGACAACCAACATGGAGGAGTAGGGCTCAGAGGCGAAGATTTAATACCAAAATAATGTCCAACGTGCTATATTCTCATCTTATAATTATTTTATCATTAGGAACAACCGCTTCCATATTTTATATTATTTTATTTTATTCTATTTTATTCATCGAAACATTTTTATATCCAATTTAATATATTTCAGGCATTAACAATAAATATAAGGGATATCTTATTAGATGATTTGCAGAATATAAACGCGATTCTCTACATTGTGTTTTCACCATTTATCGCAAGAATTTATTGGGCTTTCTACTACCGCCTACAGCGTCATCCTGAATGTAATGGAAAATAAAATTGTGCTTAGGGCTGCGTAATAAAACTAAATGTATTGAGTCATTCTTTTGTCTGGAACTCACTTTGCGCAGCAGAATGACCTCTGCAATCGGAAACCGAACTCGCACCATACTGGCCACTTCTAGGCCAGTAAATCACGATACTATTGGCAATGAGCAAACAACAGATACAAGATCAAATAGGAATATTCGAAAAATTCCAATATTAGATATATAATATACTTTTTGTGAACTTGTGTAAAACTGCTTAATTAAAATAAGATGATGGAAATGTCTACAGATGGGTGTAGTAGCTTCTAAATAAACTTAATTCTGAAGCGGTTTAGTGGGGGGAGGGGACTGGTTGATCGCCTATTATAAAGCGATTTATTTGCTAAACTCCATATTTTGTAGCAGTGTATATTTTAAATTTTTATTGATTGCTTTGGTGTTTTTGCCTATGCTTCATGACAACAATATCTCAGGGTTTTGTTCCGCTATTTTGTGACTCAACAGGACTGGGAGCGGATATCAACTGTGTTAATAATCCCCGATGAGTAGATGTGAATACGTATGGTAATTTATTATTCGCAAGATCTTTTGCGTCCTCTGGTGTTCTGCGTACGGTAGAATCTAACAACGTCGAATATAAATTTAGCTGCCGCGACTTCCAAGGAGACGAACTGAGAACTGCTTACGAAGTATAACTTATTATGATACCCGCGTCAATTGTAGAGCTTATTCTGCGTGCCCCAGCTAAGCAAGCGCCTCTTTATATAAACGATTCAAATTAAATAAATGTTGACTTCACCAAGTCAAAATGGGGTCACACAAGCAGGCGCCTTGCTTTAAAAACTCGCTACTATTTGAAAGTTTAAATCATTTATTTACATTGGTTGGTTTCAAAGTTAATTGTGCAGCGGCTGGCGAGTTCATTGCCCTAACATATTCGAAAGCCTGGACTTATTAACCTTCGCCAACGGAAATTCTTTTAACAAGAGACATAGCACTTGTCCCTCTCCTTTTAATTGGGTTTATTGTCTCCTAATTACAGAGTTGCTGATTCTAAAATTACAACTATTAATCATTTCAATTACTCTGTAATTGACGGGGAGCCAGGGACAGCTTCAATTGATACACCTTTTCCGGGATTGTTCTAATCGAGGATCTATCTACACCTTATAACTTTTCCTTTGTTAAGATGTGATATCTGTATTGATACTGCAGTTTTAAACTCTGTATGACTCACACAGCCCTTGCTTACCATATGCCCGATTCACTCTCGGTTTATCTTCGGTTAAATAGGATAATACCGCCTGTATCTTGAAACAAAATTCAGGCTAGTATATGACAACGATATTACAACAAGCTTCCTATATATCGATCTCCCAGTATATGACTGCTATTTCAGGAAGGAAACCTTCATCGACAATCTATGAGCTTCATGTCATTTTGGTCTAGTAAGTTATATCTCAAACAGAGCAGACAGCAGGCTTCAGATCAACATTTAGCTGTTGTGTAACAAAATTAAGCATGATAAATATCTATTTGTTACAAAAAAAGTTCATATTAAAAGACATTATAACAGCAGGTATTCTTAACACAAATCACTCAAACTATTTATTTTGTAGCACTCAGTTTTATAAAAGCTTAATAACATTTCAGTGGTACCAACTTTGGTTTAATATAGAATATGAAGAACATCAATATTTAAGAAATACAAATTACATATTTTATAAATATATTTAATAATATTTTAATTTTTACACTCCTCATGGCGATTTCGAAATAGACTTTTGTACAATTAGTGATATTACCTAATAACTATTATATTAATTTTGATCTTTATTTACTATTCATATCGCAACCGTGAATCGTTGTTAGGCTGTAAGAAAATCACTAAAAGTTGAAACAAACATTCTTACCCAAGTGTAGTTTCTTTGAAATAATAATAATAATAATAATAATAATAATAATAATAATAAATGTACATGTTAATATGTAAATTTCTGTACCAAAATATCCTTATAACAACTATTATCACCCCTGTAGTATTGATAACATTATCCATAAATTTAAGCGAACTTTACTTCCCCCTCCTAATGAAATATACTCACATTATTTGTTTGAAACAAGAAACGTTTCGGCATAATTGGAATAAATTTAATTTATAATTGCTAATTTAATTATAAATATCAAGGTTTTTCTAGAAGTTGTGTACAATATATATATATATATATATATATGTTAAACTATCCAAAACAAAGAAGTACAATTTTAACACCCCTAAATAACCATTTCAGTTGGAAAGTAAGAATTCGATTTGAAACATTCGATTCATGGCCGGTGTTCCAGATCTTCGACCTACCGTGCTGACGCTTTAACCAACTGAACTACCGTGTCATCCTCAAAGCATGGAACCCAAACCTCTCTCATCTGATTCTATATATCCTGGAGACCTCCCAGGTTTTTTCTACTAGAGAAATATATTCCATAAGAGGCGACTCGAAATTCCTCAAGAACTTTTGAGACAGGCGTTTTGTTCAATCATCAACCATTGTGCTCTTGGTGTGACATAAGATAGCGACCTTAACTTGCCATTCTTAATGCCATTTCAAAGTAAAATTTATTTTTTCAAATGAAATGGTGTATTTTCTTTCCAGAAATGCAGCATTCAATTTTCAGTATAAAAGTTCTAGTATATCTATCAGATAGGGAGACAGATGATGTGATATTAGATATATGAGACAGCAAATGTTTTTCGCTCACTTTCATTTCTCTCCCTTTAATTTATTGTTGCTGTGAAGGAACTTAATTTGTTTACACACAGAAGCCCGTTTGTCGACATCGGTACACAAACGAGTGCTCATCATTGTCAATTCAAACATCAGAGAGCATTATTCTTTCCATTTCCACTTCGTTTCTCAATCATGGATGTTCGATACACGATCATCAAGAGGATCGATATGATTTACATTTATGGCAAATCTCATAAGAACGCTAGAGCAGTTTGCAACTTATAATGAGCTCGATATCCTGATAGGAGGCAGCCATCTGTTAGAATTTTTCAACGATTTGCTAACTTACTCTCCGAAACTGGAGTTGTTGAACTAAGAAAACATTATCAAATGAGAAGTTCTACTGGGGAAAATTCGGAAGTCACTGTATTAGCTGCAGTTGCCGCTAATCCTCACCGAAATTCCCGTCAACTGGAACGTGATTCGGGAGTCTCTCAAAGGAGAAGATTAAGCGTCACAAATACCATCCATATCACGTCAGCCTACGTCAAGCCCTTCATGGGGATCATTTTCAGAAGAGTGTTGAATTTTACCAACGGCTTTACTACAAATTCAAAACGGTAACTTTTCCAACATACGTAAATTAATGCCAGTAAAGTGAACATGAGTGAAAAACATTTACTGTCTCTTTGTCCAATATCACATCATCTATCGCCCTTGGTAGAACTTTTTATACTGAAAGTGGAATGCTCTTCCCATTCGCGGGAAAGAAAATGCACAATTTCATTTCAAAAAAATCAATTTGATATTGAAATGCCAACGAGATAAGGTCGCTATCTTATGTCCCCCTAAGAAAATTTTGTTTGAGGTATTTTTTTTTCTTTATCCTTCGTTTTGGCGGAAAATGGCCGTGACAGTATATATGCCTCACTCTGTATATATAACACGAGCTTGTGCGCGCGCGCACCTGACATCTGGCTGCAGACCTGAGCGACAGCGGAGAGAGCCGAACTTTACTCCCTGCACGATTGTTTTCACTTCACAAGGAGCACATAGCTACTGGCTGCAGTGCATGGAGCCCTACTTGTACACCTCACGATTGTTTTCACAAAGTCACGGAAACGACTGAAGTCAAAGAAAATGCGGTGGTTTTCACTTCTGTTTGCTCACTTGGGCTAATATTTTCCTTTTCATTGAGAACAGAAACACCTGCAGTGTGTATTATCAAGTCATTAATATCTTTGAAATTGAATTTAAATGTTGTATTAAAACATGTAACGCGAACGTTTTCTACAGATTATTACAGAGCGCTACATACAGATATAATCCTCAAACACCATTTAGGTTTATATTTCACAGCTGCTATCTTCACGAGAATACTTTTGTTAAATATGAAAACATATGTAACATTATAAATATAGTTTATATGCTGAATTAATCTCTCAATTTATTTTAAACAGTGTAAAGAAAATTAAAATCAAAAACACTTTTTAAATTTCGGTTTTTAAAATATACATTTACTCCTAATAGTCCAAGTTTCGTAATTTTCGGAAAATATTTTTTATTTATTTAAATGATATATACATTTTTGTGAAAAAACAAATATTGGTGCCGATAGAGCGACATTTAAATTCTGGTTTTCACGTAACCCCTCTGGCTAAGAGCCTGATTTTCCCGAGTTACCATCGCATTTTCTTTGTTAAAGACAAGCAATTCGACACGCTAATTGTGCTTACAAAAGGAAAATTAAATTCTAAAATGAAAGACATGCGTCGTAGGCACAAAGTAAGCTTGGAAATAATTAATGCAGCATTATTAAGCAAGATGGTGGTTGAAAAATTCAATCCTCATCGACAGCGGTCGAAATATATTTTGTGCAAGATTATGATCTGCAATGTAAATGTAAATTAATCTGCAGTGAATGTAATACATGCATTCACAGATGCTCTTGCACGTGTTTTGATGCCAACATTAAAGGGAATATGTATACAGTACAACTGAATTACACATGAGCGTGGAGTGAAATAATAAGTTAGTTCTCTCCTCTGTCGCTCGGGACTGCATTCAGCTTCCCAGATTCCATGCGTTTCTGTTCAGGGTGTAACGTCAAGTAACCCAGTTATCCGCTGATGACGTATGATGCGTAGATCAAACGCTATCTACCACTTTCCCCCTCCCCTTATCTATCTTTCTTCCTAACGGACAGCTCGACCCTTTAAACACAAACTCTGCTACTAAAAGTAGTCATTCTTGTAATAAGGTGTTAGTTATCATAAGTTAACAATGCAATCACATTTTTGAATTCTCATTTCTGTAACGGCCACAGTATAAAGCTCATTACTCTTACTGCTATTCAATGTGGCAAAAAGTTGTAAATAATGCAAAATTTAAAAATTTGTATAGCCTATATACAGCAATATCTATTTGCTTTCTTTATGAAGGTAGGTAGCATCCAGCTGCAATTTGGATATTCTAATGCTAATCTGTATAAAATCACTTGTCGTTTTGACATCTTTCAAAATAGCACCAGACTTACATTTATAATATATATAAAGCCTAAAAAATAAGAGGTATTTGAAATAAACATAAATCTAGCATATCATTTCACATTCTGCCCGGATATCAGATCATATTCCCTGCACCTTGCTAGCGTTGCGCTATTCCTAGTCGTTAATGCATGTACAGATGTGAACATTAGGATTATAGACTTATTTTTCTTTGAATTAATCCCTAAACATGGCAGTTTTACTTCTTTTTAAATTGAATTGGTGGAAAGGAGCCCCCTTTTTTTTTTTTTTTTTTTTTTTTTTTTTTGCGAGATTTCCGAAGAATTTAGCTTTCGAAGCTAAAACTGTCACTAAGCGTGCTACTTAACCCTTCCCCGTTTTATCTTCGTGCAGGTTTAAAAGGTAACAAACTGCAAAAATAACCCACCTGTTTAGGAAGAGGTGAGCTATAGCATCCATAAAATAACTTTATAGTCCACAAGAGGAACTACAATGAGTAATCCATTATTTGATTAAGCAATCACCAAAAATTTTAGAACACAATGGCAGACTGTTTCGCATTTCCATTGTTAATATGAATGAGTAAATTACGTTATGAACATGTAATTAATCTTAAACTATTTTATACAGGGATGGAACACGAAAATCCGGCTCTCGTGGCATAAAGTTCGAGATTAGCTAGTTAGTTCGAGACGGGTATTTCGTGGACCACCTGTTCATTTTATCGTTGATCCTGAGTTGCTGTGTTGATGTCAGTAATAAGTTGTGGTTTCTTACAGGGGGGGGTACTTTATATTTACGAAGTTATTACATTTCTATTGCTGCCACCCAACAGAAATGGGATAGTTAAAAAAGTAACTTTTTTTAAATAAATCATCTTTCAGGTTGTAATAATAGTTATCAATAATTTTATGATCTACTAATTTCTTTTTAAACTTACACGGAATTGAAGTAAAGCTTCTATGACTACTCCAGCGAAAGAAACTAGTTAAATGAAGATGAGATTTAATTACTGAGTCTAACCTAACACAACTTTCACTACTTTTGGAGGCTGTTCTGTGCATTACTTGCAACTACAGTTCGCTGCTCAGGTGAACGAACCTGAATTTGCGATGTGGGGAGAGAGGGACAATTTGAAGCTTGTATTACACAAGTCACTCCCTCATACTACGGGGATATTTCAGCTGAGCAGCGAACAGTATATCAATTGATGCTTTCTTCCTACTTCGTCCCACTAATACAGAGCCATTAATATATATGGCGGCCGTAGTACAGAATCTGGCTCTTGTGCGATAGGTCGAACAGAGCTGGTAAAATATTCTTTACAACCTTGATAGCCCAAGTGAATTACAAACCTTACCTTTGAGTAGATATTGAAAGTGTCCTATTTCCGCTCGTATACAAACCCAATATCGCGAGATATGCTCTCACTTACTCGTCTAAGCTTATCACCTATTTTCATGTTCATTCAGAAACTAATTTCAATAATTCACTGTTTCACCGGAAAGCATGGGCACTTGTGTACCTATATGTTTTAACTATCGCAATTTTGTTGCATTTCTTGTGGAAGATAGAGAAACTTTTATCTGATGTGCAATTTTAGCTGGTGATTTTTGTGGCGGACTCTCCAGACTGGCTGCGATTTTATACAATCTTTACTTTGTTTGCCTTCGGGGTCTGTTTCTCCAACGCTTTACAGTGGTTTCTAGTCTTTGCATACAACTTCTTGAAGGGAATACTGCATGGGAACATTTTTCAATAAACTCTCTTCGAGTACAGCGAGTATACATTTTTAAAGTAACCTTTACAAAGAAAAATTCTTACTCTCATATCATCGCCATAAAAATTCTATTAAGACTATTATTATATATACTAGTCTTATGCAGCCACATGTTCTCGGGTAGTTATAAAACTACGGGTAACGTTTATGTCAAAGAGAGTAGCGAAGAACACGTACAGGGATTATGGGTAAATGCAGTCGCGTTCTTACGAATTATATATGCTCTATATGCGGCAGCTATATATTTTGTTAACCTATATTTTAGCTTATCTAATTTATTTTTAAAGTAACTCGTGTGTTCTTCTACTACTAAAGAAACCAATGCTAGAAAACAATACCAAATTGCATTCTCTAAAAATTGCATTGATAAGCAACTGAGAAGTGGCTCTGAATTTTACATTTTGGACGTTTTAAACAATTACACACATTCTTAAAATGCAAACTAAAAATATAGGAAATAAAAGAAGGTATAAAATGACATTTTTTTTTTTTTTTTGGCAAATGCAAGTAAATTGTAGTTTTAGGTTGCTAAAATGAAGAAAAATTACGAAAAGCCCTTTTGCATTCTCCCTAAAACAATGCATTAAGATCCAAATTAAATCTGAGTTACACAGTTTCGATTATGGTACATTATAAAGTTATTTTGAAGTTTTAAGTTAATAACGGCTATTTTATTAGTAGAAAAATTAGCGTTCAAAGCCTAACATATTACTGCAGCAGCATCACGCCGGGTCGAAAGCTAAGATAGAGAAAAGATGCTTTGTTCACAATATCTAAACATCCATTTGCAAGCATTGCCTCTAGTGCATCTGCTGCAGGTATGATCTACCGGCATGGACAATTTGAAGGTAGTTTCGGTAACTAAACTTAATTGTTGCGATTAACTAGAGAAAGTATTACCATCCGTGGATAAAACTTGGGTCCAGGTAGCATACAAGCGGAGGTGAAGAGCTGGGGACAAGTGCATGTCCCTCTCAGTGATAATTTACACGGCAAACATGCCCGCAGGTGGGTTAAGAGAACTTCTACCGGTCTTTCTGCTACTGTAGGGATTTTGCAAGGGTGGGAGGAACCCCGTCACCAGTTAGTTGGCTCACTGCATTAATGACCTGGCAAAAGAACTCGAGTGAAATTAGATTACCGAGTAGAGCGAGGAAAGATAGAGAAAGCACTGAATTGGTACATTCTATAAAATTAGAGAACTGAGTTCCAACGAAGATGGATTGGGTTTACAGAAAAAAAAAAATAATAAAAAGCCCTAGAACATGGATGGCTGCAATTACGTCAGGTTCGGAAATTTCTTATGAATGTATTTATTAATTCTAGCGTGTACTATAGAAAAGGCTCCATTTAGAGCAGCATTTCGAAAGTTTTTTGACTGGTAAAGTGAACGAGGAGGTTGGGGTACGTGAAGAGGAAAATATATGGAAGTAAAATACTGAAATGGAACGTGAGGGATTTGCGTGGGCCCGGAGTATTGATTGAGGATGCTTTGAGCGCTCCTCCTCGCGGATTCCAATATCCACAGCGGGATATAACGAATGAATGGGGCTGCAGACAAATGTCCAGTTCACAAACAACACTTCCTTGTGTCTCAGAGCAGCAGGTTGTAAATTTGAGATATAAAATATTGTCCTTCTAAATGGACGGCCACGGCACCTCTGCGCTGTTATATTATCGTTTATTTAATCCTGAGTAACGGCAAGGGCCATTTTAACGCATGCATATATTTTGAGTGTACAGCAACTGTCAGGAATGAACTAAAGCAAACTTTCAACAAGCATTACATATATTAAATACAACTTCTGACATCATTTGAAGATATCAGCACAAAAACCAAAGCTGTAGAATACTTCACATTCCCCAAAATAATAATAGCAAATAAGTAATGTGTGTATTGAGCAGTTTAACGCATTTAACTACCTTGGATATAATATCTGAAAATGGGGAAAAGGCTGACATCTATAAGTCTAGCAAATTATCAAATTGCATAAAATTAATACATGCTACTAAAAGGACATTATTTAGCAGAGTCAGAAAGACAACAATCCTCAAATTCAACAAAGCCATGACGATACCAGTGCTCCAATATTGCGTGAAAGTGTGGGCAATAAAACCAAGTAATATAAAATGTGCGACACCAAAGGAACGCTTGTTACAGGACACTCGTATAGAATCCTACATTTTAAAAGAAACGATGAAAATATATAAGAATAAAAGGTGATACATCTACCTTTAGAAGTTAAGCTACAGTTTAATGTGTTAATTTGCAGTAAAGTTCAGTGTTATCATTTTGTGTATATGTATGTGTACGTGAGATTTCGGTGAAGTGTAACCACACATGCGTAAAAGAAATATGCAATAACGTAACATAAAATTTTACTGTAAATATAATCATGGCTGCTTAAAAGAAGACAATATACTGCGTGTTATGACTGCAAATTATCGGAATTTGTCTTTATCGTATGTTAATAAGAAAAGTATTTTAAAAGGTTGTAATAGTAAATACTTTCATTTAAAATTCCTATTATAAAAATGCTTTATCTCTATTTGCATTTTACACATTTTAACTATTGAGGTTCAAGCTTTAGATTTGGCCTCATACAAAGAAAGAGTAATTCAGGTAAGCTCAACTTTTAAATTTTTTTTTTTTTTTGTAAATTTGTTGCAAATCTAACATTAGATATTTTTATAATTAGGAATTTAAAACTGTTTTTTATTTTATTTACAGAACATGTTTTTTTTATAAAAGCATACGCATTTTTATTGTAATAGCTCTTATAAAAATAGACAAAGAAAATATGAAAAACGTATAGATTCATTTTAACTGTAAAAGATGTAGATACGTATCACATTAGAAGTGTAGACATGTAACTAAAACAGAGAGAAAATGTTTGGGGTTGAAGTCCCTCACATCATAAAACTAACAAATTAGAGAAGTCTAAAAGAGAAAATATAAGTAAAAGCAATGCAAAATATGGTTGACGGCCTGGCCATATATAATGGATATACCTGCAACGACTACCTTGACAAATATCGCAATATCAACCAACAGGAAGAAGAAATTTGGGCAGGCCGAGAAAATGATGAAAAAGTCAAATCAAATGACATACTTCTATTAGTAAACTGTAAGGATACGGAACAGACCTGCGGCTTAAGTTATGACAGCCATAAGTTTGATTCATATACTGTTTTTTATGTCCAGTGTACTATTTTTGCGCACTCATATCGAGAATGGTGTGCTTTTATCTCTGTATCAAATATTTGCCTTTCAAGACTTTATTAATAAAGTATGTCCATTCATGCGGTGTTAGCATTTCGGCTACAAGGCGTATCATGGCCGGCGGTATCCATTTTTCAACTTTCTCATTCCCCTTGCTAGTCATGCCCGTTCATTTTCAAATGTTGTTAGACAATCGATTGTTGATTAACACCTTTTTGTGTGCAAAGACATTTTAAATACGAATCTGCTCTTCATTTACGTGCAGAACTCTTCTGTTCACTTTTCTTTTTCCAAAACTGCAATTAGCAATATAATGCACATTTGAATCCCTGTTCAGTACAAAGAAAAAAAGCACAAGCGTCTTTAACGAGAGAAAATTAGGCACAACTGAAACAAATTCTGAGGGTTAATAAAAAAATCACTACCAAAATTAGCACAATGTGATAAGGTTTAGGATTGTAAAGGGCAGCATTAACCCTGAAATCAGAAACATTATGGTGGCCAAACATAATCTGTCAATCCACGTGTTTTCATGATATATTATCTGTTTAGCTTACAGAGGACGACATATCAGCACCTCCTATTAGGTTAAGACTTCATAGGTAGTTTAGAAGGCCTGTTGTCTAACTGGTATTCGAGAGGTAAAGCATCGCGTGAAAGAAATAAAGCTCTGTACAAAAGTGGGCCCTATACTTGAGCTATCCCTATATTTATCTAAATTATTTTTTCACTTACTGGCTTATTAACATAGATACATTGAATATTGTTGCACTACTTAAAGCAATTTTCTAACATGTTCACAACTTTCACATTCACCTCCTCAAACATTAATTGCAGTTATCACTGAGGTCCTCTATAAAATACAAGAATACAACTTTTCTTGCGTACATATTGATAAATAATTAAAAAGAATAGCAATATTAAAGAAATACTTCAAAAATTTGGTATAGAATATTTACCTATCAGTTCTATTCAACCAGTTTTAAAATATCTTACTACACTGAACAATGAAAAAGGTAAACGTTATAATAATTTTAACATTTTCATTTAGCACAATTTAAAAAGTTAGTACCTTTGTAATTGATCAAGTATTGCTTTGTTTAATATTAGTTACCATTCGTACTAAATATTCAGTACATACCTTTTTGGCATAGCCTGGCGTTTGCGTAGTTCCTATATAATTATTAATAGCAGATTAAAATAACAGGAAACATTTACATTAAATGTATTAAGAATAAATTTACATACACATGAAGCTCAAAGAATTTGGCTGTATTAAAGTCTGGTTAGAAGAATCTGTTATGCAATCGATAGTCCACGTTGAGGATTTGGTTTTAGAGGTTGTTTCATTAAAAAATTTAAATATGTTTATCTGTTTAAATTAGATATAATTCCTTAGCTTGCTAATTTAGTCTATAATTATGTGTGAATAGCACCATATTAAAACTAAATTCAGAATTATTTCACTATATCTTTATTTCATTAAAAATATTTGCCTTGCGCAGGATACATGGTTCTTACTATATCGCATTCCGTTCTCTCATTATGTTCTAGACCTTAGCCTCCGAAGCAAACAGTACAAATATCCTGCGCGCTAAACAAGTTATGGTCAGAACGATCGTTCCAAAGTTATACAATATATTTTCCAATACTTTTCTGTTGAATTTGTGCAGAACACCGTATACATATGATGATTTTGTAACCCCAAAATCAATATTCGTCACCCTTCCTTTAATGCCAGTTCATGTTTTATGGCCATGTGCACCATTCTCGATCAAATCCGCACTGGAACGTGATCAAACTTTAACCGCGGTAAAACTGTAGTTGCGGTGCATCAAATTAATTCTCATTCAACGAACCGCCATCAGCTTACCGGGCACTAGATTGCTGAACGATCGCGATTCTACGATAATTACTCAAAGGAAAGCGTCTAACTCTATAGCCAAAGAGGTTGTAGTGCAATTACAATCTCCTTGTGTTGTTCGCTTTGTTTTTGTATTGTGTTTGGTTACCATATGCGGGTAAACGATAATGAGAAACAAAGGTCTCTACCGCCTGTGATGCCTCAGTAGTAAAAATGGGCGTTAAACACTATTTAAAAAAAGTCTCCAATTTTTTCTCAGCATGAGATAGACACTCTGTTAGAACTAGCTATCTCATATTCCAATAAACTTGAAAATAAAAAGATTGATTCGTGTTCTTTAAAGAAAAAAGGGCATGGAATTATTTACGCACAATTTTCAACATGACACCAAGTGAGTTCTAATTACTATATAAATAAACGAATCGCTATTTGTTAAAACAGCGTAAGTTCTGAAGTGTAAAATTCTATTAATGGGTGAAATAGGGAAACTCTAACCTCCCAGTCATTTCGTTTACTAGTCATTACCCTCTAGACATTGATAGCCAGAATCTTTCTTCATATTTCCTGTTCCCATACTCTTCAAAAGGAGCAGATCTTTTCACAATTGAAATTGGCCTCGATTTAAGAATCCAAGTATATTATCTCGTCCTCAATACCTTCAAGAAAATCGAAATAGGCAGCCATTTTGCGTAACTTGACCGCAATTAATCGAAGTTGATTGGTCCAGTATCCACGTTAAAAGTTAACCATAATGAACTACCTCTTTAGCATTGATCATTGTCGATGCGCCAAAAAATTGCATTGAACGTGGTCAAATGCCGATTTCTTCAATTATTGTTTCAAACATGATGCACATGGCCATTGGTCTTGGAAATGTACTTGAAGGAAAACTTTCAGGATATGGCCTTAATAAGGTAACTTTACAAAACGAGAGAAGACTGATTTATATTTGCAACATAATTTATTAATCAAATATAATTTTAAGTATTAAGCTCACATCCAATAGATTTGATGTTGAAAATAGCACAGTTACACAATATGTCAATCAGCATTATCTATACCAAATAGGCACAAGCTCTCGAAACATTATTCCAAATAATATATGTGAAAAAATTTATATAACAATGCGTTTAATAAAACCTCTCTTTTAAATAGCATATAAGAGAGTTTGATGCTGCCCAAAATTACAAGTATTTTTCAATTTACTTGCAAATCCCAGTTTTCTACTCACTGGGAGTAATACAAAAATATACGGCGATATAGCCATAAACATTTTACTAAATTAAAATCACTCTTTAAGATGTATGATAACAAGGTCACATGACATACCCTTCGAATAAACCTCCGGGCCTAACCATTTTGAAGAGGAGGCCGAAAATAAATATAACTCACACAGTCCCGGAGACGACTATCCGAGTGGAAGAAAGGCGAAAGATTAACCACCTGTCAGAACAGTTACTCATAGCATAGTAAAACTTTTGGTACACGAGGCCAACCATTAATTGGCGAACCATTCTGCCCTGGCCAGCTAAGCAGAATAAGGAATAGAAGAGGAAAAATACAGGCAAGAAGGAAATGTGCGCAAAAACGGCATTTTTATTTGGTTTATTTATGGACGCTCTTTAACACCTCAGGTCATCAGCGTCTCATTCAATTCATGGTGTGAAACGGCTGCTCAAAGACCTCTTCTTTCAGACTTGAGGTTCTTTATCGTGTCGTAAATGTACGACTCGGGACCCACAACTTTACTTCCCTTCCGAAGGAAGCCATTCTTAGGGTTTTTACGCCAGAAAAAAAATCCATCAATCCTGATCGGGTTGGGACCCGCGATCTTGGGTTTATGAGGCAAGTATGGCCACCGCAGCATCACCACGATCCACTCAAAAACTGCCCAATAGATAGGCATTATGAGCAAATACGGAACTCTAGATTTTAGGTACACCGGAGGTACATTCTTGTCCTTTACACCAGAGATTGCCAATGCTGAGTTAGATTAAAGTTTGCAACCCCCATTAAGTTGCGGTCAAGGTTCCAGTATCTAGTAATAAGATAACATCATCGATCGATAGTACTTAGCGCTATTTGCTTTGCTTTAGTACAACTCGGATTGACTAAGTGTTGATAACCCCTGTTTTTCATAACCGCGATGTTCACTGTGATCTGGTTTCAAAGAACTCAATTCTAAACACCTTTCCAGGAATATAAAGCAGTGCGCGATATTTGGGAATATAACCAATAGCACATCATTAATGTATTTCTTACCGAATCGGAGTTTATTTTCACTTTTCTTGCAACCCTCAGTTTGTCTACAACTTTAAAATGAAAAGCTGTTAGATTGGTTTCAAGGAATGTAAATAAGTAATTACTTTCACTGTTTTGGATTGCCTGCTTTATATTTAATTCTTGTCTTACTTACACCAGTTCCTCAAATGAAGCATTATTTCCACAATACCGGGAAGAAGAATATAAAAATGTGATTCTTATGAGTTGTGAGATTTTCTAACATTGTTTTTTTATTAGAGGATATATTTGGATCATCAGAACTGGAATAAATAAATAGATAAAAGATAGAATAAACTATTTTATAAATTTATTTGGTTTTTATAAAGTATGTGCATGTAATTTAATATCATCTCAAAGCATTACATTTCAGTATGCCCTTGTTTATTCATGCAAATGCTTATTACATAACCTGAAGTTAAGTAATGCTTTTTAAAAATACAGTGTATTGTCCTTGATTATGGAAGCTCTGGCTGGCGTTTATGTCATTGCGTGATATTTACATTTTGCAGCGATTTCCAGAAGCGTTTCCTAAGAACAACGAGGCCATTCTTCAGCAATACAATGAAGAGAGAGGAGAAAAAGACAAACTCACTAAAAAGGGAAATATGAAGCTAGAGAAGGCAACTACGGAAGGGGTGATATATCACAGCATTTTTTATGATAACAGTTTATTATAAAGGCAAATCCCGCGACGGGCGGAGAAAGGCTTAGGAAGAAGAAATGTGACAAAAAGGGGATATGATAGTGCCTTCAAGGTGGGCAACAAGAGTCACGCGAGAGCGACATTATGACGTAATAGTGAAAGGAGAAGGGGTGGCATACCGCACAGCGTTCTCCAGGGAACGATTAGCTTCATGTCGAGGCTAAACGACGACCCGGCCGAGTTTGAGGAAACTGCTCCTTTTGGATGAGGAGTGAGGTGACAAATTAGTACAAGTTTCCTCCCCTCCACTCCAGCCAAATGTCTGCTGCTGATTACGTTCACTCAAACTGCCTCTCAAAAAGCACAGTCACAGCATGGTTCCAAGGCAGAGTTGTGAAACGATTGCAAATTGAGTCTCCGTAGAAAAGAACAACTACAGACAATAGTTCTGGGAGAGATAAAGATAAGTAAATCAATTTCGAATTTTACTGACTTTACTCAGTGAATCAAAGTATGTATGTCTGACTGTATTTCCATTAGATCGATATTGTCACTTAGGTCAGCGTGTAGGATCCAATCAAACATTTTATTTTTCAAGAAGAGCCTTTGAAAATGGACAAATTCATCTTAAAATGTAAAACAGCCCACTCAGTAAAAATACTGGAACATGAGAAAGCAGTTAAGGTTACGGGTGTGTATGTGTATCCGCTTTTCACATTAAGTATTGCGTCGAGCTAAGAAGTTGGGTGTTGGTAATTCACTACATTTTTCATTATTTCAAATTATAAATAAAACTTTTGAGAGAATGTGTTGCTATGAGGATATTGCATACGTTGGGGAAGTTGTACCAAGTCTTTGTGCACAACAGTTTCGCAGCCTAGCCTGTTGGGCTACCATTGTTAATGTCAAGTAACGTCCCCTTGATTAAGCCACTTCCGTTAGAGAAATCGTAGAACCTTCTAGAAGCTTTTGTGACGTAAATTATCAAATCCGTTTGGAATATTTTAAGACTTAACCGGAAATCGAGAGGGTATAAAACATAAGGGCGATTTAGCGGAAGTCGTCACATGTCGGGGTTGCCAGGGTGAACTCTTGCCGGCCGAGGAACGAACCGGATGTCGGCGCCACAGCCAGCACTCTACTTAGCTCAGTCATCATTGACCTAAGGTCAGTTGCAGGCCAGATTGGGATGTTCTCTGCTGTTCTCCATTGAACAATAAATGCATAATGTAAATGGTTTTAGTACTTTTATCTTTGAAGATTTTTGCCTCTTCTCATGTCCCACTGGAGTCATGACATTATCACATTTTGAAATATCCAAAGCACAAATGGGTAGATTTTCTCCAAAATTGCTTGTCATGTGTGCAACAATGTACAAAAATGATACCTTATTACATTTTGTCTTATGATTCATAGACTAAATTCAAACATATTTTGTAGAGAATGGTTTTCAACATAATTCAGCAAAACAGAAACCGTACTTAGTTTTTAGTGTGAATATTAAAAGATTCTCATTAAGAAATAAAACACTATTATGAATGTAGGTTTTAAAATGTACAGTGAAGTACATTTAAAGCCGTCCATTCGCAAATTGTCAGCTTACGGGCACGAATTCTCCCTACATCGGACCACCGAGATGACGAGAGATCATCTTTATAAAACTTTGTACTCCATATAAAATAAATGAACTCTGCACTTGTCCTTCTTTCAGAAGATGCTGAAAAAAAGAAGAGTTGCCGGATGTGAATGGTAGTTGCTTAAGTAGATGTAGATTGTGTGTCATATAAAATGAGCAACACTTCCAGCATCTTCTGTAAGAAAGGTGAGCATAGAATTAATCTATTTTATTTTAGTACCCAAGTTTTAAAAAGGTGAAGAACCATGCGAGGTGAGTTCTCGGTGTCGGATGCCGGTAATGGCGGAATGGTTCGTGCCAGTAATAATCAGCCGACTTGGGAATGGAGGGTTTTAAGCCTGACTTATTTTAATAGAGAAAAAAGTAACGTGTGTTCCTTTCGATAACCAAAAACGAAACATATTGCTGCCTAAAATCTCTGTAATGATAATAGTACTGTTATTTCTTAATAAGGATCCTATAAATAAGCAAATAACATGTCGTAGACTAGTGGTACAGTTTCTGAGAAAATGAAGCATGATAATTTCCCTTATTTTGTGCTTATTTTTAAAAAATATTTATTCATAAACTATTTATATATTCATATTTGTAATGATAAAATTTTAATTATATTTTCCCATTAATTTTTTATCATATTTTATAATGTTGAAGAAAATCCACCCAAAATGTGTCATATATTTCAAAATATAATATTTAACGTGAAATATTACCTTGTTATCTTATATTTTTTAATTTATGAGGTCTACATTTTATATGCAAACCCAAAATATTATATACCTAGGTATAAACATTTTATTGGAAAGGTTTTCATTAATAGCGCGCATGATTATATCAGAGGCAGCCTAAACGTTGATGTTTCTGTAGATTAAATTTCTCCTCTGACTGTCTTTTTATGGTAAGGACATTATATCACAATTTTCAAACATGAAATTAAGAAAACACTTTTCTTTAATAAATTTTTTTTAAAAAGTAAAATATTTAATGACGATCTAACTATTCCATAGTCCTTTTGTTATAAACGTTGTTCGATCATGATATAAATCCACTTCTACTGTAAACTCTTCAGATGTCCCTTTCCGAACTGCTGTCTCGCGGCATTACACTTTTATTCGCAAATATTGGTTCACAGTTTATTCTAGAGTAGTGTGTGAACATTTTTAAGTATGAATCAGCTCGTTGTGGTAATGCGGGAATCATTCAGACCTTTCCTGATAAATTGCTCTTTCCGGAACTGCAATTCACGATATTGTGCACAAATTTAAATCTAGTGGCTCAGTGCACGAATAGTGACGTATATAAGGCACAAACAATGAAAGTATTAGGTTTTCCTCAGCCTTCATCATTGGTAAATGCCGTTGAGATATCTTCACCTTAGTCTTTTTCCCTCCAAATTTTTCTTTCACGATTGTTTTTTCACCTCATATGTATTTTCTATATTCATCGCCTGTAATGCATAGTAGTGAAAGTGAGCATTAAATACAATGGAGAAAAATCAGTGAAAAGCTAACAGCATAAGGAAAATGTATCATTTTGACAGAGGAAAAATAGACAATCCTGAAATCCTGAACGATGCAAAATTATTTTTGAAATCATATTAAGTAAATATTTTGGAATGTAAAGGAAAGCTTTAACACTGAAATCAGAAAAATACGGTGGCCGAACTTAATCGTACCATTAGAAATGTGTTTTACTGGTAAAGGTATGTTTAGCAAACCGAAGACGACAATACCCTCGTATTCTGTACGTTTTAAGAAGTTCAGTTGAAACAGGGCGCCATTGGCTTTGGCACCCTTAGCAGCCGAAATATGAAACGTTATATGATGAAATAAAATTTATAACTAATAATCTAAATTAGTAAATCTAGGCTCTTGTGTCTAAAATTAATCACATTCTTTATAATTAATTATATGTATTAAATAAACTTATTTTTACACATTTTAATGAGCACATGTTTTAATTTCTACCAGTAGAATACCTGAACTACTTCACGAAAATATCAGTGAGCAGGAAAGAAGTAGTAGTAGTGGTGAGGTGGTGGTGGTATATTAAACGTATTTCAACGATAAAACATGAAAACTAATATGGGGAATGTAATGGGGGTAATGTATGAAGTGTCGAATTGTCCAATATACATCGTTATGGAAGGATATCCCACCAATGCTCAGTCAGGGGAATTGAGAGGACAGCTCTAGTACTGGAACACTGTGCTTTGCTAATCATCTAGGTATTCTCTTCAGTACATTGGAACTATAATCCTTGTAAAGGAATTCATGACCAGACATTCAATAATAGGAAAGACCACAGGCTGCAAAATTCCTTGAATATGTCTGTTTGCACTCATTGTTCCACCGAGCAAAATGGAAATTGTTTTTCTATTTGCTATTATTTTCCCCAAACCATGATAATAGTTATTAAAATAATACGGTATATATCGATGTCCTCCTTCAAAGGCAAGTAAAGTAACTTGATGACGAATGTAAAATTATTATCTTAAGCGAAGTAAATTAATTCCATTAGAACATTTTTCGCCTTAACTCCCTCTAAGCAAAATTTAAAGCCCGTATTAGTTTAATTTTAACATTCCGTTTTGAATTGCTCATTTCATTGTTACTAAATTCAAGTACAACTTCAGTTTTAATATATAATAATACTTGCAATAAGTTACCTTTGATAGGACTAGAGAGAACCAAAGTCTAATCTACTTTTATTTTAATACACACTTCGAAACTCTCTAAGGAAAAATATTTTCTTAAACGTTCTAATTATGATGAATGGGATTTCATTACGAATATTTACATCACCTACATCGATTACAACACAATAATCCACAAAAGTAAAATGTAGTTTTTTACTGCCAAAAGAAAACAATTTGCTAATTTTAAAGGTTCTAACACACAATCATAGACTTGTGTAAATTTGCCCCTTTTCTCAAGTTTCTCATGATTCCTGTACCATTATTTCTGGCAAATATTCCTCGACATCACCTTGTTGAAGAAATGTGATGAAGAATTTGATCTTTTTCAATGTTCTGCCAGTTACAATCGGGAGGACTGCTCTAGTACTGGAATATTGTGTTTTGTTAATCATCTATGTATTCACTGCCTGTACATTGGAATTATAATCCTTGTAAAGAAATGAATGACCAGACCTTCAGTAATAGGAAGGACCACAGGCTGCAGAGCACCTTGATGTGACTATTTGCACTTATTGTTCCACGGATCAAAACTGAGTCTTTTTTTTTTTTTTCCTATTTGCTATTATTTCTCTCCAAACAATGGTAATACCTCTGAATTTGTGAACCTTCTATATATACATATCCCCCCCCCCTCAGTTGTCCCTATAAAGGCATTCTCTTCGACTCTGGAGATGCAAACTATAGCGTGATTTATCTGTGAAAAGAATATGATTCCATTGTTCCTGTTATTAGTTGATATGCTCATTACGACGGCTCGATTTCCAAGATGATTTGCTAGACACCTTAATGGTTAACAGGCATGAAGTACTCTTTCGTCCTGTCTATTTATAACAGTTTGAATTGAAACAAATATATTGCCTGTATTCTGAAGGACCCTCTTTCTCTCAGGACACTTAGACACAAACTTTTTCTTGCGAACAATTTTAATTCTTGGTTTACCTGACTGTAGTTTTGCTGGACTATCAATTTCCTTATATCGTCTCTACATCTTAGATATGTACCTCTTCCGATATTCAGAGCTCTACCATGAGTTTATGTTACACTAATTCTAATTGTTTCAATCGATAAACATCTTGGAATTAAATTACGCATTTGTGCATTTATCTCATTGCTTTCAATAGTTTAATAGTCACTGTATTCTACATTAATGTGAAATTTGTATACTACTCGCTGTGTTGTATGCATCACTTTGAACGAGTAAAACCATTTATAACAATTTTACTGTTATGGTAGGTGTATGTGAGCAATTGAAAAAAGCAGCCATATTTACTCATTGCTTGCTTTGTTTAGATGTGCCAAGAAGTTACTTAGAACACACAACTTTTATGTGCTCATACTGGAGTTGTACAAAATGACGAATGAGGAGAAAACTATACCAAGCGCTAGTTTGATATCTTAAGTTCGGAAAGTTTTCAAGGACAATGCTTTTGTTGCTTTCAACATTCGTTCTTGTACTCGAAACGCGTTCATAAAAGTATCAAATTAAGGACATATACTTCCTAGTCATTTCTAAGTTTATAAAATATATGACAGATTTTTAACAGAGAGGAAAATAATATATAAGTTTGCATATACATAAATTGATAAAGTAATTGAGGTAATGTTTTCAATTTGATAAAAGAGTTAACGTCGTAATGCTGTAGTACTTTGTTTTTAAATCATGACTCCCAAACTAAACTTCTTTGTAAAGATAGAAAGAACGACATTCATTAGTCAAAAACGAAACAAAATGTAAAGCTAATAGCAAACTAATGAACATCTTGTTCCCACGAGAGAAAGTAGGGGAAAAAAAAAACGTATAAAGGTACATTTCCTATTAGGTTTGTTGTATGCAATGTTTCAGCGCACCAACACGTACACACAAACACACCATGGTGTTCTGTTTTTCCATTATCTCTTTTGTCTGGCGACCGGATGCGCAGGCAAAAGCACGGGAATATCTCGTTGGTATCCCTGCAAGGCTTTACTATCCAACCACATGGGTTCTCATTAAAATAAACCTAACTAATGTCCCTTAAGGCTCAAAATACAACCCTCCTTCACCAAGCTGAAATTTCCCGCAGAGGTGGAAGTGTCCGAAAATCCTTTCTGTTGAGCTGGAACACGATGAGGTTTGAAGAGAACTTTCAACACGCCCATACAATCCGAAGGCTTTTGTAGCTTGTCCATGGTTAGGAATAGAGGGGGGGGGGCAGGTGTATTCTGGATACCTGTCACTGGCAGAGAGACGTCTGGCGCAGGTTCTACCACCTTACTTTATCCTATGTGTGTGGTTCACCTATATATCTTGCCTTCATGTCATTTAAATAGAGCGTTCCGGTTGGAACCACCTACCACTTAGTCACGTTTTCCTTCCAATTCCTCCAGTTACTCTTTCGTCATTGTGCTACAGGCAACAGAAATTGTTTAAGACAATAATAAATTCTGCATACTACTTACAGAAAGTTTATATACCCATAGCTAGTGTTTTACATCTTTATTACATTCTCTCTTTCATGCTTCTTCGCCCTTTCATAATTTCAATTTCAAATACTCCTTTTTATGCTCATCATAAGGTTTTTAACCATTTTTCAGCAAGTTTATATCTTTTCCTTCTGTCGTATGCCTTTCATTCTAAAAATTCTACTGGCAATCTTTCTTCCCTCATCTTTTCACGTGACCATAGCCCATTAACTTTTAATCTGAAACAGTTAATCTAGATATTCCTGAAAATGCATGTAGCTAATTCATGCTCAATAAATTATCTTTAAATTAGAACAAAGTTAATATAATTTTATTCAGTACTCATCTTTTCAAAGTCCAGGAGCAGCTATTAATGATATATCCTCTTTTAGAAATATCAATATTACAATAATTAAGAAACATGAAATAATGCCCGATTATATACAAATGTTTTTCATTAGACCCTGCAAGCAATTCATAAAATTAGCTCCCTATCGACAGTACACTAGGTCGGTTCTGGTGCTGTAGTGGTAGTGGTAACTTGCCTCGTAAACCCAAGATTGCGGGTTGATGAATTTTTTCGAGCGTAAAAATCCTAACTATGGCTTTCTTCGAAAGGAAAGGAAGAGTCCCGCGTCGTAGATTTATGGCAAGTAAAAGAATCTCAAGTCTGAAGAAGAGGCCTCTGAGCATAATTTATTGGTCGTTTAACACATGAATTGAATGGGATTCTGTTGATTTAAGATGTTAAAGAGCGTCCGTCAATAAACAGAATCAACAATAAACTATGGGTACTTATACTCCATAGCGTATTTTGGAAAATAAAGTGAGGAAATTCTACAGACGTTAAAGAAAATTTTAAATTGCAAAAAAAGAACAACAATTGTAGCAGGATAAATCTGCTCATTGTCTGTTAATATGCATTTTCATTCCAAACTTCCTCCTACATAACCGTGAAATAGTTGACACATTTTCTTAATAATCTCACAAGATAGGTCTATAGGTTCTGAATTGTAACCGATCATTTAAATGATTAAGATTTAGTTATACTTGGTACCTACAGATATCACAGAGACAGGTGATCAACCTACAGCTTCAATATATAATATAATAAATACAGATAATAAATATACTAATTATTATACAGGAAAGTCAAAGCATTTCCGGAATAAAAAATATAATGATGAAAAAGAAATAAAAAACCTCTTGCTTTATTAATATTAAATTGTTCTTAATACATTTAGAAAACAATACGAAAAACATCCGGAAATTTGCATTTATGCTGCTCTCGATAAACCTGCTCAACCACAAATGCAGTTTTACGAATGTAATTGCTACAGTAATTGAGGAGGGATTTTGCGCGTTGGAATCCCATGCGAATAAGCTTTTAATCACCGATCAACGTCGCTTTTGAACAGAATAAGGGAAGGATTACCGACAGAATAATCTAACCAGCATGGCATGCGCAGTTTAAATATTCTAGTTGTGCAAGAAGAAATCAACCACACGCCTATGTACATCTACAATTCTTGTAGAGCGTGTAGCTAAAAAATCTATCTGAAACAACTTCAAAATAAACAAAAATTGTAACAGTTCCTATGTCTGATTGTGAGATAGTTTCATTATATGTACCGACTAGCATACATTAACTCTTTAGAGACATTTTCACTATGTCAAACCGACTGGGGTAGCTCAGGCAGTAAGGCATTCGGAGGGTCCCTGATTCAAACCCATTAGGTTATTCGTTGATTCCTCTGTTCACTTAGGCTATTCCTGGGACGAGTCTTTCCTTTCCATATTTTCCGCTCTTTCATTTTATCTCATTTCATTCCTTGGTTCTATCACAGCAACGGTTACCAGTGGCGAGTCAAAATAGAATTTTGCAACCCAAATAACTTCCTTTCTAAATGGGGACTGGATTCCTGGGTCGTCATATATAACAGCGCCGTCAATCGATAGCGATCCTCCCCTTAAATGCTTTGCGGGCATAATGTAACTTGGATTTGACTCGGCGTCGAAAGTGCCAGGTGAGGTGTGCTGAAACTATGTGCGGTGTAGCGTTGGCTTGCGTTTTGTAAAGGTTTCTGCCTCAGCGTCTAATATGGGAAGGAGTTCCGCTGGTGTAGAGTTGTTCCGTCTGGAAACATTGTTAGGGACCACGTCTATGTCCCTGTCCCACCATCCTGGATCCTCGCCACCTGATGTCTCTCGCATTTCATTCCGTCCTTCCGAAAGTGCCTCCACTGGGAGCGTAGGCACAAGCACTTGGGCGCAGCTGAAGAAGCGAGGTGTCAATGTTCCCTACCAATTCAATCCTGTTGTTATACGTATATTTTATAATGATCTATCATAAGTATATTCTATTATATAATAATATTGCTGAATGATGAGGGGTTTGATCCTAGTGGCCATAGGTGGGATTTAAGCTGCGCCATGTCATGTTTTCTCCGGCTACTCCGGATTTCTCGCCATTTATTCTGGCGTTGCTCCATGATCATTTCATCCTCATCACTGCAGAAAGAACGGGAAGGTGCCGCAGTTTCTTTTCTCAGAAAAACTGCAAACACGCCATGATGATGTTGAGTTAAGAGTGAACGAAAAACCTGCCTGCCCTTCAGCAGAACACTTTGAATGAATATAATAGTAATATATATATATATATATATATATATATATATATATATATATATACGAGTATATTATATGTATTTATGTATAAAAAGATACTGGAATATAAATTTCTAATCCAAATTATAAATAGTCACAAGAAATTATTTTTGAACTCCACCATCAAACGTTACCAATAAGGCAGTAACACACTCGGTAACCATCCCAAGGATTTAAAGGATAAAATAATAACTTTAAACTATTTAGGAGAGATTTAAAGTGTTATTTAAACTCTAAATACTTTCCGTTAGAAGATAAATATTTGACATTTTACAGTGTGGTTTGCGGATAACTTTATATGTTAGAAAGAATCCTACTTTATAATATTCATTTAATGAAATATGAGATGTTCTACATTCCGGCTTAAAATTCCATTTCATATATTACGGTTACTTTCCATTTCATGCTATATCTTTATTTTTTATGATTTTGAAATTCTACTTCTTTATTATTTTTTATTTTTCGTTTTAATCAACTGCTATGTATTCAACATTATCTGAACAATTTATCATATATTGCTCTTTTTGTTTTCTTCTTGTAATCGAGTCAGGCCAAAAAATTACATCGAATTTATTTCCAATTTGCTTTACTTGGTTTATTCTGCTATTTCTGTTATTTTATTTGCAATTTTCTAATATTGTCTTCAAATTGTTATGTAATTTGCAAACCTTCATCTCCGGTTTTCTATATTTAAACTATTTCATTTTTCAATTTATCTAAAGATATTTCGTCTGTTTACTTTTATATTTTTAAATATTTTATATAATTCAATATTATACTCATATACCGCTATCGTTATTTTATCAGCTGAGCTAGGTTTTTAGATATAATTTATTTAAAAACGCCCTTTCCTTGGCCATTAACTTCCCATTCAATTCAGGGCATGAATCGGCCAAAAATTTTGCTTATACATAGACCTTTTCTTTCAAGCTTGAGGTTCTTTCACGTACCGTAAATCTACAGCACGGACCATCAGCTTTATTTTCCTTCCAAAGAAAGTCACACAGGATTTTTACGTCCTAAAAATCCATCAACGTCATAAAAATCATTTAACAGTTTATGTTGCTATTTACGTCTTCTTATGTATTTATTAATCTTTCCAGAAATAATTTGATTTATAACTTATATGACTGTGTAATTCACACTGAACAGTTTCTTAATGTTCATCTTATGACGAAAGAATTTGTCCACCACTTAACAAACGCTTTCGGATGTTTTTATGCTGTAGTATTCGAGATATTAAGGAGCTCCGTAAAAATTAAACATAATTAATTTTAAATGTTTACCCTGGAATCTCCTCTTTTTAATGATGTATAAATTCATGCAATTTACTAATAAGTGTGTTAACATTAGTGATTCTACATTTGCCTGCCTAAGCTCAGGAACTGTCACATATATCTTTCCTAAATTCATGATTTTATGAAACTAAGAAATGGGGAAACCTCTAAATACACGCAGTACTTTTGTAAACACTTAGTTATTCTAGTTAATAGTTTGTAGAAAAAGAACGCGCTCTATCTTGGGGTTAGAATGCACTGAAACATATTCTTAGTTTTATCGCATTATTTCTAAAAATGTTTTACTATATAAATGCATTTTTTACTCAGAATATAATGTACTAATACGCTTTAAATTTTATGTTTTTACCAAAACGGGTGTTTAATTTAAAATATCATTGTTTTTGTTCAACGTTACATATGAAAAATTATACAAATGTGTAATAAAATTATTACATACAACAAAAAATAATATTTTTCTATAGAAAGTATAGATAAAAAGTCATGTATTGGGTTATAGCCAAAGCTATCATAAATAATCTTTAAAATTTCAACCATTAACATTACATATATTCTGAGAAATGTTGCACTTTGGGAGCACTATTTTTACATTAAAAAGATTATTTCGGAGTGTTTTAAGCATTAGTTAAGCATTAACATAAAGTAGGTGAATTTCTTCATTGCAAAAGGGCAACATAAAAGGCAGACTATTTCGAAACAAATATCGCTATGGTAAAATGTATTTAAACAAAAATGCTCAAAATAACACGAGCTTTAGGTTAAGATAAAAATAATAGACCCCCTTCCGCTCCATAAAAACGATGTTACTTAACATATAACTCTTTCCTTGTCATTTCTTTTTCTTTCTTTACGTTCTTTAGGAATGTTTAAAACCATTAACTATCATACTTCTTAGGCTTTCATGGCTGATGTTATAATTGAAACAACTGTAATCTTCTGGGCTGTTTTTCCGTATTCTATGGTTTAATATACTACCACAGCTTTCACCAGCTGCTGCGATTGGCATCATGACTGCTAAAAGACGACAGTCTGTCTCAGACAGAGACGGATCAATACTGTCTCTTTTAGCAGTCATATGTTATCCATCGTTCACTGATGGTGCCAACCGCAGCAGTTGGTGAAAGCTATGGTAGCATATTAAACCATGGACCACGGTAAAATAGCCTGGAACATTTTCACTGCTTTTATATTAAAATTGGCTATCTATTGTAAATATTTTGCAAGTGCTGTTAATATGGGGATTCAGGAGTATTTCATCAAATAATATAAACTTTTGCTTTACAGAGCGTAACTGTGACTGCTTTACGACCTTTTAGGGATTGTATAAATCATTGTTCCGATCATCCATACTTCGGTAAAAGTCGTTTTATCAATAAAAACATTTTCATTGAAGCAAGTGAGTTTGGTTTATAGGTACAGAATGTTAATCAGAAACACGGCGGTGCCCGTAAGAAGTGAACAAAATGTGTATAGATTGTATGCATGTTTGTTCATATATTCCATTCGAATGGAAGAAGGAAACTGCTAACTAGTGTGTAACCCACTGCCGTCATATTGCCTCAAACTTCCCGACCTAAAAAGTAATTCATTAAAGAATGAATGGCAATTTAACGTAGAAAGAGTTTAAAAGTCAACGGTTGCGTCCAGTAAATGCATTAATAATTCATGCCTTTATAATGTAATATGCGGTTTGAGATTCAAGAGCATTTTGTTTACATCATCGGTTGTAAAAGCTGCGCGGTGATCAACAAACACGAAATATGTTGTTTAGAATTCATTAGCAATAATTCCTACTCAGAATGTTGATTTTATTCCACTGCCTTTATTTGGTGCGGTATAAAAATCATGCTGGTTAGCCGGCAAAAAGGGGAAGTGGATCCTCCATGTTTAACTAAAGACCAGTCTTTTTATTGCAGTTATCCACTCTACCATTACCTTCCATTTACCAAACATTCGCAAACGCAGCTTTTTCCTCTCTGTAATATCTGCCAGCAGTAGCAGAATATCTTTTGAACACCCTACCCCCCCCCCCCCAGGTAAAATATATAGCACGGCGAAATTCACATTAAAGTTTACCTCTCGACATGTTCATAGTACACACTACTTATTATCTATTCATTTTATCATTATTGTAGACTGAATTGGCTAGGCATTTCTTTTTGAAATTATAGCTGTAAGTGCTTTGTTTTCTTTCTCTGGTAGCATAGCTTTGATACTTCATATCATTCTAAATTACTACAAGATAAAGCTGTCGTTTAATTCAGTTTTACTGAACCCTCTTGAAGTTCATCTGTAGTTCGTTTTTCGATTTCACAAAGAGCATAGTCCTTCTAATAGCACTGGTCTATCTTTCTGCATCGAACATAATATTAAATAGCTTATGCAACTATAATGTAACTAAGCCAAATAACGATACGTTTCCGGGCGGGCCGATGAGGATTATCGCCTTCACAAAACCCTTATCTCTTAAGTAATTGCAGCTGTAGCTTCCGCTCTGCTGTGTTCAGTTCAGATACAGTTGCATAAAGAATGGCATGTGTAGAACATGTTCAGAATGGAGTTTCGAGCTGTTATTAAGTTCTTCACGAAAAAGGACGTTCTTCAAATGAAATTAAACAGCGATTGGACGGTGTATATGGGGAAGCATCCCCCTCATATTCTACCGTAAAAGAATGGGTGAAACTTTTTCGAATGGGTGAAGAAAGCATTGAAGACGAAAAGTGGGCAGGTTAATTAAGGAAGACTGGTGGCTCAAAGTTACAAAAATAGCAAAAAGATTGGGCATTTCTAAAACAACAGTCCTCAGTTTATCACGAACATTTAAACGTGAATAAGATTAGTGATAAGATAAGACTTCTTTCCTCAGTTCAAAAGAAGCAACGTGTCATCTGTTGTCAGGAATTTTTGGAGATCTACCATGGCAACGAGCGAGAAGTTCTGTAAACCATTGTTACAGGAGATGAAACTATGGTCCTCTACTATGATCCATTGTTCAAAAGAGAATCAGTGGAGTGACATAAACCTGGCGAAGCACCACCTCTAAAGGCCAAGGTCACTCAGTCAATGGCCACAATATTTTGGAACTGTAAAGGAATACTCTTCATTGACTTCAAGTGGAGGAACAACACAGTAAATGGGAAGTATTATGCTAGCCTACTGCACAGACTACGTGCTTTCATCAAAGAGAAAAGGCGAGGAAAGCTGAGTGGTTGTGTGCACACAGCTCTTGTTGCAAGGAAGCCGTGAAGAAATGTGGTTTCGAGGAGGTCAATCATACACCCTACAGACCAGATCTAGCTTGCAGTGACTATTTACTCTTTTCAGAACTCAAGAAGTACCTTCGAGGAAGGAAATTTAAGCGTGACTAAGAAGACAAGATTTTGTAGACAAAACTTCTATTTTGAGGGGGTGGTATTGAAATGTTAATTCAAAGATGTGAGGAGTGTATTGCAATAAATTGTAACTATAATGAAAAGTGAAATGTAGTTTTTGTCTTTATCATACCTATAAAATGGTTAGGCCGGAATCTTATGAACTTGCCCTCGTATATACCTTTAACGCAAATAAACTAATTCTTGAAATCATTAGCAAATTGCGGTAAAGCACTCTAGAAATTTATATATACACATGCTATCTAGCGAGAATTGAGTTAATGGAAACCCTGCATCATTTACTATTGATACGTTAATTCCACCATTTGCTAATGAATGTAATTACAGAAAACTGTATAACAATGCAAGAGAAAATATTTTACTAAATGGATCCAGCTAAAAAATAAAACATGTTTTTCAGATTCATGAGGCTTCATCTATAGAGAAAAGTGAGCCAAAAAAAAAAAAAAAAATGAATCCCTGCTTCTTTAATCTCCCTGTGTTTTTCATTTTCGATTTCTGTTAAGTTCACAGCCCTCTTCTCTTATTAACTGTTACTACATTCATCTTATACGCCTCAGTTAATTTTCTATATCTTCTACATGCTTGGTAAATATGTATTTAATCTGTTAATTTAAATCCTTTCATTTCCTACAAAATGCGCCTTCGAGCCTTCTATGTATTCCATTGTTCTAGGATGGCTCTATATTTCACTTTCTTACGTTCGTTCATTCAGCATTTTTACTGTAACCAACCGCTACATAATATCCCTATAGGGAGGAACAAGGATATTCCTCCGCCCCTACTTATACAAATGAGGCCTACGAATGATATTTGCGGAATTAAACTCGTTAAATTAAATCCTTAGGCTATATTTATTTTTTATGAGAATCCCTGTAATAATGAATATCTTTTTACGTTAGATTAGGTATGTTAGGTTAGTGTTTGCTATAATGAAACTACTTTAAATCTATAGTTAAGAGGTATGCGACATAACCATTCTTTTCGCATATTTTAACTGCACTGCAATCTAGTGCATTTTTTGCTGTTGGCAGACAGTCACGTCACCACCACTAAAACGCCATTTTTCCTTCTTGCTGCCGAAATCTACTATAAATTAAATCGCTATTTTGGAGTTGGGTCGGTGGGTTGGTAGCTTGCGATAAACCCACATCTTCTCCTGATGACTTCTGCTACCATTTTGTGTAAGTTTTGCATCTTATTTTTAATACCATTGGGCGAATGCAGGTGTTTTAACCACATTAAAATATAAAAGAAACAAGTGTATAAAATTATAAAATATTTGTTAGCGCTGTAACGTCATGGTGGGGCCGAAGGGTTAATATTTAGGAATAACTTAGGAATAATTATGACTGTTTTAATTTTACAGATATCTTTTGGGCATTTGGATATATTTTATTTAAGGACCCTCTTTAACCTCTCTGGTCATTAACGTCCCATGCAATTTAGGGCGTAAAACAGTCGATACATTTTGCTCAAGGCCTCTTCTTTTAGGCTTGAGGGTCTTTAAAGTTCATGGGAATCTTTTACCAACTTTCTCTACGACTTTCTTTATACTGTTTGAAATTATATTGCATATAATGGCGTAGGTAGAAGGGAGTGAAAGTTGATTCATTGTGCATCCTTCCTTCGCCAATCTGTCAGTTTCTTCGTTTCCGCTGATGTCACAGTGATTAGGGACCCAATCTTTTTTTTGTTTGTTTTTTTGTTTTGTATTTTAATGCGTGGATATATTCTTTGCTTACAAAAAGAACTCGTGAAAAGGACGTGTGAAGATAAAGTTTATCGTATCTAAAAAGATAGCTTTTCACAGGAGTGGCACTTACAAAGATGGTTTTAAAAAAATACGCCTACCTCTCTGTAGAATTGTACAAGCACGACACATACGTTAAAGGGATTTCATATACGTGGCTCCCTGGTGAGTCATTTTCATTGCCTTATCGGCAATAGGAGCGTCGTAGCAAACGTGCAAAATGGCGTCTCAGCTGGAATATTGCTCCATCTTGAGGCAAGAGAAACTGTATAATTTCTGTAAGCAAACCCACTCACCTATTCATCAATGTATGGGGTGAATGCAAAATGCAAACTATCATTGATATCGGCACAAACCTGCGCGATACTGATCAATGAAATAATTCCTCCCGTCCTTGCTGACTGAAATGTAATTATAATGTATATATTTATATAAGCCCAATCATAATATTTCATGTATCGTAATTAGTAATGTAGATATCATACATAATATGGCATAATCCTAACACGTGAATTAAATGTCAGCGAAAAGAGGAAGTTCCTGCTATTTGTTACGGTAACTTGGAAAGTCAACAGGTGAAAATGGGCCATGTGTGAAACCCCTTTTTTATTTTTTTAAAGAACAGCTACTGCAGGATTAATAAACTAAAATAAATTTAAAACACTTGGAGCTTTGATTCCAACCCTGGTTGTACAGCTAGCCTTTTGAACTGGCCAATGTCGACAAAAATTTTAAATTCTCAAATAACAACGAATCCACGTGCGGCAGGTGAACTTTACTAACCAATGATAGATGTGTTTCAAAATTTTAAAGAAAGGCGCTAGGTTTGCGTGTGTATTTTGACTTCTCCGAGCCAAATATTCTTTATTTGAATTTAATAAATAAAGGAGGCGGAATTCAGTTCGTATAAGCTCATTGCTCAGGAGTTCGACTTGAGGCACGCAGTTGTAAGATCTACACGCGGCAAGATACATGCATTTCGCAGTACTCATTATAAACTCAACTTTCAATTTCACGCGTTGCGGTGCTCATCTATAAGTTTCCCACGCGGCTGATGTGCTTGTAAGGGCGTAACTAAGTATATCGTTAGCAAAACACCAGAGAACGCGAAATATCTTAGACATAAAATATCAATAGATGTTATGTCTCATCGCGTACTCCTCCCTCCTCCCTCAGTCTCTTTGGATACTAATCAACAAAATAGCCGAATTTAGTCTGAGAAATTGTTGTCATTGAAGCGTGGGCAAAACGCCGCAGCGACCAATAATCAATCTACAAAACCACTTCATAATTTGGCGCCCAATAATAACAACGACGACGACAATAGCAGCACCCATACCAAACCGCTTCATCAAACAGGAGAGCTATTCACATCGTGCACAGAAACATTGTGATGTAGTTTGATGAAGTGGTCTGCACTAAAACCCAGAAAAGTTGGATATTTCCATAGGCATAGTGCATTCATGATTCATAATTATCTGGACAATTGCAAAAGTGTTTCTTGTACCTTCATTAAATACAATGACATTATTTTGTCTTCTATATGCTTACCGCAAAACTATTTTGGAAGGCAGTGTTTTCTTAAGCCAATCATCACGTATGGTGAAGTTCAGCTTCTTTGTTTATTCCCATAAAAGAAGAGAATATTTATGAGATGGAGACGCACATTATCATCTAAGAAGTGCCTCAAACTTGGGATTTCGGCAGATAAATTCAGCACTTTATCCTCTTTGAATATTAAGGGGCAGTTTAAGTGACATTTAGGGAAAATAAACTAATTAATGCTGCAACTTACTGCCAAACAATGATGTATTTACGCGAATATTTTAACTATAAATTATTTCGTTCACAAGCAGGATAATTACATTTCATAAAAGCACGGGCAATACTAGATCTTCTCAAAAATTTTGAAAGGCGGCCTTACATCATGCGCTGCTTTCACTTTTCCGTGAAACTTAAAGAATATCTGTGATTTACAAAAGACGAGCAAGAGAAACTTGATGGTGGCTCGTTAACTACGGGTCAATTTTTATCGTAAGGGAATTTAGGCAAATGCTCACAAAAGCTAGATGGCGATATGAAAAAGATAGTGCATGTATATGTACTACCTCATACTTCAAGTAAAGATGCCGGCTTACGATGGCTGGTGTAATTTTTTTTTTTAATCTCCATACAAATTGGTTTCTATTAAGAAAAATTTATTTACTCAAACATATAAACATATCTGAAATATAATCTATAAATGCAATATTTATGGATTTTTCCATTTGTTCATTGTAAATATATTTTTATTCCATGGTTGTAACTTTTGACATTTGGATGTCTGGTGAATTTAAGAAACCTAGAAACACCTATATAACACTGTACTGCAAATATTTATTATATCAGCAACGGTTATCGTTCGCTGTTAAATGAAACTGAATTTTTACAAGTATTCATCTTGAATATTTGTAACAATTTGCTTGGAATCCTTAAGAAAAATATTTACAAATATCAACTTAACTGCAATTAGCATTTCTTAGTCCCAAAATTGCCATCAAAATCTTTAAGTTACATAGCAATAAATATCCAATGTATGGAAGCTAATTTCCCTGAAAGAAATTATAAGAAAGTCCATAACTCAAACTGTAACTTTAAATAAAAAAGCAGCAAGTTTTACCTCAGTCAACATATACAGTATGTTTTTTTGGTCGCCCAGAATCGACACACATTTGATGATTCACCCACTGCAGTTTTCTTTCATAAACTTCAAAGTAAATACGAAGGACATATAAAGCGCATCAAGTTATGAATCAGGCAATTTGCATTATAAAGGCAAAACTCTTCGCTTGTATGTATGAGAGTTTAAAAAGTCTGACTATAACGCATAAGTACGGACCCCTTTATCGTTTATCAAATGGCATGAGTCATTTTATATATCTTTTATGCAAAAAGCAATCAGTATCAGTCTATTCTGAACATTAACTGACATCATAAAGCAAACGAAAGTACCTCTACTCTTAATTAATTATGATTCAAAAGTCTGTCTTAAAATTTAGTTGTGACATCGCTCGCATTGTGAAGTGCTGTCTTTTCTAAGTTACGGAATCAGATGAAATATTTTTGTATTTCAAGTTAGAAAAGAAACTTAAACATATAAAAAAAAAAGGTTTCTATTTCTGACGTTCAGCTACTTCTTTCAAAATTATACTAAAATAATACGATTTTATGAATTGAACGCTAACACTTTTGAGTGTCTGAATTTCAAATATTTCATTTTCGGCACTCCTTTCTGTATGCATAAAGTGCGGAAAAAATAAGTACAAAAATTTACGTGTAGAAAGGGGTTCGAAAATAGACACATAAAGAAAGAAAATTCCTGCTCTAATATTAATTCATTAAAGACCAATTACAGTAATCATTCATATAACTTATGAACCGTATTTCTTAAAATATCTGGATACTTCCACGAAGACCTTGCACGCTGAGTGACGCATGTGCAGAGTGCTTATTACTGCTCCTCCACCAATTTCGTTGGTTTACATTTGACTGGCTAGGAACACGTCATGTCGCATCGTAGCTAAAACGTTGATCGGTATCTATGCCTGTAGCTTCACATTGAAGCAGGTAAGATCATTTGTTCTCAATCTCAAAAGATAGTATTGAGCAACTAGCTTTCTATTCGCATTGTACATCTTTTTTACTCACTCTATAGATGAAAGTCTAGGATTTCTTTACACTCAAGATTGATTCCTTAAAGCTTCTAGCATGGTTTCAGAAAACCTGAACGAGCTATCTCGGTCGTCCAAGGAAAGGGACACCTTACTCTTTAACGCTTTGTCACTTTGAATGTAGTCACGACAAGATGTCTTCTTTAAGCTGGTCAGCAGGTCGTTCCATCTTTGAAGGACTTTGGGATTTGCCTAGCCAGAATGCGATATACTGGATTTCTGAGTGAGTCTATAACATGCATGGGATAGGGGTTCTTCAAATCCACACATGTTCTCCTTTATGGTGAAGTCCCGCGTGTCTGTACAGAACGAGAGGATCGCAACCATCGTAAAAAGGAGAGTCTCAACTAGTCGTAAAACCGGTTCATTCCCGATAAAACAAGCTGCTCTCGACCGTTTTATGCCGTCTATCTGTGGGAGTCTGTGCTCGCATGGGAGACGTTTGCCTTAAGATAGAATCAAAGCTTTCAGTACCACTTCCTTTTGCAGAAAAAGGACATCTTGTTGGCATTGTAATGATGTTATATGGAGTTGCGCTGCCCAGTGCATTTATGGGAAGGTACTAAAAATGAAATCTTTATTGGGTAATTTATCATACTACACTGCCTGTTCTTCAATAGATGTTAACTTTTATCCTCTATATTCAGTTCACAGGCAGTCGCCCATTCATTCATTTCTTTGATTATCCTGTTCATCATGTTCTCCGAGCTGTTCTGTTCTAGGGTGTTTACTGCCTTGATATTCTCCCTATAAATCACAACCAAATTTTACACAAGTAGTTGTTGTTATTTCACTCTCATGTCAACATTAGAGTTTCTTCCACATTTGCACAGAATGGCATGAAGTATAATCATAAATTCAGAAGGTGACCGAGTGGGTTAGCTCAGGCTTAACGCTTTAAACTAGTCTTCGGGATATCACTGGTGCAAATCTCTTGGGTTCCACCATTCTAACTGTCTCTCTGGTGTCATACTGGCCATACTTGCCTTCTAAACCCAAGATCGCGGGTTCAATCCAGGATCAATGGATTTTTTTCGGGCGTAAAAATCGTAAGTATGGCTTCCTTCGGAAAGGAAGTAAAGCCGTGGGTCCCATGTCGTACATTTAAGGCACGAAAAAGAACCTCAAGCCTGAAAGAAGAGGCCTCTGAGCAAAATTTATCGGCCGTTTCACGCTCTCAATTGAATGGGACGCTTTTAGCCAGAATATGTACTCATTCCCCATCTCTACAAAATGGGTAGATTCTCCTACCAGAACTGTCTTTTTTTCCCCCCTTCCAATCTCCCGTTTAAACCAGGTTGTTCCCAATCTAGTCTCCTCTAGGACGAGTATATTTATAGGGAGTAAGAAAGGCATGTATCTTTACTCCAGCTTAATTTAATTTCACCGATAGTCTCATGATACTGCCATGTTGCATTCTGCTTCGATTTCTTGCCTGCTGATCTCCTAGCCTTGTTCTAATCTCCTTTCATACATTTTATTTATACGAAATATACAATGTACGTTGTAAACTGGGTGAATCCTTAACGCGCCTATAAACATAAGAGTATGCTAAAATGAGTCATGACAACTATATTTTTGCTCACGAAGAAAGCACTACACGAAAAATATGAGATATACGATTGAAAGTTTGCGGCATTTAGTGCCGAGTGATGCTGCGATCGGAAGGCTGGATGTAGTCGGCCCTGGTAAGGGAGAAGCAAAACGCAGGCTACCGGGCAACATTGATTTATTATGGTATTAGTAAAAGTTACGCACAACTACTTAGGGTTTCTACTCCGCTACAGAGCGGGTCTCGCAGGTAATCAAGGTGTTTAGCAGTCTTCGAAGTAGTCTCCAAGACATTGACGGTTCGTCGCCAGGGATAGGGAAGGCGCTGAATGCCATCTGCGCGTGTGAGCTGTTAATATGAGGCACCTCTCGTCGAAATGCTGTCAGAATGTACGCTTTGTCAGAAACGTTTTCCACTTTGGGGATGAGATCATAATCACAGGGTCTGAGATAGGGTGAATATGGAGGGTGTGCAAGAACTTCCCATTCCCTGTAAAAGACATTCATCACTCACTGTTTGAGACCGTTGCGTTGTCGTGGAGAATAAAAGCTTTTTTCAAAATTTCTGGCCGTTTCGTGCGTACGACACGGCGCAATTGTAACACCAAAATCCAGTATTGGGTAATCACAGTGGTCCTCTCACGTAATGAATGACACATACGGCGCCCACTGCGCAGCAGTTCGGCAGTCGACATTCTGTCCCATTTGAAGTCATCTGTACACCTCACCTAGGGCAGGGCACATGAACCCAGTGCTTGCCGTAGCACTATGTGGCATTGTCGTGTATTCCTGCCGCAGAGAAATGCTACTTTCACTACACACCATGATCACTCTTCGTGACCTCCATTCCTGACCACTGTTGATTACCAACGGAACTTCGGGGCCTGCTGAGACAAGCAGCTCTGTTCACATACACCATCTGGGGGCTTTATTGAAAAGTAAATTCCATACACTTTTAATCGTATATAACATATTTTCGCGTTGTCCCTTGTTTACTTAATGACTTATGGTCAGCCAATCCTTCCATGTAGATGCTTTGCCAAACTAAGTGGGTTTTTGCGAACGGAAACTCTGCAACTCAGAGCCTCAATGACTAATTCTTGAGTTTTTGGAATACATACATTAACACTAATAATAAAAGTAGATACAGATAAAACACAGAGAAAGAGTCACACTTGAAATTGCTATATTTCGAACTACTGCGAGTTCTTCAATGGCATTAAGCTAGACCATGTCTAGCTTCTCTGTGTTTTATCTTTATCTACTTTTATTATTAGTGTTAATGTGTTACATTGTTAATAGTGTTTCTTTATTTTTATTTTTCATATATATATACTCATTATACATACATTATATATACATTTGTAATTTGACTACCCAACATCTTACATTTATGTATAGAGAAGCCACTTGTACTAACTTTTGATGGCATTTCAAACACAAGTAAATGCAAGCACACGTTAACACACACTTATCTAAATACTGTTATAATGCAGGACTGCATTAAAAGTGTATTATATTACCCTGCTTGCTTAGCTCATATTTCGTTTACTGCCAAATCGAGGGAATCCAATGTGAATCAACAATGAATATCTTACTATGTTTCGTATAACCAGAAATTTGTTCACATGTGTTTAGAATTTGAAGCTCTATTTAATTACAACATTCTGGTAGTTGTTTTAGATATTATTTAAAGTAGAAATGCTGTTATTAAATTATTACATGAGACATATATTTATGTATGAATCTAGACTACTGAAAACACGATTGAGGGGTTTGGTAATTCATAACTACAGTAGAGAAATAAATGTGAGAGTAAAGATTTTCAGCATCATTGCTGGTTTCTGAACTATAAATTAAATAAAAATGCGCTTATTAGCCTTTATAGTTGTTTTAGGGCTCATCTGGTTGCAAAACGCATCAAATGAAAAGCTCAAATTAGCAGTATAGACCAAAAAACAGCCACTCCCAGAGAGAACACAACCCTTGTTCATGTTTTAAGTACTTCTGAGAGCTAGTTAGGCTCCTCTCAGTACGGCTAAAATAAAAAAAATGAAAAAAATGTTTCATTTCATGACAAACAATACTGTAGGTAATATATTCTCTGGGAGTGTTTTCCCTCTTACATGACAAAAGGATTTATTTCTAATGGTTTTTATGTGAAAAATAAAAAGTTAATTGAAATAGAAATTGCGTTCTGTTTTGAACATTCTTTTATTCTGGATATACGTGAATAAAAATTACGTTCATTAATTATATATATATATATATATATATATATATATATATATATTATAGCAAAAAAGCAACAAGGGATACATCTTTGATACAAAATAAATGACAGAGTAAAAATTGTCGATATAAATGAACAGTTTTCTACTCCACGGTGGACAAGTCCTGTAAATTCAGTCAGTTATGAAACTTAATGAGAATGGGGCTGTAGTAATAATTAAGATTGATTAACTGAGCTCAATATTTAAAATTCAATATATTTTGTTAAAGGTTAAATATTTTTTAAAAATACTTCAGAACATTTAGTATACAGCATTGACCAAATAATGTACATTGACAAATAGAAATGCTGAGCTGCAGTATGCCCATTCTTTTGTTCTAGTGGAGATGAAATTGTCTAAATAATTTAAATAAATATTTTAATTGGTTATAAATTTTATAACGTACACATTTGCACCTGTTCTTCTGATATATTAGATATTATTTTTATTTTATTGGGGAACTTTGCTGCTAAATAACGCCACACGTTAACGAAAAGTAATATACCGGTGAAGTGAACATGGGGTACCGTACTGGTCTTTCTTTCTTGCGGAGTAGACGGTTTCTACTGCCAATTAGCTGGACATTCTCCAGCATTTTGTATTACTCCAAGTACTAAATACCATTATCTTTCAACAGAGTGGCGCTCCTTCACATTCCCTCATAGCGCAGGACCGTTTAAACCGGGCATTCCACAATAGCTGAGGCAGCATTGGTGGCCTGCAAATAATACTGACATAATTCCTCTAGATTTTTAGGGGAATACGTTTCCATCTATGTGTGATAACCGGCATTAATGTCACCAAGTGCCTGCCCCGCTACCTGCTGTTTGTGTATGCAATTGTCACGAAGGGATGGTGTCTTGCTGCATTATCTATCGGCCTTTTCTTTTCGTGGGAGTATTTAGTTTACCTTTATTACGGTTTGGGTAGTGAGAGTTGTTGAATTCTGACATAAATTTGCTTCAGTAACGTTATGTATTCAAAGTTGTATGAAATTCAACATGGCATGACTGGGGGTTGTGAAAGGCGGATATGGATCCAAGTGATATTGAGAGAGTAATTTCCACCACGGTTCGTTCTATCCACAGTTGTGTTGCAGCTTGACAAGTGGAAGGAGAAGAAGGTTTTCGCAATTACTGAAAAGGAAACCGGCGACCGCAGAAATCAACGGGAGGAGAATGCCGCTTTTTATTTCAGAGGTTGAGACCCATCCGTTTCAACCTCTGAGAGATGCCATTGCACAGGAAATGCTTTGCATTAGCGGAGAAACGTCTGCTCTTGGCTTAAGTTTGCAGGAATATATTCTTGCCGAGCCACTATTACGGAATATCTCTCCCCTTGAGATAAAGAACTGTGAATGACATTTGCATTAGAACACCTTCCAACTTCACTTACCGTTGAAACAACAATATGGCTGGACGAGAAAGTTGCACTGCAGAAGACGTAATGGATCCAAAATACCAGCAAGTGATAAGACGCTCTGGAAGTGCCTGATGTGAAGTTTTGAGTTAGATAATGGAGATGGATTCATAGAACTCTTCCAAAATGAACATATAGACATCCTGAGATATGTAGCGGGAGGCTTTTATACCGGGCTGAAAAAATGTATGTAATTCGCCTGTGATGGACAAGCGATGTGCATTACCTCGCAGGCAAACAAACATTTCCTTGCTTAACCCCAGATTGCGCTGAATTGGCCACCGAAATTTCCTGGTCATAATATTATAGAAAGGGGCAAAATGATATGGGCAGCCCGATCAACGGCGCATAGGACTGCATTATTAGAGCACTACAGAGACATATGGAGCATCTTCTATATTAACCAGAGTACTTTCCACATCTGGTTGAGCCTGTTCCTTTCCGTCTCAACTAAGTGTTAGATAAACAAGACAATTGTACAGATTATATGAGCGGGAGGTGTGGGGTTCAGTCCTGCAGGACCGTCCTCCCTTACTGGGTTTTTTTTTTTTTTTTTTCCCAGGTTTTCATCAGTCTTCATAACTGGCAAATGCCGGGGAGGTACCTAAACTTAGGCCTGGAACGCTTCCTTCCTTTAAAAACATATCCTTTCACAATATATCATTACATTTCATGTATCATTCAGTGTTCACCGCCTGTGGTGCCTCAGCAGTAAAACGGGCGTTAAACACAACTTAAAAAAAATGTTAGTGTGTGTGAATATTATTCTCCTCATATCTTTTTTGAAAGTTGGTGTTGCGTGAGAAAGTATAAAAAATATTATTTCTTATTGTTTATATCTTAAGGTATACAGAAACACACTTGTGAGAGGGTTCAGAAGATGTATTCAGTTTCTTTCGCTATGACATAATATTATATTTTATTTATTTTAATTTATTTCGTAGTATGCATTCTAACACTTAATTTCAAGTGTTAATTAAACCCATTTTCTATCACTATTATACATCTCTCTCTTTCTGCTTTCCTCTTTATGTTAATGTGCATGTTAGGTAAACTTTTTGGAACTAAAGACTTTCGGAACAACGCTATTTCCTTTGCCCAAAATATATTGAAATGTATTATTGTATCGTTGAATAATGATAACCGTGTAATTCTGGGATATAGCCATGAAGCGCCACAGACACCGTGAATGACAAATACCTATACAAACGGTAAGTAACTAGAGAGAGAGAGAGAGGGGGGGGTCATGAAGGTCTCTTACTATTTGATTGCATTAATGCCGGTCATCATAAGAACAAAGATCACAGAATTTAGTCGATGTATGTCGGAAGATTGAGTGATTGAGAAAATCACTCCAGAAATGCTGCGTGCAATAAGGTGCAGCATGTCTGCGCGGTATGGTCTGTGCCGCGTCGCAGTGCCGGTCTTGTTGAGTGTTAATGCTAGAACACAAAGCTTCTGACTTTCCTATAAACGTATATAACAATAGCAGACAATGCATTTGAGTGGTTCCTGGTATATGATGTTTTAATTTCCGGACATCTCAAAAAGAACACCCTGTATTTGTCACTCGATGTCAGACACCCAGTTTCCTTGTTAAGATAATCATGTAACACAGTCGCAAGAGCGATGACAGTGTTACAGAAGAACGATGTCCAAAGCACGTTACGGGAAAATCAGGACATTCCTTTTTGCGTCATGCGTTGTTCTCAGAATTCCAGCGGGTTGGAAAATGTTGTCAGACACCCGCTGTTCCCAGTAGTGCGGAACAAATGTTGACAATGGAAAGAACCTGGACAAAAGAAGCTGTGAAATTTATTCATATGACTGGTCACATTCATTGTTGTAAGATCTAATGGTTTAAGAGTAAGGAACTGGAGGGAAACTAGATCTTTCGGAAGTAATGGAATGGCATGATTGCACAATTTTAATTAACGATGAAGTTTGAAAATAAGAGACGATTTGTGGAACTGTGTGTAAGGTAATAATTTAAGAAAAAAATAGAAATATGCTTTTTAGGGAGTAGTTCGTAAAGAATGGAGTTGGAGGAGGTTATAATACATACGAAACGTTCTTATTTTTTAAATTTTATTAGATGTATAAGTTTGGAAATTGATATGTTATGCGCTCAGTGGGAGAGCATAGCATTTGTAATTATTAGTTTGTCTAAAGAAGCGAGGCGAAGTTCTTTGCGAAGATTTAACGGAACTATTTGACTTCTGTGACGAGATTACAACCGGAAACCAATCAAAAATACTGTGTAAGTTAGACTATCTTCTGTACGAACAAAGCAAGCAATGATAAAGTAGCACATCACACAGGCTCGGTTTGGTTTTCTGTTTTATTCTGTCAACTTGTAATGCAGAATGTAGTAAACAAAATGTCGGTGTTTATGCTGTAAACTTATGATGGACGTCCTGAAAAGTTTTTAACTCTGCTAATTTCCCTCGAATTTTATCACTATATTGAACAATTGTCTTTCTTCCGAGATAACCCAAAATCAAGTCGACTATAAACTTGACTAGCACTTTACAGACAGTCAAAGTAGCACAAAAAATTACGAATCTCTCCAAAGGAAAGAAGTAAAGGCGCAGGAGCTAAATGTGTCAAAAGCACAGGCAAATTTTGCTCAAATTGTCGATTTTGTTCTTTTATTTAGATTCCTTCGCTTTTAAGTTAGAATCCCGTTTCCTGCCTAAAATTGTAGTTTTCTGGCGCCTATAATGGCATATTTGATATGCTTATGCTTATTTTTTGTTTATACCTAAAACTGGCTTTTAAACCAATTTCTCCCATTTTTGCTATGCAATTGGTGTTTTATTATTTTTTTATTTGCATTCATTTATAGAGCATGCCAAAAATGTATACACACTTTAAGCAAAGAAAAAACTCTGTTAACATAACAAAGCTGAATTCACATAAACAGAAAATGATGAACACTAATCATCTTAGACTTTTACAGCAACAACAATTGCTCAAAATATCTATCATCGGCATTGAACTATTGATGAGCAACGTTTGCGAAAGTATCCTCAGTGACTGCAGCACATGCCGTTTCAATTTTTTTTCCCCGAAGTTCTGCCAGTGTAGCTGGTTTTCTACGGCATACAGCGTCCTTAAGAGTTTCCACAGGTGGAAATCCAACGGAGTTAGTTCCGGAGAACGCGGTGTAAACTCAATCGGACCTCTTCGTCCTATCCAGTGCCTTGGATAGTGCCTAGGATAATGCCTTGGATCCAAGGTGCGGAACTTGTTACTATGCGAGGTCTCCCAGATCTGACTTTGTAAACATCGCATAGAGTACCATGAGTCTCAAAAATTGTCCACTCTCGTTGGCGGTTCTGTTCTGTTACGTCTCCATAGCCTTTGAACTTCAACAACATTCTCGTTTTCCAATACCACTTCAAAATTGTTTTCCACTGTTCAAACGATAATCTTGTCTCCATTTTGTTGTAGTAACGCTAGCATAACGTAATGTGGGTCACATCTGTTTACAGAACTTCATACCACACATTACTGTTTTTTTTTCCTGTCCAACTTTGAAATAAATTAAATATATATCTACTGCGAAAGTGTGTATACATTTTTGGCTCCTTCGGTAGTTCAAACATTAGCTCTAATGGTTTAATTTTTACAAACATAAATGCAAGCAGCTTTACCAGGAAGCACATTAGCCGTGGGTGTAAAGAACAATACGACCCTAATGAGATGAAATATGAAATAGTCTTGAAATTTCTTAAAATACAAACACAAGTAAATTGAAAGGCAAGGGAGTTTCCATTATCGGTTTGCTTTAATTTGCACCAGATAAAATCGTTTCATTTCGATCGCATTGTCACTCGCTCCCTCAATCTTTAAGACGATTAAGTGTGAAATGCTATAATGAGCTTTCATTCTTTCTTTCATCTCAATTCTCTTTTTGCTGTAGCAACAGTTTTTCTTTGATATGCTAATGTTAACCTTTGGAGTAGGAATATCGTTGGAGCAAACGATAAGCACGACTTTTATAATGTGTTGGACACCGTCATAGGATGGTCCTCATGTCACCGTTCACTTCTTACAGTTATACCTCTTGATGATGCATGGAACGCGGGTAATATTGATTGCATCCTGACGGTTACTGTTACAACTTATGAAAAGTGATGCGTTCGTCAAAATAAGTTGTGGTGGTGATGCTGAATGCAACCAATGCAAATATGTTAAAGTTCGTCGAATTCAACTAATGGTTTAGTAGTAAAAAAAAAAAAAAAAAAAGCAATAGCATGAAATTACCAATGTCACATCGAAAAAGTTTATTTTATTAATTTGGTGTCATAAGATTAATAATTTCGAAAAGTTGCCGCCAACTTTATTTTCAGTGCGTCGCGATGAGATTGGTCACCAGTTGTAGGGCAGTGTCATCGGGTTTGATTACATAGGTATCTATTTTGGCGTAATTTTAAGTTCCAGTGAACTGAACATCTATCATGTCTGTTCCCTTTGTATGCATAGTTTAGTATTAGTTTTCGTAATTGTCACATTATTAAATGCAAAATTATAAGGACGTGGCAATACCATGTAATACTCGCGATATATAACAACATTTAAAGTGGATTTTACAGTAAACTTAGACTGGATTAAAGTTTTGATAAAATAAAAATCGTATTTTACTGCCTTAGTACTATGTGTTTACCATGCTAATTGGCTAATGCTTACATTACTCATGGTTCTTCCTATCCGCTACCCAATTTTGATGAAATCACAAGCTCCGCTATTTGCCAATCAGCTCACTTCAAACAAATTTACACGTAAATGTCAATGACCTGCGAATGGACATCTGTGGAAAGTGGCTGGCTTCTACGCCAGAGGGGCGAACATTCTTGGCCTGTTGCATATCAGAAAGGATTAACTTGCATTGTCTGACTTCCAACCCTTGCCTCCTGTTCAGAGCGAGATTCAAGTCCATCTTTACCCTTTACATATTATTTCTTAAATATTACTAAAATTATATGCTCAGTCTTATTATACCAGCGGTTTTGGCCGTCCTTTATGCTGTCAGCATTGCCTATTTGCACAAAGTGGACAGCGATTTAGGGACAACCTGCATATAATAGCATCATTAATGCGTTTTAACCGTTCTCATTAGTGCTAAATATTCGGAATAAAATGCTTAAGGAGAGAAGCTGAGAATTTTAGTGCGTTTTAAGCTTTTAAAAACTTGAAATTTTAAGTGAACATTTAGTAAATTTTAAATGTGTATTTCTTGGATTTAAGCGCTTTTTGCCTGCTTATTTTACATATTTTGTGCCTATAAATGCGCGATCAACTCATTTAAAGTACTTAAATATGAGAGCTTATTAATGATAAGTGGAACTTTTTAATATTTTTTTTTTACTTAAACTTAACTTCTATTTAATCTTTTATAAAACAAATGCTACCTGTCGAACCATTCGTAATAGCCTTCAATTAAAAGATCTGAAATAAATCAAATATGAAAGTGCGATAAATCTTGGTCAGTAAATGCTCAAAATAGCAACAAAAGGCCGAAAAAAATATACGTGGAATAAAATCAATATAAAGGTAATGAGACTTCTCTGAAAGTCCAAAGTAGGCATTAATGAAGGCCTCAGTGTGGGGCTGTCACACCAGGAAGTGGCGATGTCTCTATTTCCATCCGCAAGATATAAACAAGTGTTGCAAAGCTATCTTTGAGTCTTTGAGTCTTTGAGTCTTCCAAAAGTTTGAGCTCCAGCAAACAAGACGCGCACTGTGAAGCTGGGGTTGACAGGCAAGTTTCATTTCTACAGACAGCTGAAATTCTGATAGTCCAAACCTCAAAATTCTAGGGACTTTGACAGAAGGCCTGAATCGGACCTTGTAATGACCTCGCCGCAGACCCTGTAAAGGGCGGTATGTCGTGTGTCCTATTGCAGATTGACCTAATAAATTGAAAGTCTATGTGCAAACTATAGGTACATATATGAGCAACAACGATAATTACAATTTTCGCGGTAATGAAAATAACCTTTTCTTAATATTACCTTAAAGTATTTCAACTTGTATTTATAAAACATTTATCAGTCGATGATCCAGAATTGTCTGCAAAAATGCGAATTATAGGAAAATAAAGACTTAACTGCGCAAATAGTGTTAATAGCTGTAAACTTAATGAAAGAATAAATAACAGAACACAATTTCAAATTATATCCTGAGACTCAGCTAGTAAACAGAAAGTATTCAATACAGGGTGCATCCTGGACTCATCCCACAAGGAAAATGTGGAACTGAATTCATTATTTGCAAATCAAGAGGAATTATTCATCGTTAAAAGGTCCAAAAACTTCAAGAGATGATAAACACATTATGGTGACAAATGTAAGATAAATACTGTGCAAGTTCTGGCCAGCCACCGTAAATTTTATAGCAGAGTTCTTCAAACAATTTAATGCCGTGCTAAAGTTGACGTCAACTATTTTTTCCTACTTAGATCTTGAGCCATTGTTTTGCATTATGATGAACAATAATATGAACTCTATACCAATGCTCTACCTAAAAGTTAACTAACAGCAACATTTTTCTCTTAAAATGATTTGGTAATTTAATCTACGAACTTGTAAACATTATATAACAGAACCTCGCCGGCAAACGGGTAATGACACACATAGTTTTGTGAAGATTAGAAGAGATTAAATGTGTGTGTGTGTGTGTGTGTGTGTGTGTGTGTGTGTGTGTGTGTGTGTTTTGGTGATGTTAAGACCTCCAAGTCCGTTTTTCTACACTGCCAATATATTTACAATAAATATTACACACAAAATAACACAATAATGTTGATAAGACTTTAAATAAGTCAATCCATTGCAAAATGATGTTAAGTATTCTAACCAGAAACAAAAATACTGGTGATTACAATCAACAAAATATAGCTTCAAGATACATGCCTAAACATATTAAGGAGATGATTAAGCGATTGAAATATTTAATTAAAATAAGCTATCAATCACCATTTAATTTATAGAATATTAACAACAACATGCTATTTTTATTTAGTTTTAAATTATGCAATTATTCGACAATCCTTGATATCACAAGGTAAGAAATTCCAAAGAAGAGAAAGGGAAACTGTGAAAGAGGAAGAATATGATATATTGATAGTAAAAAGTGATGTGAGATGGTATCGAGGCTAAGATGTGAAGGGAGTTTATTAAAACGACACGACAAGGGGCTGGGAGTGGAGGTGTGAAGGATCTTGTAAAGTAAGCAGAAAGAGTGACGTTTTCTTCGTTTCCTTAAGACGGAGCTAGGATGATAATTCGAGAGATATGTTCAAATCGAATGTTGCATATATAGGATATACAAACATTATGAGTACCTTGAAGCCTCTGGGTTAAGTCAGCATGATATCAGTAACAAAAAGTCATAATAATCAAAGTGAGGCATCAAAGACGTCTGTACGAATATGTAACAAAATGGTTAAATATTTTAACGCATGTGATTTTGAAAATACTTCTTTTGTGTGTGTCCGCAACGTAATATTCAAATTTATTTTCTATCAAAATGTACCCCCAGATTTATTACCGACTCAGCAAAGCGAATTATATTATTGTTTGTTCTTGAATTCTAAGGGAAACAGGTCTTGGAAGATGACTTGCAAGGCTCTGTGTATGACAATGAGTTGTAGATCGTCAGCGTAAAGTGATTCAGACAGTGTTTTATTGTACCTCAAATATTTATATAAATTGAGAAAGGAAGGGGTTCCAATGCCGAATTTTGTAGGACTTCCGTCTTCACATCTCGCCAGTAGGAAGAACTGTAGCATGATAGAATGCATTCTACGATTATGAATGTAATAGAACAAGTCCACATGTTCTGATAAATTTAATGCTTCAGGTTTAACTGTTAATAGTTCAATGGCGACGAAATCAAAAGCTTTGCTCGAGTCAGGTAGCGTCAATATTACATGTTTTTGTTTGTCCACAGCCTCTCGTGTATCTTCTGTAACTTTCTACAACGTAGTACCAGTGCTATGTCTAGTCTGATAGGTATAAAGAATAATATAAACATTCAGGTATTGTTTGTGTACAGTTCTTTTCAATGTATTCGATATGATGGGTAGGAAACTGATAGGTCTGCGATCATTCGGTATAACAGATGCTTTTATTAATATACTACTCAACGATGTCGTTAAAGAGCTATCATTTGTAAAGCCAGACCTCCGATAAAATGTTGTTACAGAAACCAAATTCATTTTTAATTTTTTGACAATATAGTACTTTTCTCCACAGTTGAAGATTTACAATTGAACTTTTATCCGGTCAACATGTTTTGCTCTGTTGTGAACTGGGATGACCAACACGTTACTTTAAACATGCTCCCAAATAAATAAAAAAAAAATGCAGGAGCGTTAACTATGGGCGGAACGTGCCCTACTCTTCCTATCAATGTGCTCCGAGTTCTGCTTTAATGCTGAAGTGCGTTGAGACTCCATCATTTTAGAGCATGTTCCTGCTCGTAGCAAATGGTACATCGTCGATTAGGTCCGGAAGTGAGTTCTACATTAACAGAGAACAGCAAAACTACATACGACTATTGCGAAAGAGAAAAGAGACTGAATGCGCACTGCACATAACAACAAAACTTAGGGAGAGGGCGACAGGGATGCGCAACGCAATCAACAACAAACTACTACATTGGGTTAGCATTGCTACTGCAGCAGTGAAATAAAGCGGGCAAGAGGAACGTTTCATGCGCGGAATGCGCTTAGGGAGCAAATTATGTTCCTTAACAAAAATATATATCCTCTCTGCGTGGCCTATCATTGCTTAAAAATTTCTGTGAGGTCCTGTGATACATTGTGTATGTTGAAAAAATTGAAACGGCTATATATTGTGGGGGTTTTATCGCTTTTCAAACACTCACATCCGCACACTAAAATTTTGCGAAAGGCACTTTTCTGCCATATAAGCGGAATTCCTTTGAAACTGTCGCAAATAGCTACATTTTTGGTTTCTTTTAAGTCACCTGTCTTCGCACATGGAGCTTCTTTTGAACAACAAGTACTGTTACCAACTGAAATCATATTTCTTGCTATGCCCAGTTTAATGTGTAACAAAATATGTTGTCTGTCTGCAGACCTGTCTTAAAGGATTTGCTAAAGGATAAAATGGGTCTAGTATTAACCATAGGCTACCTTCTTTCGAGGCGAGACTATTGTCCTCTACCTAAGCGTTCCGACATGTCTAGCATGGACCTTTGTTACACAGTCTGCTTTTTTGACAGATGTTCCGAAATGTATATTATTATTTATTAATCAAAAAGATATTCAAACCTATATACACGCACTAGCAATTATAGTATTAAAATCCTGAACAAAAGTTTAATATTGCTACCCTTGTTAAACAATACCTGAAATTAAATGTCATTATTATTATAATTGCCCTCAGAACAATAATTATTAAAATAGGAATTTTTGACATTTCGGGCTTCAAAATATATTCTTTTATAAAAACTTAGCGAAAAAAATCTGTTTAAGATTACGAAAAATGCTTTAATCTAATGTTTGCATCACTGAAAACATGAGAGAAATATAAAATACGAATTAATGTATCATAATTTTTTATCAAGAAATCAAATTAAAACCTGAGGTTCTTTATTAATAAATTATATGAAATGCTACAAAAATATAATTTTTTAAAGCTATATGTGTTGAATAGATTTGTGGTAAAACAATAAATAATAGGTTCTAGCTTTAAAATGATTTACAAGTCCAAGTATTTTAAAAGAAAGATATGCTATTATTACCCATCAGTGTGTAATTTTTTCTGGAGTGTATCATGTGGATAAGCTGTATAGGTTCTAGAATCATAACCAAAATAAATAATATTATTGTTAGAATGTATTTATTATAAATCACAAGTCTGAAATATATTGAACGACTTGAACTACGGATGTGGAGAATAATAATCTTAGAAAATTAATTATCCCGATGCTTGAAGGCAACACCGGACCGGTTCTATATATGCAGACCTAGTTGTTTTCGAATGCTAGAGAGAAACACACGCAGTGCGGGAGAAGGTTGGGCTATATTCGATAATATCGCAAGTAATTATAAAGTTTGATATCCAAACGACGACTGCAGTAGCGGCAGCTGCTTCCCCCTCCCAAGAGATTGCTCCCTTAGACGATGGGAAACGAAGGGTAGAGGGTAAAACACGGCAGAGAAAAAGGGAGTTAAGTACACAGCTTGATCTGTTAGTCAGCAAAACTGCTTCGTACAAAAACAAGCGAGGTGATTTGTTGAAGGTAGTGCAAAAAGGAAAGTTCGATGCTTCGCGCATCGGCTTATAAATTCCACGATAAAAGGGGGCTGCATAAAATATCATATTTCTGTTGTGAACTTCCAATAAAGTGAATATTGACATTCTTCCTTACCGTGCACAATAATTCGATTAAATAATTTCACATTAAACGAGGTTTTAAACAAAATTTACTGATTTATGCATAAGGCAATGCTCGTAAAATGCACTCAATCATCGTTAACAGAAGAAATAAGATCAAATGGCCACATATAAAAATGAATATAAATACAGACCATATTAAATTCTGAAGAGTTCGTTTTATTCCCTTTGAACCAGATTGCATTACACGGTTTAGAACCATGGGAATATTTTGGCTGAACAGAGAATTCCTTGATATTCCAGGATTTTATACCCCCCGGTGGTGTAGTGGTTACCATACTTGCCTCGTAAACCCAAAATCGCGGGTTCAACCCCGGCCAGGACCGACGGATTTTTTCGGCCGTAAAAATTCTAAGTATGGCTTCCTTCGGAAAGGAAGTAAAGCCATGGGTCCCGTATTGTACATTTAGGGCATGATGAAAAACCTCAAGCATGAAAAAGAGGCCTCTGAGCAAAATTTATCGGCCGTTTTACGCCCCGGTACGCTGAATACGACGCTGATAGCTTGCGTCCGTAAATAAACCAAATAAAAATGATGCCAAAGCCAATATATTGTGAAGGAATAACAACTATCTTCAACAGCTATCATTATACCGATAATGGTAAGTTGCTTGACAGAAGAGGATCACACACCTTTGCATAATATGAACGCATTGTGCTAGTCGTGTCCTACAAATAAACGAACTGTAAAAGAAAAAGTATGCTGCTATTAGAATAATTTATGAAAAATAACATAATGTTTAAATACGAAATAGAAAATATATCGAACTGGAAATTTGAGCAATATTAGAAACCAATGTAAATTAAACAAAACATGCTGCTTAGAATATAAGTTCAAGAATTAAATTGAAATAGGTTGTATGTCTTAAAACCAAAGTCTTTATTATGTCATATTAAAATATGTATTCTGCAGGCAAATTCACAAATGGCAAATTCACAAATGGCTGTGTATTTTATATGCTGCCTTAATGTGCGATTTTCATACTCGTTTGTCCCTTCTTTTTATACATTTTGCTCATTGCTTTTATTCTCAGATACCTTCTCCTATTGTTTCATTTGTGGAGAATACACGGCTTTCATTCATTCATCCATTCATTTTGTTCACTGTACTGCTTTGAAATTACACGCAGATTTACCTACATAAAAGGAATATTGAAATAAGACCTGCCACTGGAGAAGTGTTATTCACGGCATCGAGTTTCGGGGATGTTGGCTCGTATATGTTTATAGCTTCTAAAGGAAACTGGAAACTGAAGTTTGCAATTCGTGAAGCCAGCGCTATTGAAAGAATACGATAAATCGGAAAACCTTTGGAAGAAATTCAATTGATATGCCCTATATCGACAACCAAGAGTAAAGTCTTGCTATCTTCGAGTTTACGGAAAGAAGCAGATATTGGAATATTTCCAGTTTTGCTATCTTTTTATTTTCCCCTCCCTCGGGCATCAAGTGCATCCCGGTTTTGTATAAGCAATTTGTTTATTGCAATGCGCATTTAACGAAAACTTATGTTTTTCTCTTTTGGCTTTTTACTTAGGCAACATAACACAGAAGGGAGTTTATGAGATTGTTTTAACTATTATTTTTAAAATATTATATGTTATATGAGGATGTTTAATATTGAAATAAATAATCAAGAAATTGTTTAAGTTTTTCTAAAACGATGAAACCAAAATTTAGGAAAATTTTCTTCCTTGCAGTTTCCCAAACTGAAAGTTATTGTATCACTTTTTGCATCTATGCAATGTTTGATTTCCATTCTCCATTTCCCTGTTGTCCTAAATGTATTTTTATCTCAATAATGTACTTCACAGAGTGATGTTGTAACATTTCTACAGCTTCTTGGCAGATCGGTTGTCCAGTCTCTGCTAACGGTTTCAGTTTCTGGATAATGAGTAAAGTGTTCTAGTAATTTAAACTTCTCCCTGTCAATCACTGCCTTTCAAGAACAAGAATTGCTTTAAGCATCATCTTGAAGCTAAAGCATAGCCACCGACGTTTCTTCTTTGTTGCATCAGCTGATTATGAAATTAAATTCGCTTGGTAATAACCGTTATTGTGACTGATCTCTGCAAGTTTTCAACCAGAACGGAAATAACAGACTGAATCATGTACCCTTTTGATGACTTCAGCTGAATTTCCATTCCTTACTTTGCGCTATGGTTTCAGTATCCCATAAACGTCAATGATTCAGCCATATTCATAAATTAGTATTGAAGTTTTGCTTGTTCTTCTAAAATGTAATGAATTTTATTACAAATGTTGCCTGGCAAACTTTTTTGAATATCTGTCAACACTTGAGTGTCCATTTATATAGTTAAATTTTTCGTCTATATCAGTTTAGTTAATGCACCTGTTTTCCAACAGCTTGATCTTGCAAATCATATGTGTACTTTATATATGTTTTCTTCTCCTTTGATAAGTTCTCAACATACAGCGCATGCTCATCTTTACAGATTGGTCTACTCACGATATCTTTTTATGTATAATAAAACAGCACACCCCAAGCTTTTTTAAATTGTGTTTAACGCCCGTTTTAACTACTGAGGCATCACGCTACTGATGATATATGAGATGAAATGATATACTGGGATAGGATTTTTTTAAGGAACGATACGTTCCAGGCCCAAATTTGGGTATCTCTCCGGCATTTTCCATTTATGAGGACTGAGGAAAACCTGAAAAATCCTACCCGCAAACTTGGTGACATATCTTCATGTATTTCATAAAGATACAATGTATTTTATCATTTGAATAGATGTTATGGTGCATTGCATATGACTTTGATCTTAGCGTTTATGCATTTCAGGCATTTTTTGAGCATTTAAACAAAACTTTTGCCTGAAATGGTTATGTTTTAGGTTGCAACACACAGATTAATTTTTTTTATTTTTAAACGCTTTTTTTTCGCACCATTCACTTATTTATTGTTACTGCAATACAAGTGCAAATACTTAAAATGTATCAGTGTAGGATTAGTGTAATATTCTTAATAATATTTCATTATAAATATCGTATTTTATATAATCCAAATTTTTAAAAATCCTTATTTGTGTAATGGGAATATGTTAATTTTATGCTTAAATATTAATTATTACAATACTAGTAAAACCATTGATTGCTTTCTGGGTTTATATGAAAAAAATAAATTGAAATAAACCATCATAAATTATACAAATCGCAAATAATAAGTATAGTTAGAAACTGGAAATTATTCAAAAGTGGAAGGTATTTCAAAATATCATTTTATGTGTCAATTCTTCTCATTTGGCGAAACAGCCGGAGTGAGCCCTGGTCCGCCGTGGCAACATCTGCATCCTCTACCTCCGTCTTACGACTTCATTGATAGAGGGCAGCAACGCCTATCACGCTGCTTTCATGATCGAAGAACTGTAGCTCTCCGTCAGGCTCCTTCCCAATTGTCCTCACGAGGCTAGGTGGACTCCGTTTCAGCCCTTCCTCACTAGATTCCTATGTAAGTACCGGGAATCAAACTCGGGTCTCCCGGCCAGCAGTCGGCAACGCTAACCGCTAAACCTAGGAGATAGTCGGATGTCTCAGTTAACGTATTTCAATAGCTATTTAGTATAATCACTGCATATTTTCAAAACTAACTGATAGTTTTACATAGTTCTCTTAGATCTTGTAGAGAAAAATCTAATTCTGGTTTTCCCTGAGAGAATGCATATGGTTCGTGAAAATTTCCAATAGAGTAACCCCATATTTCGTAGTATGCATATGAACAATTAATTTGTCTAATTAGAGAGCCTAGAAAAAACGCACCCTCTTTTTCTTAGCTTCATTTTTCAGCACTTTATTAAAACCTCGCATGTTGCTAATGAATTCCTGCCGAATAGATCGCATAGTTAATTCGGCTAATCTGTTCTACGCCATGCTACTTTGTATAAAGGAATTTATTATTTACAGAGTAAAAACACTTTTAATCTTCGGATATCGTAACGACTGAGATTGCTTCTAAAGTTTTGATTTAAATTTTGTTTAGTAACGAAAGTTTGTTCAAATCTTAATACGGTACTCATTACTCTCTTAAACAGCCGTTGAAATGGCCATGTTATTTAACACTTGTTCCTTGCCTCATTCAGCTATCAATGGATGTGAATATGCGAGGAAATAGAAATAATTTAATTGCTCCTATTATACACTTTGCTTTCATTGCCGCATTAGTTACTTTTCCTTTCTAACCCCGCTGATTCGCGTTTTATTTGCCCTTTTTTCCGTAGGAGCTGAATTAGTGGATTTGAGATTATCCAATTCTGGTGAAAATGAAAAATATTTCTCGTCTCATTGAGCATGAATGGTAAGAGGATAATAAAAAACTATACGAAGGAACCTTTTCATTTCTGCGACAAATTAGGTCAGTGATATGAAATGAACGTTTTTATGCTAGTCCTGTTTACCTTTAATGATGTTGAAATAAAGTATTATTGAAGGAATTGTATCATATCACAGTAAACACTGATAATGACAAACGGTGTAACTATTCTGAGTTATACCTATATATTTTGTAACATTTCCAAACAAGATGTACCTTGCTTTTCAGTCTGATCCCAACTTCATCACTAGGGCGAGTGTTGTTTCTCCCCTGGCAGGTATGCGCACGTCATACTTTTTCTGAAGTTCTCTTTGCGCGACAACAATGGAGTTCCACATGGGTAATTTTTTTCTTTAGAAATATTGTTTAAGCAACATATACGAAAGTTTCAAATCTAGATGACAATAAACGAAAGAGGGAAAAATTAACGAATAAGGCGTAATCACACGAAAGCCTTACAAAACTTTATATAAAAGTAAACTTTCACAGTTTCTGGGACAGTTAAACGAAACCCCGTTTAATAACCATCCATTGTACATAAAGCTGTGCTATTTTGAAAGTGCAGCTTCGTACGAATTGCTTGTAGAGGTGTGTCTAAGAAACACTTGAACACACAAAAAAAAGAAAAAAAAATGATTGAAGCTACTTAATACAATTTGGGATGCGAGAACTAGAAAACTGTATACTGTTTCAGTTTGTTTGGAGGAGGGGGTGGTCGTTACTACTTTGCTCCAAGCAGAAGTAACGCCTGTTCCGACCGAATTTGTTGTAAATGACATAACATTTCTTAGAGTTGTGCTCATTGTGTTATTCAGATAATTTTCCGGGAATAATACAATACCATGTTTCATTGCTGAGTTTTATCCATTGTCTAATATGTGCGTTGAATATTATTCTATCTGGGAGGGAATCTTTAGATTAATTAACTGGGTTGTTTCTCATGAATTTCGCTGACGTGGTTTAGCGGTCTGAATATACCTGACCGGCATTAGTTTCCCCTTGCGGCAACATCCCAAAATCAATGACTTCTGCTGTGGTTTCCCAGATAGATAATCAAATCTTCTATTGTCGAACCAGGTATTTGGGTTGCACACTATACCTGTGCTTCCCTAGGGTACAGTAAATAGTGTGCCGCTTTGTATTGTTGAAAAGAATTTACTTCCCCCCACCAGTCAATACAATAGCCGAAATGATCGCCAGCTCATATACAACCCCTTTTCCAATTTTGTATAAGAAGTAAATGGCTTGTTCACTGATGTAAAACATTATCGCAAACTACTCAGATCAATTCCTCGTCAACGATTACACCCCTGGCCCTTTGGGGAGATCGTCGATTAGATTTAGTAACCCTAAGCAATTTTACTCTTTTATTTCAGACTGTCTCCTTACCAAAAGAAATGCATACAGGTTTAATATAAGTTCGGATCTATTTTCATGAAATAACTGTTTACGGTAAATATAATGTAATTAACATTGTAGGTATATACATACGAGGTACGTCCAGAAAGTAAGTTCCGTTTCAATTCATCTCCGCTGCAGCGCTGCGATCGCAGTTCCGCACATGCGCGGTAGACGTTCTGTATCAAAGAGAAGAAACGTGCGCCATTTTGAGGTCGCTGTCAGCCACGTACGCTTTGTTGTGCTTGTTTACAATGTCGGTGTTGATTGAAAATCCCGCCGCTTGTGAAATCAGATATGATTCGTTTTCTGAATGCTAGGAAAGTGAAACCAATTGAAATTTATCGGCAATTTATCGCTCCTAGCGACTTTCATCTGTTCTTACATCTCAAGTCTTTCCTTAGCGGTCAACACTTCAACAATGGCGAAGAGCTGAAAGAAAATGTTTCCAACAGGTTGAAGACACAGGCGGCAAACTTCTATGAAGAAGGTATACAAAAACTTGTGCCACACTATGAAAAATGCCTGCAAAATTTCGGCAGTTATGTGGAAAAATAGTTTAAGAGTTGTAGAATTTTGTGTAATAAATAATTTTTCTGTATCTGTACACAATTTAATTTTATTACCAAACGGAACTTACTTTCTGGACGTACCTCGTATATGTACTTTTTAGTTTAAACTTCGCCACCATCTATTTCAAAGCATCGTTCAACGTTGATATTCAGATGTTTATTAGCATGTAGCCTGAAATCGCTGCAAAAGCTTTTCAAATATAATTTTCCAGTCTTTGTAAACTCATGACTCGATAAAAACCTCAAGAAAAAGAGTCTAAGGGAGTGAAATCCACAGAAGGATGGCCGTATTTAAGGTATACTTCTACTTATTTATTTATAGGAGATCTCCAGTTGAGGTATTGTACATTCAACGCAAAATTAGATTTGGTCCCTGTGGTATAATGGTAGCCATACTTGCCTTCTAAACCTAAGATCGCGGGTTCAAACTCGGCCAGGATCGATGGATTTTTTCGGGCTAAAATTCCTAAGTATGGCTTCCTTCGGAAGCGAAGTAAATCTGTGGGTCTCGTGTCGTACATTTGCGGCACGAAAAAGAACCTCAAGGCTTAAAGAAGAGGCCTCTGAGCAAAAGTTTGTCGTCCTTTTCACGCCCTGAATAGAATGGGACGCTGGTGAGCTGAGATGTTAAAGAGCGTCTGTAAATAAATAAAAAATTAATAAATAAAATTCGCAAAATGAGAGCGTACTCCATCTTTTATTTTTTTTTCTTTAAAAGAAAGCGGTGTCCACAATGCCTTGTGTAAATACCTTTTGCATCTCTTGTATATGTCAAACGGCGCGATCGTGCACTACCATTATCCATGCGTTTCCCTATGAACAACATTTAGTAGTCATATTTGGGGGGGGGGGGGTAAGAACAAAAAAAGAAAAAGAAAAAAAAAACATCAATATTTTCAGAACCTTATAATTTGTGCACAGTACTTTGAAATGGTAGTGATCTTATTTAAAACTGCCTTGTATTTGTGTGACAGGTTTGTCCAGTTTAGTACCCAATATAAACTAGTAAAGTATATTTTAAATATATTTTTAATACAACGTTTCTCACCTGCTTGCTGTAGTTTCAATGTAATTTCTCAAAAAGTGACGACATAGTCTCTTTAATAATACTATTTATAGTTGCAAAAGAAAGAAAAGGAATTGCAAAATGACACCCAGGAAATAAATCGCGTATTTTTAAATATAATTGTCCGAAATCAATAGAAAAACAAAGGTAATAACATTTTATGGAAAGAACGCTATACAAATAAGGAATGTTTCGAATTAAAAACCAGCAGTACTTGTTAATTATTTTAAGTATTTGGACTTTGGTAGGAACAAGGATATAAATAACAATTACTAAATTCCAAAAGACATGTGAGGCAATAAAAAGGACATTACTTCGAAAAATTAGAAAAGTAAAATAAAGCAAATGTAAAGTTATATCTAGTATTTTCGTTCCACTGTTTACATGTGCTGGGTAAATATAAAATAATATAAATAGCTACATTATTTTTTGAGATCAGTATTAAGTTTCAAACTAACGGATAAGAAAATAAATTCTGAAATACTAGAAGAAAATAAATGCTGAAATACTGGAAAAAGTAAATTTATTTTAAGTAAACGTATACCTATCAAAATAAATGCTTTCAGCACAAAGTCCAAATGCAAGAAAGATATAACTCCTTATAGCTTACTGTAATAATAGACCTTGAGGATATAGGACCTCAGAAAGACCGGTCAAAATGGGTGCAATAATTGTAATAATATCTGGAAACGGAATCCTAGTTGTAGATAATGATGGTGGCGATGACGCATCTCTTGAATAATTCTTCATGTTATAATAGCTGTGGCTAAGACTGACTAAAATTTGGTAATAGTTGGGTACACCCAAGTCAGAAACTTAATAAGATAAAGTTATAAGGCGGAAAGATGTTGGTATGTTTGCTACTAGCCACGTTGAACTGAAGTTAATTTGCTTGAGAAAAAGGAGAAAATGTATTTAATACTAACATATTTCCTCTGTTATTTAATATGTTTTTATTAGAATAACAGCCCATTGTAATCGACTTTCAAATGAAGAAACAGTTAACGTGCAATAGTAATAAAGCATATTTGTTGCGCGTTTTACTGCATATGATATTCGTAATGTTCTGAAAGCTTCTACCGAGAGGTCTGCTTTAATCGATACCCAGTATTAGATTATTACACTCTTCCAGAGACGGTCCACCTTTAACGTGGTTGGCGGCATTTGCATAATGAATTGCTATGCTACTGCTGTCAAATTCCCCCTTAGATGCTCACTCAACCGTTCTCTTTTTTTTCCCCTTCTTTCCCACTTCTTAATCATGAAAATACTATCAGGTTTTTTAAATTGAAATCCGTTGTAGCACTTGCGGCTGTTAAAAACTTGATTATCTTACATCGTAGCTAAAAGGTTTATGCAGCGCGAAAGAGTTGTTTTCTAAAACCTTATCTGTTTCACCTTTGCTTCTGTTTTAACATGGAGATAAAGGTTTATTGCAGGTAGAAACACAGTTTATACACAACCACTTTGCAAAATGTTTCTTTAAATTATAATTCAGCCTTTCCCTTTTTGTAAATACACCTTGTACAGTATTATTAAAGCGGAAATTTTTTTATATAGATACACAGGAATCATAAAGAAATGAACCCATTTTAGGGAGAGATGTGAAAAATGTATTCAATTCATCAAAAAAGGACCAGAACATTCAATAATAGAAATTAACCAAATTGTATAATCAGATTTTTAAAGGTGAGAATACATCCAATGAATTGAAGTTGTCATATGTGACAATAATGCATAAAATAGCAATATAAATACTTTATTAAATACAGAGAGAATCCTTCTTTAGTCAAATTTAGGAATAAATGATATTAAAAATAGCAAGAACATCATTTAAACGTTATAGACTTCCAGAAGACTTATGCTTCTGCACTTTTCTCCCAATTATTGACAGTATAAGTTGGAAGAACTTACTCATCGATCTTATTAAAAGAATATACCACTCTACAAAGCCTATGATAAAAATTGGAAATAAAATATCGCATACCCCCCAAACAACTAAGGGTGAGACAAGAATATGGAATGACACCAGCCCCCTTTAGAATATGTTAAGAAGCAACATTAAGAAAGTTTAAGGTATTATATGAAGGAATTGGTTTTCCATTGAAGGAAGAAACTATGCACTAGTTATTCTTTGCTGCTGAAAAATTGATAATGGCTCAAGATCAACGTACGTGGCTACAAAGCTATTTCAGGGATACTAATGTGGTGAATTGAAATTTAATCTCACCAAAACAAACTATTTGGTTATATAAATAGGGGATATGATATAATTTAGAATTGTATTAATAACATCGGTTCAACTTAGATATCCCGGGTTAATTCTTGATAAATCAGGACCTTTGAAAATGATGTAAATAGGAAAATAAATCAGGCTAAAACTGCACTCAGAATGATTAATGGAGCCCCGTGGAGCATAGAAATATATGAAAATAACTTAACAGAAGATACGTAAGGTTATCAGTGATAGTACATTGTGCGGATGTTAAAACTGGCCATTAACGCAACGTCAGAAACAGAAGATTTATGCAGTAGAGATGGATGGACTTGAAGAAGTTGCTGTGTATTTAGGCTTGAGAAGTGAGAAATTATTTTTTTTTTTTTGAGTAGTGATTAACGCCCGTTTTCACTACTGAGGCACCACAGGCGGTGGACACTGATGATACATGAGATGAAATGATAAATTGGGAAAGGATATTTTTTTTTTTAAGGAAGGAAGCGTTCCAGGCCTAAGTTTAGGTACCTCCCCGGCATTTGCCAGTTATGAAGACTGAGGAAAACCTGGAAAAAACCCCAGTCAGGGAGGACGGTCCTGGCGGGATTCGAACCGCAGACCTCCCGCTCACGAGTCCGTGCCTTAACGACCTCGGCCACCCGTGGCGGTGTGAGAAATTATGAAATAATATATGCAATAAAGCATTTTATAGTTGAGAAGCCGTAGACAAGGGCGTTACAATGGTACGACTATTTAAGAAGAATACTAGACACTATATAGACAAAGCAAGCATTGAATTTGCTTCCCTAAGAAAATCGAAACGAGATGCTCTGCAAATTACATGGAAAAAGATATGAAGTAAAGAAACATAGATGATAGTTTATAGACCAACAGAGATACCTGTCACTTATTTATAAGGAAGCAACAGCTAAAAGAGGACTATTCAAAGAAGCGGATGGTGCTACATCCAATGGATTTCTAGAATTGTATGAGAGAGAAAATGTAAATTTACTTTTCTGTATGTTTTAATTTTTCTTTGGTATGCCGTCTAGTATGTATTTATTTTTTCATAATTGATATTTCCAACATATTATAGATAAGGTGACTGAACCAATTAACGCCACGTTCATCTTTAACGCCAATAAATTAATTTTGAAAAATGTACTATGATAATTCACTAGCTTGTATTCACGTGGCATCTACTGATAATATGTTTTAATTTAAGTCCGGCATTATTTACTGTTGAAACGTTATTTTCGCCATTTGCTTTGTATACGAGTGGAAACTGTTACTTTAATGAGGCAAGGGAAACTGTTTCATTTTGTGAACTCTACTAAGAATACTTATATAATAGAATATATTTTCCTGATTCTTGAAGCCATCTCTATAAGTAAAAGTTAGCTGGTTTGTATATAATTTTAAAATACTACAGAAACAGTTGAATAATGTTAAAGACTTCTCAGTAACGCTATAAGACCATAGAAGCACTAAATGTCTACACATACAGAGGGTGCCAAAATGTATACACACTTCAAGCAAAGAAACAATCTGTGTTAACATAACAAAACTGAATTCACGGAAACAGAAAATGACGAGCACTAATCACCTTAAACTTTTATAGTTACAAAAGGTGCTCAAAATGTCCTCCATCGGCGTCGATACACTTCTGAGTACGTTGAACTACTGATTGAGCAACGTTCGCGATAGTGTCCTCAGCGATTGCAGCACATGCCATTTCAATTTCTTCCCTAAGTGCTGCCAGTGTAGCTGATTTTCTATGGTACACAACATCCTTAAGAGTTCCTTCATAGTTCAACGTATTTAGATCCGGTTAGATGACGGTTCTGTTCTGTACACAAGTCTCCATTGACTTTGAACTTCATGAACATTCTCGGTTTACCAATACCACTTCAAAATTGTTTTCCAATGTTCAAACGATAATCTTGGCTCCATTTTGTTGTAGCAACGTTAGCATAACGTAATCGAGTCACATCTGTTTACAGAACATCATACCATATTCCTGACTTCATTTGTTCATTGTTAATTTACTTGTCACGTAGCAACGCTATCATAATGTATGTGAGTCACATCTGTTTACAGAACATTATACTACACATTACTGTTGTTTTTCGGTTCAACTTTGAAATATATTAAATAGATATCTACTGTGAAGGTGCGTATACATTTTTGACACCCTCGGTATTTTAGATCATTCGTGACACTATATTGCTTAATAACACAACTTACTTTCTGAACATTTATTGCATATGAAGATAATGCGAAAAGTAATACATTTTTTAAAAGAACAACTTCAAATATATTTCTCTTTTTTCAGCTGATGTTTTATCGCCAGACTAAGAGAAAGTTAATAATGTGTGAATATTTTCCATTTTAACAGAAATTCAGATTTATTGATTTATATTATATTTTTGTTGCATATTATTAGTTGTAAAACATTTATTAATATATTAATAATAATATGTTACAAAAAGGATGAATTTAATTGTTTCAACCGTTCTACGCCAGTCAAGTTTTTCCTAATTGAGGAGTAGTGTAAATTTTCATTTATGTCAAAATGCTGTTGTCTGAAGAAAGAATGAAATTTTTTGTCACAATTTTATTTTTGGTATATAAATAGCCAGGCCCATAGCAATTTAGGTGTTAAGGTGCGGCTATTTGGGCAACTTATAACAATGCGTCTGAATTTTAGCTTGGTTTAAATTGTTTTATATCCTCCAACAGTTCTCCAGCAGACTTCTATTTCCGTTTCAGCCGTCCATACTACTGAATATAGAACAACATGTGATAAACATGATAAATAACAAACAACATACTTTGTTTATCATGCCGTCGTTTAGGACGTATGTTTGTTTTAATGTTGTTTGAATCCTCATACTTGTTTTAATCCTCGTACTTGTTTTAATCCTCAATTAATGACACTAACTGTATCTGGTGACCATCTCTCTGTTCTAGTGGTTAGCGTTGCTGACTGCTGGCTGGGAGGGGGTTCGATTCCTGGCTACGTACTTTGGAATTTTTCTGGGAGAAGTCTGGAACGGGGTCCACCCAGCCTCCACGCGAGACAATTGGGAAGCTATCTTCGATCTTATAAGCCGCGCGATATGGCTATCGGTTCGATACGTGTGCTGATCATATGCCCCTCTCCAATACTGCCCTCTAGCAATGTCATGTGACGGAGATAGAGGGCGCAGCGGTAGGCCAACGGCCCTCCTTGGGCTATGACGAGACATAGATAGTTTGCATTTGGTATCACGGCCATGGGGCTCAATTTTAATATGGTCACTTGTGAAAAATATCAGTAATTTTCATTTGAAAAGTAGTACAAACTTTAAAAATTCTCTTTTCTCTATAAAATTAATGTTTTTGTAATTTTAATTAGCATAGCAGATTGACATTAAGTATTCGTAAATGTCAGTCAGTAATGATTCCATTATAGTGATAATTGTCTGAACCGAGCTCAATAGACTAAGTTTAAAATATCATTGGGAGATGAATTCGGAGGGTTACTTATTTACATATTGTCAAAATATGTTTCCTTTTGTCTTCCTTTTTACTTCCTGGTTGGAATTTATTCTACAGTCATATTTTTTAAACCCATTTTCACACATTATCGAAATATTTACACATCTTTAGTTGTTTAGGATACATTTGAATGCTATAGTTAATTTTATTTTTTACTGTGAACACAGAGCTGGTGTTAGAAAATTATCCCTTATGTTTCTGATCCGTAAATCAATAAGTTTCTTGCAGTTATTTTAAACATATTAAGCGATGTTATAATAATAATAATAATAATAACAACAACAACAACAACAATAACACATTGTACACATTATATGATGGAAGCCGTGAATCGAGAGTCCTAGGATTGCATACCTCTGCGTTTGGTTGCTGTTCGTCCATTGTGAGTTTATCCAAAAAAAATTCGGTATAAGTATATATATATATATATATATATATATATATATATATATATATATATAAGTATAATATATATAATTATATAAACGTTATATAAATATAAAATAATAAGGTTATATAGGAACATTACATGTGATTCATAGAAAAAATAAACTCGTGTACTAATTATGAAAAATGAATGTATCTCGTATGTAAGATCCAGATGCTCGAAATAATAAAATGCGCAAGGCTACGACACAATACCTCTAATATTTCGAATGCATCTACTTATTTTCTTCACAGTTAATGAAAGTGTCGGTTAATTAGGTTTAAACAGTCAGATAATAAAACTGAGGCAATAAATACAAGCCATAATAGGTATGAAAGGAAGAGTTAAATCATGAAGCGTTCCTTATTAATGCACGAATAAAAAAAAATTGGCTAACATGAGAATAATGTGATTGTATTTTTTTTACATAATATAGCACTCATTACTCTCGGTTAAAATCATATAAAGCTATTATTTTATACTTGTTATAATAAATATATAAGATATGTCAAATAATATATGCAATGTCTTTTTACACGCATATCTATTAGTAAAATACTGTTATCTATATCTGTTTAAAGCGATTTAGATGCAATAATATGTTGACTTTAGAGATTTTTGAGCATTATTTTTGCAATGTTTGTGCGTTGTAATAGTGTAAATTTTGCATAGTTTAAAAAAAAAGATTACACATTTAAAGCTGTGTTAAAATTGTAAATTCATAGTTGTATTATTTTAATTAGCATTAAGTAGTAAGTGTTGAAATTGCTGTAATATCTCTAATTATATTTGTGCATGCAACAATTGAAACGGCTGAATATCCAATTAAAACACTCCATCATACCTAGAAGTATCTCATTTTGTTCCTTAAAAAGCTCAAAATTGCTTCTGTTTACTTATTTCTGACCAACCAATTCATTTTCTTTCAGGGGACCGTATTCTGGGACTCTCCTAATACATAATAAAATAGTTGGCATTGATCTTGGGGGATATTGCACTTAGTAGCTAGTTCCAAACAGCATTTGCTATGTGGCATGTTGAATTCTGTCTGAGAGAGAAGAGCATTGGTGCCATTTACTTGCTGAGCCAGAGAACAGTTGACTCTTTTATTCTAAGTGTGTACTCTCATCCATTTGGTGTCAGTGGGGCAATAATCCAATAAAGAAAACTTTCTGAAGATGTAGTAATAGTTTGATAGCACCAGAAATGGAGCGGTGCAATCAGGCTGGCACTGGTAGCATTTTGGTTTACTTTTATATGCATTTGTAAAATACAACAGGAAACAAGTTATATAAACTGTAGCTGCGTGTACCTCACACTAGGTGGCTGCCAGTGCTACTGATTGCCAATTTAGCTGCAGAGTACCATTAGCTGCACTCATGTTTGTTGATCCTTGTAGCATTTGCATTCAGCAGCGGCACACCTACTCACCAGTTCTAAATCGCTGAGTTTGCAGTTGACGTTATCTAGATACCATAGTTAGAATTTTCGGATGTTGTTTTTCACCTATAGGAGTGTTACAATAACAACAGAATTTTACGTATATAATGTACACTTACATAAAAAATATAAGACATAGATAAATAGATGTAAGAACAGCAATGGCTATTATATTTTATCGATGAAGTGGATTTTCTAACAAAAAAAGAGCAGTTAATACTAAATTTAAATAAATAATGAAATATTGAAATATTTTTAGGTAGAATAAAATTAAAACATTATGAAACACAGTTTAGATGATAGAAATAAAGTTGTATTAACTTACAGACATTTAGGTTTTTTATTTTGATTTGTAGTTTTCTGTGAACGAAAAAATAACATAAGCAAGTCATTTGACATGAGATTATAAAGAAGAAGAAAAAAAATCAGGAACATTTTGGAACACTAAATAAAAATTAAAACTTATATGGACTAAATATTTACGCTACTCTTGACAAAAGAGAGAAATATGTAAATAAAAGTTTGATAATATTCTAGAAATTAAAAAAAAAAAGCAGAACAAAATACATAAATGCAAGATAAAAGATGAACCAGGGAGATCAGAGAGAATGTATCACATTAAGCTCAAATAGACTTAACCACACTTTAGTAATGTCTTGCACCGCTTCCATTAGCCCAGATCTTCTGGTTGTTTGGTTTTCCTTGATATACTACTAACTTAAAATGGCTCCACAAAAAGAAGTTCAAAGGCAACAAATCTGCGGACTCCCTGGCCACCCTGAGAGACCTCTCCTCAATTTACGTCGTGGAAGAACCTGGACTAAGTGCTCACGAGCGGGTGTCCATAGTGAGCTGGAGCTCCAACTTGTTGGAAATAGATGTCACCCCTGAGTAGCCAATGGTGACTGAAGGTGGAAACAAATTTTTTATAGCCGGCCCTCTGTGGTTTCGAACCAAATCCAAATTCCGCTTAGCTTTCAGCGTTTATCTAAGGAAGAAAGACCAACCAGTCCAAACTTTAGGCTTTTGTGTATACTGTGTAGGATTCTCCTCCATCCATTGTGGATTTATGGATTTAGTGGCAGTTGTGTCTGTTGACAAATTCATTCGGGCATAATCTTCTATCGGGTTGTCCTATAAAATTTCCTGCAAAATTGAATTTTATAAGGATGTTGCTTGGCCTTTTTAAGGATTTTAATCACAGAACTTTGACTTATATTTGATTTTAACCTTAAATTTGTTATAGAAAAGTCTGAATTTTCTTGCACACGAAGGAGAACATCCAATGAAGTATAATCATCAGTTGCAATTTTCGAGCCGCCTACTATTGGTGAGTCCTTTACGCTTTCAGTTTGAGTACATTTCTTTATGATCCTTGTCACAGTTGCATGTAGATTTTGATTGCGATCCGGATGCATATCATTTAATAAATTTGCGCCTCTCGATGAGACCGTTGCCTATGTCCATGGCTAACCATAATTGTAAAATTACATTTAGAATTCTTTCCCGTTTCGCTCAACATCATATAGAATTAATTAACACGCTAGATGTCAGATTTAACTCCTAAAATAAGATGTTTCTGTATCAACAAAATTATTCCATAGGTATAAACAAAGGACAGTATTTATGTTATTATTGGCAAAACACAATGAACAAATGAAGCTTTATATTATTCGATATGCTTTTTTGTTTTCTTGTTTTAATGGCAATAAATGTATACAGAAATACTCGTATCTAATGTGGGTACGTTTTGAAAATTTCTTAATGCGCATTGCCCGAAGCTGTAGAAATATGTTTAGTATCCCATATAAAATAAGAGAGTAGGATTTATTTCCGGTTAAGCAGGTAGTAGAAAAAAGTCAGTAATTTTATGTTTAAGTTTTCAGTACACATATCCAGTTTCCAGTCATGTCACTGAACCAAAGTTATTTAGATAAGGCGAGCTTTTAAAAATCCTGTGTATTGTTTTTGTAATATTCTAGTTTAGTTAGAAGCTTGTTCATAAATTCTCTAATAGGATTATGGTTGTACGAAGCGAAGTCAAATGGTTAGATTTTGTCATTAGCTGTAATACTTCATGTAATTAACACCTTGAGATTGCCCACAAGTGAACATATGTTCGAATCATCACTAAATTGAAAGTGAATGGAAGCAATAGAGAATGCATAAAAAACTTTTTAATGTTTTGGGCAGAAATTATTTATTGTTGCTTAGGATAAAAAAGGTAAATAAAAATACAAGAAATTACAGTAAGTTTGTGACTTGAAAACACCACAATTCACCGAATGCAAAACGAACGAACAAATTTTGGCAAGTATCTTTCTGTAAATTAATGAACCGTTTGCTAATTTATTTTCATATCAAGTCTCAAGGCTGCTGAAATACCTTTGTAGGCATATAAATATTCTGATAAAGTGCAGTGGCACACCAGATCTTTTGGAAACCTGTAATTGAATTTATGGACCTTCTAGCCAGTAATCCTGATTTTAACATATTTTCATAAATAGTTTAAATTCAGATGTCTCATATCAATCAGATGATAATTCACAACATTTCTATCAGGATGTATTTTTTACACCAATATTCTTATTTAATTAGTTGAAACCAAATTCAGGTATTAGTACCTCTAACTTAACATTTTTTTCAGTCCCAAATAAAAAAAAAAAACAAACAAAAAATTCGATCTTCTAATTCTAAGTATGCTTTATTTGGAGGATTTTACGTTATTGACCCTAAAAACTTGGGTTAATATCTCCAAGTAGGAGGAAATGCATATATAATAAATATATACTTACTTTAAATGATAACGCAATGTGACATTTGGTTCATAAAGTCATTAGCTATAGATGACATCAGAATAAACTAATTTTTAATAGTTTCTAGTTTATAATTACAATGCATTCCTGACTAGATTTTGGACGAGTAGACAAGATTTTTAAAAAATATGTTTAATAAAATAATCATTGGTATTTTGTAAAATATATAAAACATGAACCAAAAAGTTGTACAGAACTCCAAATGTTTGAACTTTCAAAATGCTTAATATTAACTTAAGACTCATATACAACTAAAAGAATTCCGTTTAAGTAATAAATGCTCATTGTGCCTGTTCGAAATTTAAGGTGCTTGAAAAAAATCCAGATAATACCTCACAGACAAATTTGAGTTCACGATAAGAAAGCGGTCTATTAATAAAACGTAGATATAGACAAAAGAGTTGCCAGTTTTAAAATAAAAGATTTTCTTCGCTGAAGCACGTTTTAACACCAGAATAAATTAGTCTATTTAGAATAGAAAACAGTAGTTATAACAGAGAGACATTGTGTTTAATTTTATTATAGGATCTTCAGGAACTTCATATTAATATTCATATCACGAGGAATATCAATAACATTTTATAATGTTTTTGTACAGATGCACTGGACAAAGTATTTCTAAACACCATACACTTAATACCATAACCTTTATAACTTCAGACAAGCTGAAAGACCACATAACCGGGTTCTGAAAACAGTTTTCATTCAAAATCGAGCTGCATAACCCCAAGCTTGTGATCATCACATAGCGCGGATTTAAATCTAATTCGTTAATCTTGTATGAAGCCAACTGGAGAAGATGAAGCATGGAGAAATCTGACATCTTATATTTGAAACCTTCCATTAGAGAATCTTTTAAATCAGATTATCCATGGGACAAACAGAAGGAGAACATAGCCACAAGTATGTAACAAAATATGCGGATGGTGTAATAATCTATGTAAAACTAGTCATATTAAAACATGAAATGTTTGCTCACTTGTTTTTTATACTTTGTGTCTTATTAAATATTATTATTTTTGGTATTGTTAATGGAAACTTATTTTACACTTTTGTTTTGTCGGTCCTGTTGGTGTAGTGGTTACGATACTTGGCTCCTAAACCCAACATCGCGGGTTCGATCAAGGCCCGGACCGATGGATTTTTTCAAGTGTAAAAATCCTAAGTATAGCTTCCTTCGGAAGGGAAGTAAAGCCGTGGGTTCCGTGTCGTACACTTACGGCACGATAAAGAACCTCAAGCCTGAAAAAAAGAGGCCTCCGAGCAAAATTTGTCGGCCGTTTCACGCCCGGAATTGAATGGGACGCTGATGACCCGAGACGTTAAAGAGTGTCCGTAAATAACCCCCCCCCCAAAAAAAAAATAAACTTTTGCTTCTAAGCAAAGTAACTCGATCTATAAAAGTTTAAAGAGACTAACTCTTTGCAATTGCATAAGCTTTTCATAATTTAGTATAATTTATTTCGAAATAGACAGCAGTGTTTAAATGTTCACGTTCTGAACATAAAAGTTCATAATATATATTTTTTCACTCTACTCATAACTTATACAAAATATCAATGTTCCGTTTAAGGATGTTCATATAATTTTGAAAAGTTTTCTATTTTTGTTGTTTATTTTTATCGAATTTCTGAAGATTTTCTCATCAATTATGCATATCACGCTATCTATACCTGATAATATTTTGTATTTTAATTGCAGTGATTATAGCTGTAAAACTTTAAAATATAGCCAGAGTATATTTTAATAATACCATGTCTTTCCTTGACCGATATATGACTTAAGAAAACAAAGATACTACATATAGAGGAATATGGAAATTATATACTCAACGTATGAAAACTTTTAATGTCATACTTCATATACATTTTTGTCGGCTTCAATAAATTGCCTTTAATTTTATATAATGTATTAAATATCAAGAAAAATTTTATAAAATGTCTTCTAATTCCTAAGATATATTTCTTATTTAAGTATAAATGACTATAATTTGAAAGTATATTTGTACAAAAGATTTTCTCTGATATTAAGATACAATAAAACGATAAAGTATATAAGTTAAATTAATAACATACATGAAAATCTTACAGAGGTTGTGTTAGCATTGTAACTTAATAAATTCATATCTCATTATAGGAAGCTTTAAGATCATTATGTAGCTAAACAAGCCTATGTTCTAAAGTTCGTCATCTTCAGCAATATATAGCTTGCTTGACCATTATATTTATTCTGTTTTTGCATGTAAGTAAACACTTAGCTAATTTTATAAAGAGCGTTTAAAGTTTTAACATAAATTTGTAAGTTACAGTTTGAATCATAAATGTTACTGGACACGAACTCCTGCAGTTTACTGGAGTTTATAGACTGCAGTATTAATACTTTCTCTCTTCATTTACACTAGAGCTCAGAAGCAGAATTTATCGCGAGTTTGCGAGTTCTGCAAATGGGTTACAAAACTGCACAATTTTATGCCATAACCGGAACTAAGGAGTTTAAACTGTTAAGTAATCTGATCAAAACAAAGAAGAGCATAGAAAGTAAACTCCATTAACGAAGTTCGTTTTGGATATACATTTTAATTCTCTTGAGTTCACTATCACACATAAGAACGAAACAGCCGTCAAAACAATGAACAGAAGTCTGTCGTTCAGTGCCAAAGAAGAAAAATTTAGTTAAACTGCAGTAAAGGCTGTGATATCCGACATTTGGGGCGCTAAAATTATTATTATTTTATTGTCTTATTAATCAAATTTCCATAATTAGAGAGCGGCACACCAATCTTTTAAATCAACTGGATGAAAAGTGAGCAAAGACCCGGTTTGCTGAAGATAATATTATTTTCATAAAGACACTGCATCTGCTTACAAAGGGGCTAACGATGCGAATATAGATGTGAAGCATCCATTTTTTGAGCATCCACCCTACTCCTCAGATTTTGTTCCCTTTGACTTCCATCTCAAAATCTTTCTCGTTAGTCAGCGTTTTTCAACAATCAAGAGACAATTGCACCAGTAGGAGTATTGTGCCTTTGGAAAGTCAGAGTCGGGATAATGGTATAGGAGCATCGCTGGAATAAATGTATTGACTTTAAGGCAGATAATTCTGAAAAATAAATATGTTTAAATCGAGAACTCGTTCTTTCATTGTCAGGCCCAGAGCTTTTCAGCCCTCTTTGGTAGAATGCAGGCTGTTTTCTTCATAAACAGGCGTAAATACATTCAAATAATGTTTAACGTTCAAGTTGTCTCTAGAGTTTTTAAATATTCTATTCATTATTTGCGAAGCTGCAAAAATAAGCTAAATTCGAATGTTAAGCGATTTTATTATCAGGGATCTTTGGATTTTTGACACACTTTTCATCTTCATTTCGGTGGTAATGTGGCACCCACTTTTGTTTTTGTCTCGTTGAGGAGAACGTTACCCATTATATTTTCAAAACATACATTAGACAATATATTTTTTCATCCCATACAAGCATTTAAAGCATGTGTGTTAACTAGTTATTTATATATTTTATTCGTAGTAAACACTTTGTCACGACCAATGTGTTGGAGATATAACCCCCCCCCCCAATATATTAAGTACAATCACTAAGTCGGTCCTGGTGATGTAGTGGTAACCATACTTGCCTTCTAAACCCAAGGTCGCGGGTTCAAACCCAGCCAGGATCGATGGATTTTTTTCGGGCGTAAAATTCCTAATTATGGCTTCCTTCGGAAGGGAAGTAAAGCCGTGGGTCCCGTGTCTTACATTTGCGGCATGAAAAAGATTCTCAAGCCTGACAGAAGAGGTCTCTGAGCAAAATTTGTCGCAAAATTTCACGCCCGGAATTGAATGGGACGCTGATGACCTGAGATGTTAAAGAGCGTCCTTAAATAAAACGAATCAAAAAATTACAATTACCGGACAGGAAAGGGAAACAAACCGAGTAAGACTAAATTGAATGAGTTAAACTATACTTCTATGTTTGCTAACGTACAGATTTATCTAAAATTGCATAAAATATAAAAAATAGCCCTCAGGAGGAAGTCTATACAACAATTTCACTATAATCGCAAATTTAATATGCTCCTTCACATCTATCACAGGCACTATGACATCACATTTTACATTTTCTCCTCGGGTGCTGTCAGTAGCAGAGTATCACATGATACTCTGAAACTTCAAATTCGTCATATTTGTCGGGAAGCTTTTGTTTCTTCTTTCCTCTTCCATTTTTCGCCCTACTCTGTACATCAGGAAGTGATGTCTGAGCAGGTATATATTTTTTGGTCCTGCGTCTCTTCTCCCCTTCTGCCAAATTACTTTTATATTCCCAAATATGGAGGATTACCATATTACCATCTCCGCCATGTTGCACTATAACCTAAAAGAAATGCATTTTCTGCTAGCTATGCAGGTTTTCAAGTTACATTATTTGTCAAACTAATTCATGTACTACATTTCTGCAATAACAGAATTCTCTTTAGTAAAAAAGTCATAACATAAAACAGAAAATCACACAGTGTGTTTATAATACAAGAAGAACTCCACAGTGCAACTGGCATGTTAACGGTCAGGATAAGAATAGTTTGAAAAAGCATTCACTAGATGTCAGCATAATACAAGGTCAACAAGCAGGGACGCCATCTTACAAACAGGAGCCATATTATCACCTTCATCTCTACCATCAAATAGAAGTAAAAGAATCCACGCTTCAGTTTAGTACTTCCAAAGTCAGCAGTCAGGAATAAAATGTGACAAGCTATTCTTCAGTGAGTATACAATTGTTGCAGTAAAAGTAACTTAGCTACATTATAGTAAATGTTTAAACAAGTCGAAACATTTCTCATTTGCACAAACAATAAGGTTCTAAACACTGTATATACTCAGGTTAGTATCACAATAAATTTGTTTCAAAGAACGCGAAGCTCTCCGTTTTAGATGAGGAATATTATGACCTGCATCACTATTATGCAAGACAAGACTCTTCACTGCGTCACGGGACTCTTTGCTTTAATATTAAACGAGCTTTCACTTCCACATCTCTTTCTCTCCATCGCTCTATCTTTCTCGTCGGTTCTTGAGAGCTGAAAGACAAAGTGCCATGCTGTGCTGAAAGGTTGAATTTCAGTTTATGAATACCCAGGAGGCGGCATATTTAAGATTAATTAAAATGTAAGCTGAAACAAGTGCCTCTCACAGAACAGTAGAAGCTACCATCAAAAGAGAGCCACATCATTGGCATAAAATATTTGTTTTCGAAGCGCATTTCTCTCTATTGGGAATGTTATTCAGAATACAAAGACTTTCTAAATAAAAATAACAGTTGTATTTATGATTTGAACCTTTTAGTCCAGTTACGAATCACTTATCAGTAAATGTTTCTGTTGTTTTTGGGGGTTTACTAATATTTGAAACGGGTTAATTAATCTGTCCTCTTTTGCTCTTCCTTTACTTCTTCGAGCTGTGTACGGATGTAGATGATTTATTATGTTTAACTGATTTAATCATCAACCTTTTTATGCTCTTAATTATTCCAACGACCAAAGTGTGAAGTATAAAACTCAGCATAAGTAAATGACCTAAAACTAAATTCTACAGTGGTATAATTTGTTCGAACCCGAGATTGGCACAGCAAGAGGGGGGAAAAACAATATAATATTACACCAGGCCAGAACATATGTTTTGCTTGTAAAAATTGTACTAAAAATTTTGTCCACCATTCTGAAATGATCTAAGCACACGTAAAAACTCATCCTTGAGGTAAATATTTAAAATGTTTGTAAGAATGGAAATAGATACACATTTAAAATGAAACGAATATAAAGCAAAATGGAATCTATGGTTCATAAAGATATATATATATATATATATATATATATATATATATATATATCCGCAATTGGTACAATCTAAGACATAGCTACTTAAGAGGTTAATTGTTCAAAATTATTGTTCAAAACAAATATTTTATTAGTGAAATAATGTTCAATCAGTTAATTTTTTCAGTAAATGATAGAATTCATGAAAATAAAATGAGATGAATAGGTTATATTGATAGGACCGGAACAGGTGAAATCACCTGGAGAAGAAGAAAAAAGATTACTGTTCAGTCTGTATATTATGTAAACGTGCTGTTTATTAGTCATTTTGTATAATCTATTATTCACGTCTACAGAACAAGGACTTTATACCTATTTTCGCTATATGAGCCAGTAAACATAAGTTGCAAGAATTACCTAAGCAGGAAGACCAATCATTCTAGATAATTGAAAATAATTAACAGAACCGGAATAGAAAAGTTTTAACACAATAAGAGCAGTGTAAAAATCCCGATAAAAGGTCAGTCGGCCTGGGGTTAGACCCCGCGTAGCCTCCAATATTTTCTTGCGTAGACTCGCGAAACTCAAGTGCTTTACCATTTAAATATTTTAGATACAACGTACTAAATAAAAGAATTTGCTACCCACTCTCCTTACAACAGGCTCTAAAAATGTTGTCCATCATCTCTGATACAAAATACATCTTCATAGAAAAACACCAATCAAACGCGTCATTTCCCCATTTAATGAACGTGGTTGTTTTAAGTTCTCTCAGTGTATGAGGGGGCTAGTTGAATATACTGCATTTTTCAAACTCCCCTAAAGCTTTTTGATTTGGTTTATTTATGAACGCTCTATAATCTCTCAGGTCATCAGCGTCCCATTCTATTCAGGGCGTGAAACGGCCGATAAATTTTGCTCAGAGGCCTCTTCTTTCCATCTTTTACATGATGTAAATCTATGACATGGAACCCACGGCTTTACTTACCTTCCGAAGTAAGTCACACTTATGATTTTCGCCCGAAACAATCCACGGTTCTGGTCGGGATTGAATCCGTCATCTTGGGTTTAGAAGACAAGTGTGGTAACCACTAGGACCGACACCCCTAAGGACAAAAATCACAAAATGAACTTATACGGAACGAGGAGAAAGATTTTATTTTATCGAGACGTCCTCAATTACTTTTAAGGTCAATCGTAGAATGTGTTCCATTAACTTCTGTACTAACTTAAGTGCTTTTCGTGTTGGAACCGAACTGCCAAAAAAGTGTATGCCTAAATGTCGGTCTCATTCGGCCACACGTCTTTCTGTACCTTGTGTATGTCTTGAAGATGAAATGCAACTCTGTCGAAAGCACGCTCGCAACTGACTGGAAGAGAGAGAGGCACCGCACATATCCCGTGGGGAATGTCAGTGATTGGAGGGGTTAAGCCCGCTGGTTGAACCGATATATATTTCGGGACTTATATGCTGCCCTCATAGTATTAAAATTTAGTAGCCTGTGGATTAGTTGTAGATGTGACTCCTTTACAGTTACCGAAAACAAGCTTTACATCACGCACACATGCATTCTTCACTTTATACATAATGAAGTAGAATATCTCAGGTTGGTGAAACATTGGAAATTACTGCCCATAAAATTGATATAAGGAATATAAAATTAGAGCATTTCAGAAAACGCGAATAGAACAGCACGAACAACAATAATGGGCAGAACAGAAATTAATGTCACTGAATATCTTAGTTTAGAATAAAAATACATAAAACATGACACATGTGTTTTAGAGATAATAATAAAAGCAAGCAATTGAACGATACAAAGTATATTGAGTAAATCTAGAAACGCAAATATAAGCTATGCACCGGACCTTTGATCTTTAAGGACGAAAGGCAAACATATTGTAACCATTTTTTTTCAGATCTTCTACAATTTCAAGTAAATGGAAATTATTTATCGGATAAAAATTAAATTTAAAACAATATTGGATTACTTTGGTTATATGTATATGTACTTTTAATGGGAGGGGGTAAACATGTGAACTTATATTGGAGCTGTATACTTGAAAGACGGAGAAGAGGAAAAGGGCCCACATTCTGTCGGAGAGAATGAATTAATGCAGCAATCAGAGAGAGAATGGAGAGAGATAGAAAGAAAGAAATTTAGGAGGAGGAGGTTGAAAGCACAAAAAAAAAAAAAAGCTCGGTACCTAGTTTCGAAAATATTACAGACATTAACAATCAAAAAACAAACAAACGATAATTATGAACATAACCATCTAGTGAAAGAAAACTGCATTAAACTTTTCAGAACCCTCTTATTTAAATCAACATAGCGTGGCTAATGCACTAAAATGTAACAAAAAATAAAAAAAAAACTAGGTTTTTCTCGTCAATGAAATGGCTACTCCATGAAAGAACTCAGCAGTACGTGGAAGGCTCTACAGGAAAGCATGTGTTTCACATAAGTTTTTAAAGTACAGCATGTGGAAAACGTGTAATTCAGATGGATCCTGTGGTGATGGTATTGATCGCAGTGGAGGGTAGAAATTTTAAACTTAAAATACCGCTCGACCTTTTAACCTAGACTTATTGCCATCTGATTCCACCAGCTGAGCAAACTTGAAACCGCGCACAGTGCTGATCCATTTGAAAATTATTAAGCACTTTCAGAATTCATCCCCAGCAGCAAACCGCTCCCAATGCTGAACCATTTGAAAATTATTAAGCCCTTTTTCAACTCATACTCAGCTAAACCGCGCTCAGTGCTGATCGATTTGAATTTATTAGGCCCTTTTAGAATTATTATCCACATTTCGGTATTTTTTCACTTTAGTTTTTTCCTTTATTTATTTCACTTATGTCACGTCATTTTATAATAGACCAATTAAACAAACAAAATTTGGAATTTTAACCTATCACAGCCCGATATCGTAGTGATATCGAATAAAATTATATTATAATTTTATAATTATAATAAAATTATAATATGGAATAAAATTAAAATTATAATTTTGATAATTTTATTCCATAATAAATTATCAAAACCGTTTTATCATGCGACGTATATATGTAAAAAATTAGGGTAAGTGTAGCCAACTCTATATCACCACGAAATAATTCCTGAGCACACATCACTGTATTTTCAATGATTGTATATTTGGCTAACTTAATGTGTATTCATTCAAGTAATTGTTTTTGCGTATTCAACAAAACAGTCTGAAATCATTACATAAATGATGTAAACATATCTGCCTAAGCAACTATAAATCTTAATAAACAAGTTTTTCAGAATGGTAAAATATTTTCTCTGTTTTTTTTTTTTCAGTTAGTATTACTAAATGTAAAGGTAGCTTTTAATCTATTTCATTGACACGGTTTTGAATAGGTAGGCATTTATAAGTAAATATAATATTTTATACAAATGTTAATATTCCGTGCTCGAATTTCAAATATACGAGATTAGTTTCATTCTTATTCTATTCATGAAATATTCCCAAACCCGTGTTTGGCTCTTCTCTATTGGCATTACTGACAATCGACATTTGTCTGTTGCTAGATGGCTTGAAAAGGTTAAGTATTGAAAATACAAATGTGCAATTATTATGATATAATGACCAAAGTTTTGGGGAAATATTTTAAATTCTTATTTTGTACGTGAAATAGTCCTAATAAATATCACTTGAGGGCCTGAGCTTTAACTAAATTGTTCTAACCAGATTTTCACTTAATACTTAGGTCGGGTGATTCAAGTGAATCTAAGGATTGTGAAGTTATGACATCGCCGTTTTGCAAGTATTTTCGTGCAGTATAAGTAGAGTCTTTCTAGACGTCAAGAAGCCCCAGCCAATCAGCTAGTGAAGCTGAACTTGAAGTATTGATGATATTGTAAAAATGAACACAAAATGGCAGTGTCTAAACTTGACATTCTGTGTGTAAAGAAGCCTATAGGTGCAGTAGCAAGGAGGCAATTTTACTGTAGTTTTAGCTATTTTGACTCGCCATGCTATAATTTAAAGCATAGGTTCTGTGATGTACGAACTTTCATGTCGACCAGACGCAGAACTAACAATAAAATATATTGGTGTCACTTTAGTTTTTTAAAAATATTATTTGTTTTTGTTGTTTTATAAATCCATTATTCATTTTGGTTATCATAATTGTGCTGATCTGTTTTTATCTAATTAAGGGCCAAATAAGTTCTTAACTGTGTTCCGTTCTTCACCTGTTTTGTAGGCGCTGATACTTTGGTTGCTCGATTCTAATGTTCCTGTTATTGATGATGTTACTTCTGCTGCTAGTGGATTTTTTCTTGTTGCAGCATTCAATCTCAGGTCACCGTTTTGTAGAGAATGTAATGTTATTTATAAATTTTCTCCCTTCTACTATCCATATTTTGTCTCTCGGCATTATAAAACCTAGTGAAATATATGTACACACGTAAGGAGTAGTCTAAAATGTTGAATATACTAAGGCAAGAAACATTTGTTGACCATGAATTACAATAAAATAAGAAAAAAATGATCAATACTGTTTGTCGATATAATTACTCTGTTTCTGTAAACATAAGTATGAATATTTAAATATTTTTCATTCTCTGACGACAGAAATTCGCTCCTTGGTCTTGGAGCCGTTGCAGCACTCTGTTTGCACAATTTATCATTGGCAAACCTTTTGATACGTATATGTTCTTTGAACTAGCTGATCGTAATATAATCGCAAAGTAAAAGAACCGGGTTATATGCCGGATATTTCAAAAGTTCTGAAGCAGGGTTCGTGTTGTGTGCGCTTTGTGTAGCTTTGCAATGTCGAAAGTAAGAACAATGCCTTTGCTTAACTTTCCACGCCTCTTGTTATTCATGACTCTGGGCAGTGACCTCAATATTGTGCAGTAAGATTTGGCCCCGATATGCCCTTTTTGCATCCACTCCTTCATAATCAAAAAAGACTAGCAATGATCTACGCTGCTGATAATGCAACTTTGAACTGTTTCCGAAAGAGTGAAAATATATGTCTCTATTCCATAAAGACTTTCTTTGATTCTGGGGCGAAAGGATGCACCTATGTCTCATTCCCAGCTTAAGAAATCGTTGTTCTCAACAGAATGACATTAAAGGAGGATCAAAGAAGTCAAATACTTGGCTTCAGTGTGATCGGATGAAAATGAATGATAAACTCATTGTGAACACGATTTGAGCTATACCAAATAATCTCAGACGGTAAATACCTAGCTCGTATGCACTTTCTGCGACAGTTATTCTGCGAATGCTGCGGATCATTGCGTCAACTTGCGGCATACAAGGATAGATCCAAAAGTTTCCGGCTTCGCCGATAAGGATTATTGCCTTCACAAAGTGCTTATCTGATAAGTAAATACTTGTACCAGTAACTTCTGCTCCACTGTGTTCACTTGTTCAGATGTAGTTGTATAAAGAAGGCTTTATATAGAAGATTGTGACTTGTTCAAAATGGAGTTTCGAGCTGTTATTTAGTTCTTCACAAAAGAACGACTTACTCCAAATAAAATTAAACAGCGATTGGACCACATGGTCCAATATGGGGAAGCATCCCCCCATATTCTACCGTAAAAGAATGGGCCAAACTTTTTCGAATGAATCGAGAAAGTTTTGAAGACGAAAAGCGTGCAGGTTGGCCCTTGGAGGTCTCACTCCTGAAAAAATCGCTCTTGTGGAAGAAGAAATTATGGAAGACCGGTGACTCAAAGTTAAAGAAATAGCAGCAAGGTTGGAACTTTCTAAAACAGTCCTCCTAATTATTCATAAACATTTAAACACGAATAAAGTTGGTTCAAAATGGATGCCTAGATTTCTTGGCTCAGTCCAAAAGCAGCGAGTCATCAGTTGTTAGGAGCTCTGTCGAGGCAACGAGAGAGAAGTTCTGCAAACCATTGCTACAGGAGATGAAACTATGGTCCTCTACTATGATCCCTTGTCCAAAAGAGAATCAATAGAGTGGCATAAACCTGGCGAAGCACCGACTCTAAAGGCCAAGGTCACTCGGTTAACCAAAAAGATCATGGCTACAATCTTTTGGGACTGTGAAGAAATACTCTTCATTGACTTCATGGAGAGGAACACCACAGTAAATGGGGAGTGCTAGGCTGGCCTACTGCAAAGACTACGTGCTTCCATCAAAGAGAAAAGGCGAGGAAAACTGAGTGGTGGTGTGGGGCTTCTCCACGACAACGTGCCTGTGAACACAGCTCTCGTTGCAAAGGAAGTTGTGAAGAAATGTGGCTTCATCTAGCTCCCAGTGACTATTTGTTCTTCTCAAAGCTCAAGAAGAATCTTCGAGGAAGGAAATTTAAGTGTGACGAAGAAGTGTTGGATGCTGTTTATGCGCATTTTGCAGACAAGACATTTTTTTTTCTAGGGGGAATTGAAATGTTAATTCAAAGAGTTGAAAAGTGTAAAGCAATAAAGGGTAACTACATTTAAAAGTGAAATATAGTTTTTACCTTTATCATACCTAGAAAATGGTTATACCGGAAATTTTTCGGACTTTCCCTCTTAAGTTGACGTTGTTTGGTTTCTTGGCCTTCTTTGAAGATCAACATCATCACGTCTGTGTGACCATGTTCAGACTGCTGGTACCATTTCAATATGGCTGAATAGGACATTGTATTTACACCTTCGAAATTTCACGATACATCTCGATGCAATTAGGGCGTTTTGCCCACAAAAATTGCCTGTTCCTCGTAATTCAATCTTGGAATACGTTTCCAGTTGACGCGCAATTCATGTTACCATGTACCACTAATCGCTACTACAACGAAAGTGGCTCTTTAGAAAGATTGAATCTGAGCACGAACACTGTTTTTACACAGTACTGGTAGTTCCTTATCATAGTAACTGAATCAATGGCGGTGCAATGGTAGCTTTTACTTCGAGCCTTTACAAAAAAGCAGATCTAACGTCTAATCTGAATGCCATATTGTAAAAGAAACAAAAAGCTATGAGTAAAGATTTACTGCATACAGCGAGCTTATGAACAGCTAGTGCTTACATTTCTACTTGATGATGTATTTATTTTCTCTGCTCACTATATTCGTCCACTAAAACTTATACGAAAGCCGCTTTGTCTATATTGGAATGAACCAAAATTATAACCTATCTATAGGTTAGTACTGATCTAGCATTTTCAGCATATAGCAACATTTTCTGTTTTATTTTATGGCATTTAAAGATATCTTAATGAGAAAATGTGTATCTGAACTGGTAAGTAAACCAAAATGTTGAAGAAAGGGACTTTACGCCAGGGAGAAAAAGTTGCTTGTCTGAACGTACTTTCTTTTAAATCTCCTTTAGGGTAACTAAGTCCTTTTTAATTCGTTTAAACCCCGAAAAGCTTACTGAATCTTGCAAATTGTTTGCGCTTGGGAAAGTGCAAAAGATTATGCCATAACACTGCTCAAGTGATCCATCATGTCGAGCGATGATGGCGTATTACACCACTTCGCACTCAACCTCCTGAAAGTGAGTTTTGCATATGCTCCCGGTAAGTCTCAAAAATCACGCATGCGCATGTAGATCCTTTCCGCAACTGTGCTCAGTCTTGCCTCCCTGCAAATTTTAAAACACAGTAAATATTTTACTTACTTAAAAGTATAGTATTTTTTTTTTCTTTCTAAGCTGATATATGAGAGTAGGTCCATAAGTTCCCGGCCTAACCATTTTCTAGGTATGATAAAGACAAAATACTATACTTCACTTTCCAATATAGTTTCCCTTTATTGCAATACATTTCTCACATCTTTAAATTAACATTTCAATCATCCCCCCCAAAATAAAATGAGAAATCTTATCTGAAAAATTGATATAAATAGCATCCTCTCTTATTCGTCACACTTAAATTTCCTTCCTCGAAGGTCCTTCTTGAGTTTTGAGAAGAGAAAATAGTCCCTGGGAGCTAGACCTGGGCTGTAGGGTGGATGGTTCAATCTTCTTGAATCCACAATTCTTCACAGCTTCCTTTGCAACAAGAGCTGTGTGCACAGGCGCATTGTCGTGAGAAGGTGCACACCACCACTCGGCTTTCCTCGCCTTTTGTCTTTGATGGAAGCAGGTAGTCTGTGCAGTAGGCCAGCCTAGTACTTCCCATTTACTGTGGTGTTCCTCTCCATGAAGTCAATGAAGAGCATTCCTTTACAGTCCCAAAAGATTGTGGCCATGATCTTCTTGGTTGACTGAGTGACCTTGGCCTTTAGAGGCGGTGCTTCGCCAGGTTTACGCCACGCCATTAATTCTCTTTTGGACAAGGGATCATAGTAGAGGACCATCGTTTCATCTCCTGTAACAATGGTTTGCAGACTTCTCTCTCATTGCCACGACAGAGCTCCAAACATGTTTGACAACTGATGACTCGTTACTGCTTTTGGACTGAGAAAAGAAGTCTAGGCGCTAACCTTATTCATGTTTAAATTTTTATGGATAGTTCGAAGGACTGTTGTTTTAGAAATTCCCAACCTTGCTGCTATTTCTGTAACTTTGAACCACCGGTCTTCCATAATTTCTTCTTCCACAAGAGCAGTGTTTTCGGGAGTGAGCACCTCCAATGCCGACCTGCACGCTTTTCATCTTCACTGCTTTCTGGACTCATTCGAAAAAAGTTTGACCCATTCTTTTACGGTAGAATATGGGGGGATACTTCCCATATTGGACCGTGTGGTCCAATCGCTGTTTAATTTCATTTGGAGTGAGTCCTTTTGAGAAGAACTTAATAACAGCTCGATACTCCAACGTCACCAATAATTTACTTAACAGATAAGGTATGTCACCATATAAGGATTTTGTGAAGTCAATAATCCTTATCGGCGAGGCCGGAAACTTATGCACCTACTGTGGTATATTGCTTCAGGTCCAAACAATAAATGAGATTGTCACATCATATCGATTTTCGTAATTAGTATCTTATTCTTGCTATAGTCAGGAGCCAACTATCTCGTCAATGTTTGCATATAAATAATACTGTGGTAATTTATTCGTTACATCATCTTCCAATTTATGCTAAAATACAAGTGCTCTACCTATATGAGGGTAGTATAACGTTTTAGGAAAGTAGAATTGATATTAAATAGTTCATGATATCTACTATTTAAATGAAATGATATCCAAAACTAACATAGGGAATCTACTTCACTTTAAAGCTCTTCGGAACGCCGCTCATTAGAAACAACATACATTAGCAGGAGTCAATGTATGTTGTTTAATGTTTCTGTTGTTGTGCATGGCTAACAGTTGTATGAGATATTTTTGCAGTTGCAGTAAGCGTGGAAAAGGTGAGCGATATACTAAATTTTACGGAGCATTAAATGCATCTGTTCCCCCTATCCACCACCCTGCTGGCACGAACCCATCAGTGGCACGTGGCGCCCGAAAGACCCAAATCTGTGCCTTGCAGTGAACCGGTTTTTCAACCAGATAGTCAATTAGGTCACTAATAACAACAAACATGTTATATTTATCACATTAAATGTGACCAAAACCACCTTTCCATTTGTTATATCGACTGCAATGGCATTAAAGTTCAATAGTTCTAAAATTAGTTATCAAAAACAATTCTGCTCTTCCAATGGTTATGTTTTATAATCTCTACTGGAAGCAATTAACATTAAGGTCGTAGAAAATTCACATTGCAATAGTTCAGCTTAATTATACTTTTATTTCTTGTGGTGTCGAGACAGTACAGGTTTTATACTATACACGTGGCGTATTAAGCATTTCCTGTGTTAAATTGGAAGTTTTTTTTAACAGCACAATATCCTCCATAAAAATCATCAGAAAAAATCAGAGTTACGTCAGTAGTTTCCTCAAACTCTTGTAGAGACAAAAAAAAAATATTTTGGACTTTCACTGTAATATAATTTTATACGAAGATATTTTTAATATGTTTCATATATTTAAATCATTGAACTGTGAGAAGTACGTATTACTTAGGTCAGTTCTTGCAAAGCTATTACTAGTCGACGACAATTTTTATTACAAAAGTGCATACTTTTTAATAGAGAGATGGAATTTGTACAAACCGTTTTCAGCTGAACTGATTTATAAATAAAAAGGAAGTGTTTAACTGCAGCTGCTATTATAAACACTGATGAAAATAATCGAAATTGAATTTAGCAAGGGAGAAACACTACAAGGCATTTAAATATTCAGCATTTAAGATTTTGTAACAAAGAATAAAAAAGGAACAAGGTGAAAATATATTGAAAATATATCTCTCTACTAAGAATATATATATAGGCAAGGGTTTAAAACGGAATCAGAGAGTAAATTTTCAAACTTCTCCTATCTTGGAGATATCGTTCTCTCTGCGAAAGAAATGTGTCCCTAAGAGGTGACTAGAATACTCGAGTACTTTTGGAGCCAGGCTTTTAGTTAACATCAGAGTGGGTTTAGGTTATGTATTTGGATGTTGTTTTCACGCTAAGCACGTGTGTGGGCGGGAGGGGGGGGGGTGGTTTCAAACGTGAATCGCACTTGTGGCCGGGAAGAATATGACAGTTCAAATAGATAGTAGGGCACTCACTACTCCTACTCCAAGACCTGTTATTAGGATTTGGAAACTCGCAAAATAAAAAGTGTTGCACAATATCCTATATGGTATTTGTTTTTATTTTTGATGTCTTGGTCGTTTTACTGATTATATTATTTTTCCTTCTTTTCTGCCAGTCTCCGCACGTGTATCTGACTAAAATGTCATTCTGATTATGTATAAATGTTTTTAATTTTTTAAAACAAAGAGCTATGTTTAAAGCAATGCAAACATGCTACAAATATTTAATAGTTAGGTTCACTGAGTTTATACTTAGACAGTTTTCAAAAGATAGCATTTGCCTGAAATCTTCCAGAAATTATCTAGCGTACCTACAATACTTCATTTAGTTAACTGAAAGATACAAAGAAAGAAAAATAATCTATCGGTTGAAGATATAAAATAGCATTATTTCCCTTGTGTTGCTTCGTTTTATAAGGTGATAATTCGCAAAGCATATTTTCGTACACGCGCTGCAATTTGAATACATATACTATTGTAGATCCTTGGTATGTATGGGAATAGTATTTTATAGTTTAGAGAAAAGATATAAAACTTTAGTGAAATATAACGGGAAGTGTCATAAAAATGCTTCCAAGTTTAATTTTTTTTTTATTTTGCTCTAATATACTTATGCTATAACTTTCCGTTAATTTATTTGAAAAAGCATCAAAAACTGGTCTAAAATTATCAAATTTTCATAGAAAACACTTAAAATATACATAAAATATTTTAAAGTTAACTACTGAGATTTATTGTTTGTCACAATATGAGTTCTTAAAAAGAATATCGATTAAAATTCAGTCATTACTCTAAAAATCTATCAATAAATTTTAATGAGAGAGTCAATACACACACCTCCTGCTTATAGTTCAAAAATATTATGCATTTAAAATATATGTCTTGTTAAAGAAAAGTTTCATAAATAAGAATTTATTTCAGATTTACTAGCAATTATTTAACTATAAAATTGTGTAAAATCAAAAAGCTTGAGTGTTATTATATTTCATATATAATAAAAATACGAGTACTTTTGTTTCAACTGAAGTGCTTTTTTTTCTCCTTCGTGGAAATATATATTTTCTGTTCATCACTTATGTAAAAATGGTGTTTATTTCATTTCCAATAATGTCAGTCTGTATCCCTGTGATATTTTCAGCTGACCGAAGTTCTTTCAGAATGTTTTGCGTATCATCAAGAGCGACACATATTTGATCAAAATATAAGGAAACAGTACTTTTAAGCGGGAAAAAGAGTTAAGTCGTAGTGAAAATTGGTTTTGTTTGCTGTATGACATTTTTTTTTCTTTTAATGTAGAATGATTCCAAATTAATTCTTAATTTTTGAATGAGGGTAAAGTTACATATTTAATTACGGTCTATGCAATAGAAACAAAACCAAGTTTAGATACTATATAATTATCTGTTTTCCTATAAGATACAGAGCATTAATTATCTGCAGAAAATAATGAAGCAAGACTTTCATTCATGTAAATCTTTTCGGGAAAAATAATTATAAAAGAAATTTTAGAATATATGCAAAGTCTTGGAAACAAATTAAAAGTCTACAGTTTTTTGAAACAGTCAAAATGAACCTATCGAAAATAATAAGTATTGGAAAAACAAGGTATAATGGAGCACAAACAGAAACTTTAGGGAAAAGATATTGCAGTACGGCTTATTGAAGAGCGGGTCATTACAAGTAGCAGAAAACTGAACGGACAAATTTAAAAAAATGGTTTAGGTTGCTGTGGTTGCTGAAGCCAGAGACAGAGGCATCGGAAGACTTGAGGAAAGCTGGAAGTTTCCCAGTTTTGATTGAATCAGGCTTGAAGCATATATATGTTTCATATATAGTTTATGTATTATATAAAAGAAAATTAAAATAAAGTAACACTATTAACAATGTAACAAATTAATAGTAATTACAATAGTAAAAAAGGATAAAACACTAAGAAAAAGTCACACTTGAGATCGCTTAACAAATTAACAGTAATTATAATAGTAGAAAAGGATAAAACACTAAGAAAAAGTCACAATTGAGATCGCCATATTTCGCACTCGCGGAGTCCTTCTATGGCAAGAAGACAAGTGACGGTGATAAAAGTAAATATTGAGTATCGAAGGTAACGTTATGCATGGAAACAGATGAAACTAAAAATGAGTGTGGGGGGGGGGGATTAATATGTAAGATTTAAACCAGGTGGTATACGCGCTTTATGTAAAAATATAGCTGCCATTTCTCTATCTTTGAGTAAACTTACAGGGCATTGTGTAGGTAACGCATCAATAAGTGTTAGATTAAAAGCATCATCAAAATCCTTGCAGTGAGACAAGGCATGTTGGGCAACCAGCAAGGGAGACTTGGTTTTAACAGAACGTCAATGATTGTTCATACGTAGCGAAACAACAGTAGAAGTTAAACCAATATAAAATGCTTTGCAAAGCTTACAAGATCCTATACGACGTTCTTGGAATAACAAGTAGTAAATGACATGTTGGCATGTTCTCCTAAATATATTACCATTATTAATAGTTATCTTGAGAGTGGTAATAAATTATTATATTCTCTCAATCAGAAACATCTTCTTAAATTATCGCGGTTATATTTACAATATTTAATAGCAGGTATTCCTATTTAGTTTACTGCGTCTTTCTTTTTGTTTCCCCCCACTTTTTCCCCATTGATTAACGTCTAAAGTCCATCACAAAGTTCTATAAAACAAAGTGAATGAATTAGTGAAGGAAATTAGTGTATATGTATAGATACTCAACATTCGAATTTTAAGGACTCTTTAAGTAGGTTTTAAACCATTTTCCTCCACTTTTGCGGCAGTTTGGACCGATGCTCTACCCAAGGGCTTCAAAACCATTTTGCCATGGCACATTGGTATGTCGCAGTATCTTAAGAAATTCATTTAAATTAATCCACAAATAGTGATTTATTTTACTTCAAGCATTAAAATCTCAGAATAGCACAATGCAAATCTTCTTCAGTGGCAAAGCATATCTAAACGCTTCCATCTTTATTCTTCGGCAGTGTTTCCGAAGTGATTTTCCCAGCAAAGGGAATTGCTTTCTATAACCAGGTCATTCTATGAAATAAAAATTCAGTAATAATGAATAATAATGATTATGAACTATAGCTAAATTCTCAGGCCTTAAAGAAATTATTTGGTGGTGAGTAGGAGCTCAAAAGAAATGTACTGTGCATAATTTAAAATGATGTACTTTCGGTCATAAATATCTTTCTTATAAAATAATTCGGTAATGTTAATTACTCTCATCAATTCATAAATCATATCTCCAAATGTGAAATCTTCTGAAAAAATACAAGAAGCTGAGGAAGAATGTATTTACTTCACAGCAGATTGAAAATTTTAACACTGTAGATTTCTAGTGAACCTATTCTCTCTATTTAAAGATTGAATATTCTGTGCTATCAATGATACCGGTTGAAAATTTTCTGCTATTTTCAGCAATCCTGTATTGCCCAGCAATCGATAACCTTTCCAACTTGTTCTTTGAAGAGGTAAGCATCTTTAGGCACTTCAAAATGTCTTAATTGCAAAAATAGTTTATTAAATCAGCCATCCGTTTACCTATTGTGATTTATCCCTCGTGTTCTTGATCTATACGATCTCTACATCTATACATGCTTTTTTTTTCAGATTGTGGCACAATATTTTTGAATTATTAAGCCTAAATGAAATTCAAATATCAAAAGGAAAGAAACTACGGATCGGAAATGAAGAACTGAGGTTTTCCTTATCAGAAGTTGCTATTCAAAAGTGTCAAATTACACAATAATTCAATTCCAGACATTCTTTCCTCAGTTTCAGGTGTACATGTTTGTCATAAGCCAATATTTTTGTTCTAAGTTTTTATTTAATTATTTACAGTACAAAATATAATATGTTTTTTGTTTTACAACTGCGGCATCAGCATCTTATGCAATACATTTTACAGCTATGTTTCATTATTTTGCAAATTGCTTATACTTTTTACATTTGCACGGTATTTATATTGTTTACAGAGATATTCTGTAGTAAATGAGAATATCTCGTTTAAATATGCATGGATATATGCATGGATATATTGATTAAAATCCATTTGGAGAAATGCAAGTTTAAAGCCTATAGACTAATGAAAGTTCACAAGACGTTCGAAAGTTTGCAAGGAAGAATGGGATATCAGTTAGATTTGCCATGTATAAATAGGAAGCGAAACGCTACAAAGCCAACTGAGCTACGTGGGAGGCTAATGGTGTCGTGAACATGTCAGTTGCACCTGATTATTTAGATTTAATATATAAAAATATGTTGCAGAAGTGCCATCTCTGGTGTCGAAACCTAACAACTGAAATTCCTGGAAATCGGTACAGAATATCTGCGAACTTCCGTTCCTGGAATTTAATATGTATATTTCAGTCTGCGCACGACTTTCGTTTGTTATTCGTCGTATTTCCTGTATTAATGGCTGGGAAAATATGAATATATCTCTCTTGGGGGAAAAGAGAGTAGGTGTAAAGCTGAGTTCAGGAACCTTTTTCTGAGAAATCTCTTTCATTAGCTATCGCCAGAGGAAATAGAGATGAGCAACCAAATAGTTTGCAGAGTGTAGTTTAGATACAGTTTTCTTTTTATGTCTGTAATTACTACAGATATTCAAACGCGTCTATGTTTTATTTTATATGTGAATTAATCTTTGTTGTACTTGTACTAAAACATGATACTACCCAAGATAGAAAAAAGAGGTCTAACTCTTAAGATCCTAAATGTTTCTACTCATATGTTATTTACATGTAACAAAACAGAATGCAAACAAGAGTTTAAACTTAACATATAGGTGCTCAATTCCAAAGGTAAATACTTGCTAATTATATATAAAGCTAAAAAATTATCAAAATTATAATATATAATACGCAGTAATACAGAGTGTAAAAGTTTCTGGCCTATCTTTGATATTAGCACTTTAGTAATGAATATACATCATAAATATATATTAAACACTGTAGCTATTTTGTGTTGATAAATAGTTAAATTATTATGATGAATATATAAATGCATGGTTTCATTTGCAAAAATAAGAATGCCTACTATTTCTCGCTTCGTTCATTAGGGGTTATTTTTGGTGTTTCTAGAAGTGAAGCAACTTTTAGTACAAGTGGCAAATATTTGGATTCATTTTGCTAGTTTTTTCATCTAAGCCTTAAAATGCTTTTTAAACATTTTTTAAGATATTTGTATGAAAAAATTAAGTTGAAAATAATGCTCATTTAATGATTAACCTGAAGGGAATCAGAAACCTTTTACATGCTGTAGTAGATTAAACTAAGCAGAACTAGAAACGATTACTCGTATACTTTATTTTTGTCTAAAAGAGCCTACATTAATGTTAAATAAGTAAATTCTTATATTACTAAAAATATATATTGTCACCTATTTTTTATTTCGTACCTCTTGTTTTACGTTGCAGATTGTTCCCGATAAATAAATGGCAAAAAACTGAGATAAACGTTTTAAAATAAAAACTTCAACTTTGATGCAATACTTTTCGCGGACAACCAAGTTATATTTACCGCAACAACGGATGGTCTTTAGAAAACCACTAAACAATTAAAAAAATATAAAACTAATACATCGTGATTTCACATATAAAAACTAAAACATTGACATTTCAGGAGGAAAGGCATAAAAATGTAAAATAACACTTAATAATAAATCATATAACAGGTCCCCGCTCTTAATTATTTAGGCTACAACATATTGTATAGACTTAGGAAAAATATAGACATAAAACTAAATGAATTTCAAACAATTTATGGAACATTAAAAAATAAACCAGGAAGAGAAACTCAGTTGAAACTATACAAACAATGGCAATGCCAGTTTCCTGTTATGGAAGAGAAATTTGGACAGCAAGCAGACAGGATAGAAAGTTCAGAAATGAAATTCCTTCTGTATATAGATTAATAGATCAATAGAGAAACAGAAAAAAGAAAGGAATTACAAATCTACTATCTCAATGGACAAATAGAGAATCAAAAACGGACTAGCACCAACATATAAGCAGAATGTAGGAACGCAGATTTCCGAAAATTATACCTAATTATGTGCGGCAAGGAAACAGAGACTGGCTGGTTTTAAGATGGCAAGATGAATTTAACTTTCTTGAAGTCGAAACAGGCCCGTTCACCTAATCCTTGAGGTATGAGAAGAAGAATAAGAAGAGTTTTCCTATAGTTGTAAGCGGAGCGCGTGTCATATCCACTCACTGATGATGGATCAATAGATTAATTACATATAATTCAGGAAATAGTTGGTAAAATTAAAGCATGTACGGTCATAGATATAAATAGTCAAATAATTATAAAAGTGCGAACATGCAAACAGTTATTCGTTTTCAAAGATAATATGAAGAATATTCCCAGTAGACGTTGTAGCACCTAAACAAATTTTGTTGTTCGAACAACTCCGCTTAAGAAACGTAAGCTATTTTCCTTTATGTTATTCTGCAGTACATATAAACTTCGCAAATTTAAGTTATTGATTCTTATTTTAAACCGGCCTAAAATTAAACATTTTTAAATGTATTTTGCTCTGTCAATTGCCGATAGTGCCCTCCATTTCCAGCATTGAGCGGACGGGTATGGGGTGCCTTCTCTTACTAGCTCGGATAATACTGCTGCGTAAAGCGGTGCCCTAACAAATGGTTGGCACTGTATATTATAATAAAGTTATAACACTGATTTAAAGTATTATCCGTGTAAAAACTGCAAAACATTAAATTAAGCAAATAACTTAAATTTACAAGCATACAAGGACATTTTAAATGCTAAAGAATTTATGCTTTTTTCGCCAGTGATATTAACGAGGTATATATATTTGTATTAAATTTGAAATAAATTTAACTTTAAATTGAAAATGCATAGTGAAACAAAAAATTCTCACAGATTATATTGAAAGATATAAATTTATTGTATTGCAAATAATATTTTTAGTATAGGTGTATATAGCTCTAATAAAATTGAATGAAATAATTCAATATTTGTGTATATATATATATATATATATATATATATATATACATATGGAGTTCTATGCTATGTGTTGCTTAAAGATGCCAATTTTTCCCAATTTTATATGGGTTATTTTACAATTATGTGGATAAATTGTTTGTGGTTTATTATCAAACAATACGAGTACAACAATAATATTGGCTTATTTTGTAACTTAGTGGTACGCAAAAATAATGTTTAAGAGTTTTAATAAAACAATATTACTGCAAATAATACAGAACACATTATTTTGGGTGAATTTGTATGGTTTTGCTAAAACGTTTCAGAAAAACAGCTGACAGATTTTGTAATTTAGCGTACGCGAATTTGCGAGCCTATGGTTGAACTTATATAAACAGAGCCTTGAGATCTATTTTAATAATAAGTTCGTGAAAGAGTAATTAATAACATTTATACAAGGAAGGACTATGTATGTTGCGCCTTATATTTTTAAAAGCAAAGGCTTCCAATGGCACCCATTTTACTATTCAACCAATTGCATCAACAGTGTTGGAAATTTGTAATTTGTTCGCTTTAAGCACTCAAGATTACAGAAATTTTGGCAGCTGAGCTCAGTAACAGAGAGCCCATACTGTAGCTGAGTTTACAGTATTCTAAAATATTTTTAAAACTCAATGAAAAATTGGCAAATAAAGTGAATTAAGCCCTGATGTGAGTTTAAACGTGTACTCTTGGCACTTAATATATATCATATTTTTATCAATATCTATCCGTGTAATTAAAATTAAGTTTTATGTGCTGAATATATAAAATGAGCTCTTAAATATAAACTAAAAGGTGAACACTAAATATGCAAATCTGAAATGATTCATTCTCAAATAATCCATTCTTACATTTGCATAAAAATAATTTACAAAATTACTCCCAAGAATTTGAACTTTTCTGAATAATTTATTTGTTATTTTAAAGGTAACATCTACATATATAAATTGAGCGTCAAAAGTTAAAATGCGTAAAGTGAAAATATAGGAAATTTTTCTAAAATATTAATTTTGAATACACTGATTTTCTACAACATTTAAAAATGTTTCTTTTCAACAGAAGATAAAGACTGAGGTTAAGATTGTTGGCCTTAGTAAGGAAGAATGTCTATGCAAAGTTTTCATAAAATTATTTTGACATTTGTAGAAACAATGATACAATGAGTTTGGAAAAATACAAGTTTGAGTAATAAGAGACAAATTTATACATTGATGTCAGATTTGTAGTTCTAATTTGCAGTTTTAAGTTTTGTAACTGTACTGTACTCAATAACTTTAAATTCAAGTTTTTATTGCAATATTGCATCTTTCTGTTATCCCTGCTTATACCTCATCAAAATTACAAGAAGATAATAATAATAATAATAATAATAATAATAATAATAATAATAATAATAATAATCACTAAACTTACTACACGTGTTTTTACTTTTGAAATCAGAAATAAATATGCAGCTGTAAAGTAGCTTCCTGGTGGTAACAACTCTACAACACTACTATCATAGTTGCCATACTACTAGAATGCAACATATTCTGCGACAACGGAAATTTAAATTAATAAAAGTTGAATAACTTAAAAGTACTACACTAAGGAAGGGAGCACGGCTGGAATAGATTTAAAGATTCAACTGTAATAGCATACTGAATTGTTTAATGCCAATTTCGCAGAAATTGAAAAAAAAAAATCACAAATATGAAGGTGAAAGCATATTTTAAATCAACATGCAAAGAAAACATTTTTTGTCCCTATAGGTGCATGCACATCCTTAAATAAAGGAATAAACATTTCTGAAATTAAAATTGAAACTGATAATATTAATTTTATCAGGCACTGAAGTGTATAACTGGTCGTAATTAGAAACAGTATTAAATAGTAATTTTGTTAAGATGAAAAATGCTCCCTTTTAGTTAAACACTTTTCCAAATCAAATGACAACTAAAAGAGTCCGTTCCATCAAAGCGACAGCGGTAATACAAAAAAGTTGTACTTTCCTCGTATTGCAGTAGCTAATTATGGTTCCTGTCACAAGAAAAACAGTGGATGTCTCTAATGTAGCATTTGAAATTGAGTTCAGATATATAATTAGATTTTGTGACAGCTACCTTTACGGTAGAATTTTGTTGCTTATCGCCTATCTTGGGGTACGTGTTTCTGTGTTATACTGAATCACTTATATAAACAATTTTCAGATGTGTTCATGTCGTGACATATGAAGATAATTGAAAATGAAAAGATTTGTTAGTAGAGTATATGTTAAAACATTACACATTTATACTTTTTCTGTAGGCCTTTAGTGATTTCCGATTTTTATTACGATGCGAGTAGTACCAATACGTTTTAAAACATCTTTAAATAAGGTTAGTGGCTTTTCGATATGTTTGATGTGATGAGAAAGTTTGAAAAGAAAAAACGATTATGAAATGTTCCTTCTGATAGAGCACACAACAAATACGGTGCTATGCTTAAGCAAAAACTGCAATTTATAGCTCAAATAATCCTGGCTGAAAAGCTAAACGGATTATAAAGGGAAGTACTTGCACTGATACGATTTATACGCATCAAAAATAAAAAAAAGAATGTAAACGATATATTTTATTTATAAATTTTATATATTTAATTATATCAAAGCATCGAAATAAATTGTGCTAATTTATTGAATAATATAAAATACATTTCAATTTGAATAAGAATTTATACACTCAATGTAAGATAATAATGGAAATAGGGAAAGGGGCATTAGTTGTAAATAAAGGAATGAGACAAAACGAAGGATTGTTGCCAATATTCATAAAGCTATTAATAAAGCTACTTTTGCTTTTATATAGCAGGTGCAGTAACACCTTACGTGCACTTGGAGCAACGGTAGAGTGAAGGTCACACAGCTATTACTCACTGAGCTTCAAAATGTATGCTGCAACCAATAATCCCAACGCGTGTTAAACACATGGGGAACACATTTCCATAGCCTGCTGCTAAATCCTCACCATTCGCCTTGAAAAATGGAGTGCCATAGTTCTGTGAAATCTGGCCATAAAGCTGTTTCCAATTTAGACTTAGCCGCCTAGTTTTTCTATGATATAAAAGTTGTTGATACTTCAGTTCAACAAACTCACAAAGATATTTTAGTTCAGTGCGAATTGCGAAGATGTGAAAATATTTTTACCATTTGAGAATTATTGCTCTATATCATCTTAATTTTAAGTCGGAAAAAGGCGCTATATAGTTTTCAAACAAATGTCTCTAAAATTGACTTGATATGGTCTTTCTGAAAGCAATTCATTTAGAAAGCACATTATGTTTCTTTAAGTCTCAAAATAGTAAGTGGAAATGGTCTGAACTTTCATTAAAACATATATTTAATTACAATATTATTGTCTCAGTACTGTTTTCTTTGTAATCAAAATATTGTACCATACTAGAGAAGAGTTTCAAGCCACCATGACGACTCGCACCAGCTCCTCTACCAAAATAAGAAATATTTAAAATATGGTGAAAAGATAAATGGAATTAGAAGCAATTACATGATAAATAATAGCTTCAACTTTTGTCCTGCAACAAGATGATTTGTTTGAAATTTCAAAATCAGAAAATACCTTTATTTAATTTAGATACATATGCATATAAGTAGGGAATTAATAGTAACTTACTGTATGTAATACTAATGTTAGTTTTAACTCTCTGGTCTAAGAAAAATATATTTGGAAACAACCGAATCATTGTTTCGTGATACAGCATTGGATCTATTTTATCTTAAATATTTTAATATTGATACGCTTTATATCCAACTGCCACAAAACAAGTAAATATTTTCAATTTTCCCTTACTTTCATTAGGCCCTTTTTCGCTTTGTCTGAAATTTTATTTTCTCTTTGAAGTTTCACTTATAGTATTTTAATTATAAATATTAATATTATTATCTTAATAAATCCACAGCAGCTCACACACTGACCTTGACATGTAACATCTTGTTTATTCTTGATCCTAATTGTAATTATTAAAATAATTTATATCTACAAAGTACCTTCTTACAGCTTGCAAGAATCAAGTGGTTAATCCCCTAGTTTGACCAAGTAGACACGCTTATTTCATATGCATCACATACCAGAGCCACAGTACAATCCATAAAATACTCAATTACTCACATGTTACGATCTTTTTAGGAATTTCTATCGTTTATTGTAAATATTTAATGACAAAAATCAAATAAACATCACTGCATTTAAATGCCAAACAATTTAACAATGGTTTCAATGTTGGTGGAATTAGTGAAAAAGAATAAAACACAGGGGATGCCAAGCAAATGCCGGAATTATATTTCTGTGTACCTGAGTTTCTGTACAACAGAACAGAATTTCGATCCATATTGATAAGCATGCTGAATAGGACATAAGATTGACAACAAAGTTATTCTTTGATTTTTAATAAAATACAAAGAATGCGGTGTAATTTCAGAATTATGTTATATAAAACAGCAGAAACCGTATGAATTGTTTTCTTTTTTATTTTCTCGGAATAAATTGCATTATTTAGAAAAAAGAGAGGAATTTCAAACGAAAACACAGGAAAGTGATTAAAGCGAGAGATCTGTTTCATTGACTTGCCATAAAGAAACGGATAAAGAAGGCTATGAAAATAATGACCGCAATATTTATAAACTACGCACTACATAAAGCGAGCTTTTAAAATGCATGGAATACACAGCACACGCGATTTATACTAAAGTGAAGCTGCAGAAGAAAGGAACAGAATCTGCAGCAAAGAGAAATCGCCGAACATTTTGAGTGCTGAGTTGTTTTTCGGGCTAGGAGAGGGAGGAAATATGGGCCTACGCTTCTCGCATACACAGAGCAAAAGGTTACATTACACCCAGCTGACCTCAAGTCCCAGAGGGGTCGTAACAACACTGATAGCACCCTCAGACACGTATGCCAACATTCGTCTCTTCGTCCCAGAGCAAGTTGTTCGCGCATGCGCCGCAACCTGTTCAGAAAGTTGGAGCAGTCCAGCTTTCTAGTCGGACACAAAACACCCTTGGCATTTCTTTTCGCGGTATAAATCCATGTTTAAAGCACCACGGGGCGACGACTTTCATAAATTTCAATGAGCGCAAAGAGAAGAGAGGTTAGGTGAAAGGGCACGACCCTACAGTAACAAATGGTGAATATTTCCAACAGCTACACTCCACAACGTTCACTTTTTTGTTTATAAATTTTAATATTTTTTTAGGAAACTGCCCTTCTTAAATAATATATGTAGCTTTTAGCTCTGAAAAATGCTTTGTGGGAGGCTTTTTCTCTCTAACAATGACTCGGAAGAGAGAAACGTTTATGAATGCCGCTACACAGTGTGCTGTATCATGTTTATTTTTATTTTTGTCTCAAAGGAAGGTTACGTTTGCACCAGCATAAGAAAATGAACGTAATAAGTTCATATTCAGAGAGAACACAAACCACTGCATCTGTATTCGGTTTTTCTGTATTCCAAACAAAATTAGTGCTGATAAAATATGGAGTAAATATATATATATGGGAATAAACAAAGTTAAGAATGTTTCAGTGGTTTTAAACAAAAAATAAAGTATCAGTTGGTAAGGCATCATACAAATATTAATGATTAGAAAACGCAATTATTTTAAGATATGCAACATTTTACCTATAAAATTACATCTGAAATTTTATTTTTAATGCCAGTTTATTTTTTTTGGTTGAGTTAATAATTTTCAGTATTTTACTGTTTGAAATGTTTCTGTCGCGGAAAAAAGTGGTGCAAAATTAGTAAAATCAATAGTATATTTAATACGAGACAAACTATCTAAAATATGTAATATAATTTATGAACGGAGGAGTATATTTCATATAAATTAATAATATCAAACATTTCATATATCTGAAGCGATTAATTCATTTGGCTTTCGGTTAATTTACATTTGAATACGTTTCAAAACGGGTTTTGTCAAGGTATACTTATTTTAGGTGTTTTATACATTTTTGAGTGATTTTAAAAAGCCAGGTGTGCACTATACAATTATCTAGAAAGGGCATTGAAAGCCAAAATATTGTTTCTTATAGATTTTCTTCAATAAATAATCAATGTCCTTCAAATTGCTATTAAATGGTCATGCAGACCAATTTTATTTATTTGTTTGATTGCACTGAACCCTATCAAATTGAATAAATATAAGGTTTCATTTACATCATCTAGCTTTAATATAAACATTAATTAATTTATATTTTCTACGATAAGCTGCTGTTCTATGCTTAAATTCTACGATTCTACTCTATAACTTGAAAAATATTGCAGAACTGCAACTGAGTTTGCCACCTGGTACAATGAAATGCGAATTCCTTTGGAATCCTTCATTACTACTCCGAGCAATGACTCTATCCTTCAATTGTTTGTTTATATCTTTATAAACAGTAGTTGCTGTCGTCAGATATGGAGATAGCGCTGGCCAGGCAGCATCAGCAAATCGGGAAAGCATGCTTCCAGGAAACAATTGCAGAGTGTTCAGTGTTTCACGAGCAGTGTGAGCTGTGGCGCCATCCTACTGGAACCAAAATTCAAATTAGTCATTATCATACATCTTAAAGTTCATTGTTGTCAGCATTTATGTATATTGACGGTCACAGTACGGTTTCCTTCTGCAAAAAAGTATGGACCGATGATTCCAACAGCAGAAATGCCACACCACACTGTTACTTTCTGTGAATGCAATCGTTGTTCATACACTTTCACGGCTTGTTCGTCACTCCAGTAACGAAAGTTCGCCTTATTTGCGAATTCAGACAGATGGAAACGAACCTCATCTGACATAATCAGTTTGTTCAGAATATCTGGATCACCATCGAACATTGCAAGGAACTACCTACAGAATGCCATTCGAGAAGGTTTGTCGGTGTCTTTAAGTTGACTTTTATGTGGATGTCATTATGAAACATACGATGAACGCTTGTTCGCCACATATTCAAAGCAATTGAATGATTCTTAGCAGAGCGGGTTGGACTTCTAACCACTGCTTTGCTCTTGCAACATTTTCAGGCCTACGTACTCTGAGCGCACTACCAACGAACTTATCACGAAAATGCAGTAGGAATTATTGATTGGATGATAAAGAATAATGGTTTTAATTAATTAGGGGAGGAGTTGGCCATGAAATGAATATATTTTTTGTATTGCGTGATGAACTGCATTTTATTGTTCGCTGTTTATTGTATTGGAAGAAGACTCGGTTCTGCCTGGAAAATTTGAGACGCTGCATATTTATCACTTTAGCATAACCATTGCAGTTCTCTTATGGCGTCACCAGTGATGTTTCGGTCGCGGCACTTTTTCTGACGTACTGTTCGTTTCTCATCAATACAAACGTTTACGATTTAAAACTTTGACTCATTAACTCAGCAGCAGCTCCCTGACTCCAATCTAAGCACAATATTTAATTAAACTTTGTCCAAAATAGCTTCTTTACAGCTTTAAACTTCACAGACTTAAACTCGAATTGGTGTCATAGGATGTCTGACTATCTACATGACTCACAGACACTAAACTAATACTGAACTAGTAACTAACGCTAAACTCTCACTGTGGAAACTGAATTGGACTGAATACTCTCCCTGAGAACTGTGCTGAACTAAACCGCCTTAGAGCTTGATGTTAATACTGATCTCTCCCTGAGCACTGATGCTGGGCCGCAAAATCACAAGCTAATATAAACTATGTATTCCTTCGGTCGCTCACGCTATCTTGCCGTTTAAACCTAAGCATCCAGAAACATCTGGAATAACTTTCCCAATTTACGAATTTCTATTGGTAGTATAATTTTATAAGATCCTTCCAGATTCCTTATTAGATCAAGGGTCTACGTGACTTTCTGAATGTCCGCGCAACAACTTCCACGTTACCACCTTCCCTGAAAGGTTATCGCCCTGTCTCTTCACCCCCGTATCGGCATAACTTATTTATTACATCTATTCTTACTTAATATAATATAAGCTAACTCTGTAGCATACAAAAGGAACCCCACTTCATCACTGCAGGAAGTATCCGAAGGGTGGATTTGTTTACAAAACATATAACAGGTTCTCTATTCATAGTTCAGATCAGCTTAACGGCCTGTTGAGTCTGGTCATCCGCTTGCAAAGAGGGAACCTTGTACCTCTCAGATACATTTTCCTAGAGCCAATATTATACAGCAATCATATTATAGAAAACACGTATAAACTTGCAATTATAGTACATGGAACAACAAAACCTTACAATTATGGTACATGAGACAACTTTAGCCTTACAGCTATGGTTATTTATTATGGGGGTGTCTAATTATTTGAGCCTGTGGCATTAAATTTACTTACCCACTGCTGAATGGCGTTATAGGATGGAATTCTTTCATGACGTGATGCATTAAATTCATCTTATCTGAACGTAGGAGATTGACTTAGATTAAAAAAAAAAACTTTTAAGAGCGACAGGACGTACGTTTTTCAATTGTCCAATTATCCTACCGTTGTTGCTAAACGGATAGAATAAAGTATTTGTTTGGAAGATTAGATAGCAACCAATGCCATAACTGTAACGAAAAATCGCTAGAAACGGCTGCGTTCTGAAAACCGTAATATCTCATAGATATTCATGCTATCTGATACATATTATAGAAGTGTAAACACTGTTTCCTTTCCGGCGATACTATTTCAGCTTATTAAGATTAGACGCGTTCTATAATAGAGCGTGCTGTTCAAAATTAAATATACAGCAGTGATTATATTTTGAACTAATTAAAATTTAACTAATGACATTAAAGAACACTAAGATGAAAAGCTTCCGCTTCATATGAAGGAATGCTCAAAATAATTTTGTTAATTAGATAGAGAGAGTGTTTGAAGATGATCGAGGGTCGACCGGTGAATCTGCTCCCACAAGAAAACACCTCCCTTATTGAGGAACTTCTTAGTGACAGAATTCTGAAGATAAAAGAAATAGCTTCAAGTTTGGCACTTTGTTCCCAAACTGCGTGCATCAGCATTTTTTATGCATAAGGTCAGTGCCAAACGGATGACCCGAATTCTTTCAGCAGTTCAAATGCAAAGCGTATCAAATTGTCGGAAGTTTTGAACTTTTGTCGTGGTAACGAAAGGGCAGTATTGGAATCCATCGTCACAGTGGATGAAACTATAGTCCCTCAAGAAGAAAATAAATGGATGGTGGAAGAAGGGTGATGCACTTTCTGGAAAAGCCAATGGCACAGAGTTCACAAAGAAGATCATGGGGACATTTTTTGAGATTGGAGAGGAATTTGAAAATAGGTAAACTTCAAATAAAGCAGCACCAAGGTTACTGGGAAATGGTAAGCTGAGCAACTGCATTAATTGCGCAGTGCCATCAAGGAAATGGGCGTTAAATGTAAAGTCGAAGAGTTCGTTTGCTGCACGATGCACCAATCCACATGCCTACTGTTGTCAAATCTGTGGTGAATACTCGTAGATTCCAGAATTTGAATCATTCAATGCATAGCTAAGACCTTGACCCAGCTACTAAAAACTGAAAGCTCACATTCAAGGATGTAGATTCACACGATAATGAGTTGAAGAACGCTGTTTTCCAGCATTTTGTAGACAGATTCAAACCATCTTTTTAATGTAATTGAAATGTAAATCCATAGATGTGAGAAATACATAGATGTAAAAATTGTTTTCCTTGAGGGAATAATAATTTGTATTTTTATTCACCTGCCTAATATGTCAGGCGGGAAACTTATGAACCACGTCATGTGTGCGCTCATCTAATGCATTTTCCAAAAACTTGAGAAAGCTAATAGCTTCCAATTTAGTATTACTATTGCAGAGTGTTATAGGTACTTAACTTTTTGAATCAAAATGCTTAGCTTTTTAAATGAAAATAACGAAAGTAATACGTATTTAAAGAGAATTTTAAGGAATTGTTCTTTACCATAATACACTCTAGAATTTTAACAACATAAACGACCATGTTCTATATAATCCGAGCAATATTTAACAACCGTTTATTTTTTTATTAAGGCAAAAATATATTTTTTTGTTAATTTTGAGTTTAAAGAATTAATTACAGCTATATATAATTAAGTTTTACTATATGCACGAGCTAAACTAATGAACTACGTTTTAAGTTCATTTAGCCGTGCAAAACCCACTTGCAAAAGGAGAATTATAAAGTTGCTGTCTTAATCCATAGTGCTGTGTGTTTTTAGTTTACTCACCAGGTCATCATTTTTGTTATTTTTTCTTCAGAAATGTGGGTCCATGATTTACGTTTCGCTAGGAAACTGGATTTGCGCTCATTTCCAGACAAATTAATACTCAGTAATTTATTAAGCACCCAACTAGCCTGGAAAAACTTAACGGAGCATAAAATCTGGGGCAAAAACGAAACCGCAGTTTATTAAAGGATTTTCTAAAACGGATTTTATCCTTCAGAAACAACGTTGGTTTACTCATTCAGATCCCTCGGTTGCATGCTAGCTGCGCTTTTAGCTAATCCCTTAAGTCTAAAGTCAAAGCAACGGACCATGCATTTTACAGTAGGAAACAGCCATCATCATTAGCATCTTTCACACTAATGCCTTATCCCTTGAAAAGGCCCAGCTTACTGAGACATTTCAAATGCCAGTGGCCTCACTGAAATTTATTAGAAATGATATCAAAGACTCTTTTTAAGTATATTCCAGAGATAATCGGTCTTATGTATTTGTATGATTCAATGAAAATAAAGTTGTTCTCTGGAGAAACATCAAGAAGCAGGTATATATGAAGTTGACATCACTGATGCCAATGTTTGCAAACACTTAATTTAGTAGTAGTACTAGTACTAGTGCTAGTAGTTTAATGGTAGAGGCAGTGGGGGGGTAGTGTATTTATTTACTTACAAAATACATTGGTTATAAATCTAGCTTATCCATGTCGCAGAGGCCCTGGGACCGTAGATGCTTTCCAATACCCCAGGAAATATATAAAATTACATAAACCAGTATTAAACTCTTAAATTAAATAAATAAATAAATACAGTTGCCTGTATAAACATATAATATCATTGAACTTTTGCATTTGGCAAAGTTTAAAACATCTCTGATATTTATGAACATTCCATTAAAACAGAGAGCCTAAATATTTAAAAACAAATTTTTAAAAATAATTAAATGCATAGCATTTAGAGGGTAAACACTTCCCATATTAAAATATAACCAGAAAACAATAAATGCAAATATTCCATACGCATTTTTTTGTCTGGTTTGATATTTCTATTTTTTTATTTTTTTAAAACGAGATACGAGATCAATTATATGGTTACAGCAATTTTACTATATTTTTAGTAAACTATTTTATATTATATAGTTATATGGGAGTTTTATTTTTACTGGTAAGCCTAATAATTAAGTTTTTTAAAAAAATTATTTCAGTTTCAAATATGAATATTGATCGACTTCGTGCAAAAATGAAGAAGACTTTTTTGAGAAATATCGTTATATTTCTCAACATGAGCTGCTTTTAAATCCATACATTTGTTTCAGAGTTTTTCCAATTTATTTATTCCGTTCATAAATTACGAGTTCTTCAGCTTTGCAAATTATACATTTATTTCTGTGACAATCTTTTTATATGATGCGAATTTTTTAAATATTGTCAGTTCTTAAAGTAGGGAAACAAGAAGTATTCGAGGTAGTCAAATGCGGAGAGCAGGATGGATGAGGAAGAATTTCAAACTTTGAGTTCAATAATCTTGAGGTCGCAATTGCAGACTTTTGTGCTGGGCTTTATTGTCATGGAATAGGGCCTTTTTCTTTGCCAAATCAAAGCATTCTTGTTGATCACATAATTTAATTGCTCCAGTAGCATAACGTAATATTATCTGATTATAGTGTGCTCTATTCCAAAAAAATCAATTGAAATTATTCCGTGGCAATCCCAAAACACAGTCACTATCACCGTTCCTGCTAAGCGGATTGTTTTTGCCTTTTTTTCGAGGTAACTGTATTTTCGTCGACTATCACATACCGCCTTCGAAATTCACTTGTATTCCGTTTAAACAGCTCCAGCTGTGCGCAAAATGACAGCTCGTTCTCTTTCCAATTATTACCAAACGCAGCACCCATAGTTTTTTAATTTGCAAACGATTGTGCAAAATATTATGTATCCGATATTCAGAAGTGCCCACAACCTCACCATTCCCCCGCACATTTAGTCTCCAATTGCCCAGCACCATATTGTGGATTTTTTTAAAATCATTTCTGGAGTCGTTACCTCGACAGGAACTCCCGAGCGATCCGCATCGCTTGTGCTCTTTCAGTCACAATCCATTTATACACAATTCCAAGCAATGGCGTAGAATTTGCCACAATGTTTGTTCAGCTTTGCCTTAGTTCTGCAGGCGTTCATTCTTTTAAAAAGTAATGTTTTGTTAATACATGAAATGGTTTCTCCATTTTCAACGCTTGTTTACAATTTAAAGCAGGAAAATATCTTTGTAATTAACCATGTATCATTCCATGAAAACTCTGAAGGTTTTCAACATTACCTTGGCAAAGTGTAAACTGAATATTACACAGTTTATTTACATTCCATATTTTTATTTAGATTCCATATTTTATGTTTACAGGGTATATGTGTTTGGCATTTTTGGCAATAGTTTATAGATCTTCAGTTAGATACATTTCGTCGCATTAGCTGCGTTACAAAAACAAGGGAATTGTTTTTGTTAATTTATAAATAGTTAATAATTATAATTAGTTTATAATTTATAAATAGTTAATAATTATAATTAGTTTATAATTTATAAATAGTTAATAATTTACCAATTAGTGATAGCATATGAAGTTTCTTACCTTAATAGTGTTCACATTCGGTTCAAATTATTTTAAGATTACTAAGGAAAACTCTAATGAAATTAGTAAAAACAATGTACAATTTGTAATAACATATAAGTAATTTTGTGAACTAATTTTAACAAATAGCGAATGTATTTACTTGCCATCTTTTCAGTTTTATCAGTCAGCTTTTTCTAATTTGTTCTTTATACAAAATAAAATTGCTCAGCTTATATTTAATTTTGAAACGTAAATTCTTTTATTCACACACCTTTATTCATATGCTTAAACAATATTTAAAACAAACAATTTAAAATATTTTATAATTTTTAAAGATAATACATTAATTTTAAATAAACATATTTATAAAATTTTAACCTTTCCATAGTTCTTTAAATTTTTTTTCCTCATACACGATTTGCAGTTCATAAGCTTATATGAACAGCATAGCTTATAGCTTTATATTAGGCACGAATCACAAGTCGTGCCTAATATATAAGGCATGGTTTATAGTTATGATAATCTGATATATGATGCATGATTCAGGAGTGTAACACTGCATTTCCTTTCCTGCCACAAAATGCGTTTGCTTAAAGAAGTGCACTTAAGTGTGAACGACACGTCTAACGTAGCGTGGCGTTCAAAATTGAATACTTTACATTTTGAGCTAAAGAAGAACCGTTGTTCAAAATCGCTATGATGGTGTGAATGGGAAAGTTTTTTCTTCATATTCCACTGTGAAGTAATCACCAAGGTTATTTCGTTGGTACTAGAGAGTTCTTGAAAATGACTCACTTGAGAATAGACCGGTGGATGTTTTGACACAAAAAACTAATTAATTATGAGTGACAGGCCTCTGAAGACAAAATAAGTAGCCTGATGTTTGGAGATTTAAAGAACAAATGTACTTCACATTCTTCATCATTATGTGCATGTACATAAAGTTAGGACAGGATGAGTGTCCCGGATTCTTACAACAGTTTAAGTGCAAATGCAAAAGTTTTGAACCTTTGCCGTGGTAACGACGGAGCAATATTGAAATGCATCGCCACAGGAGACAAAACTATCATTCTATGTTATGCCCCTCTTTCAAAGAGAAAGAAATTTTTTGAGAAATGGCCGAATCACACAAAGAAAGGTCATGGTCACGTAGTGCACGAATAAGATCATGATTGCAATTTTTTGAAACTATTGAGGTATTTTGATGATAGACTTCAAAGAAAGCAATATAACGGTGACTGATAAATAACTGCTGAGCTGCTGCATCAATTGCACAGTTCCATCAAGGAGAAGAGGCGTGGACTTTTGAGTTGAAGATTTCACCAGGACAACGCACCAGTCCACACGGCTACTGTGAACATGTGTGGCTTCCAGGAGCTGGATCATCTACCGTCAAGGACGGAGATTCAAGAACATAATGCATTAAAGGACTCTTGTTTCCAGCATTTTGCAGATAAAGCTTCGGACTAATTTTTTTCTTTTCTTTATGGGGATTATAATGCTAAACTAGAGTTGTGGGAAATATTTTGAAGATCGCATTGAAGGTCATCTACCTAACGTGTTCAGGTCAGAAACCTATGAACCGCACCTAGAACACTCAAATCTAACTATACTGGTTTAGAGCATGTTCTGACTTTTTAAATGAACCAAATTCAATTAGCGTGCACGATGCAAACACGATGTAGCACCGAAGTACATTGCAATGTATGTAATTTTTCCTCCTTCCTAACACCAAATTTTTAGCCTGCTATACTGTGTTTGGCAAAGAAGCCATAAAAATACACATATTTCCTTTTCGCGTTTAACGATTCTTATTATAGATAAGTGTGTTTTATGCACTGCATCCCTTCACAACGTATATTCTCGTAGAGCGCAGAGTGGCTGCTCTGCGGGCTGCATTACTTCTTGTCATGCGGTTTGCAAGCTCGTCGCATTGTGTAGGGACATTAGAGGAACGGTGGAGGGGATGGGGGTAGAGACCCACATCAGCACTGCTTTGTTTTCGAGACTGGCTTAGTGACTCGGACACCGCTAAATAGCTTCCATCTCGCCCTTCCACAGGTCCTCTTAGCAAGCGGAGTTCTTTTGGACGAAATTTCCACGACAAAATTAACTGTTTACGCGCAAGATAGTTTCAGATATGACATTCCACAAGTACGTCTGCTAAATGCTAAGCACGTCACCTTTGTGTCGCGTCGCATTTGCAGACTGAAAATTAAAGTATACTGCAGGTACTGGTGCTGTACACATAATTAAATATGAAGTTCTTTCCCTGGCTTTTTTCTAAAGAGACCTAACTTTGCGGTCTACGAAAATGTAGTTTGATGCAGTGCAACTTTTAAAATAAATGGGGATGGTCAACTTAGGAGTCATGCGAAATCCAGAAGCATGGAAAACTTACTTCTAAAGTGCCTCTTTTTAAATGTAATTCAGAAACGCATAATTGTTGTGTTCGCTAGGGAACTGTGAATTACTGTATATAACACATTTTAATCCTCATATATAATACACTTTAAAGCTATGAATATTAAACTGGCGTATTAACGGTAAAGATCATTTTCCGAAATATCGAAAGACCGCATCAGCGCTGCTAGTTGCCAGACATAAAGAACTCAGCTACAGAAGACAAATGTTAGAATCTTTTTCTTCTTGCAATTTTCTTTTGAACTTTAAAAGAAATTCAAAACAGAAAAAAATTAACAATCATTTCTACGTTCTATAGATAATTATTTTTAAAGTATCCTGTGTTTATTGTACTACCTATTAAGCATGTTTTATATTAAGAGTAACTTACATGCATTGTAATTAACGCGTTTAAACTTTTGTATAATATCTTTGCTTCTTGTTAGGCATTCAATCAATAAGACTTTTTCTTAGCAAATTTTCGTTTATGATAAATAAACATTTTAAAATACAGGAAGGAAATTTTGTTTAATAATGCACAAGAGAACTTTTTTCTATATCATAAAATCTTGGAAATGGTTACCTTGAAGTATTGCAAACTATTTATATTTGCATAACTTCTAAGATAGCATTTTGGCTTATGTATTGTAATTAAAATATTTTCAGAGCTCTATATAACAAGAAACAGCTTTTATATTGACATTTGACGTAAGTTGTAAATTTTCTAGACAAATTCTTTACCTTGTTTATCCTGTTTAATATAAATTGTTTTTTACTTCATCAATATATTTATATTTAAGTTATTACTTTATTCATTAACTATGAACATATTAGGGTTTATGCTGTTGTTCTATGGACCCCTTCGTACTGTGTTTGTTATATATAAGTGTATAAATATTGACTTGGATTTTATGTGTAATATTTTATTTCCAATAAGCTTAGATTATTATCTTAATTGTGCCTTTTGGAGTTGTGAGTACATCCTGATTGCGGGAACACTGTTTTGCATTGTGCAATGAATAGCAATATTGGTTAGTGAATGTTTTGTAATTTACATTTGCTCCACATTTAGACTTTTCTGAAATTGTACGCATTAAGCCACTGTGAGTGCTAAATATATTATCATATTACTACCACAACTATAAAGTAATATAGGCAGTTAGTAATGTGCAGGAAAATTGTGGATAGTATCACTTTCTTAAATCCCTGTAGGTCACACTTGGAGACATGGACTATTCAACTAGATTTTTTTTTTTTTTTTTTTTTTTTTTTAAATTTTGCTTTTGTTCAGCACAATTCCAGGAATAAGTTCCATGTGAAATAGAATACTTTCTATATAAAGTAAGGCAATGCTAACTTCTTTATCAGAAATATATTGGGAAATTATGTAATAGGTGTATTGTCACCAAAGTATTTCAACTTCGCCTACAACTGAAATAAATTTGAAAATATGTTTCATGAAATATATATGTTCTCATCATTACGTTCTATTGAGCGTCTGTCTCTTCAGGAAAAGTTAATGAAGAAAATGACTTGGATCATTTATATAAATGGTCTTTTTCATAAATATGGAGTACAATAGCTTAAAGGTATGTACTAAATAATATAAATTGTATTTGGAAAAGAATAGAAATTTCTCCTAAAGTCCATATAGATTATGTACTGCATTAAGATAAATGCTATAACTTCCACATATTTGCGCTATGCTCAGCAGATTTTGTTACTATCGTGAATAAATAACATTTTTGAGCAAGCTTCAGAATAAAATTATATTCCACAATTTCTTTAGTTTGGAATATAAATCGGCAATTTTCGCACTTACAAAAGAATTAGGCATAGTTATTTTGTACAGTTCAAAGCATGTTTCCCGACTTCAATATGAACATTTATATAATTTACTTAAAAGTAGTCGGTAAAATGAAGCAATATGAAAGATGTGGTTCTTTTTTATATTATTCGCGGTATTTTGCAGTATTTCGAAGATGTTTTGACTTTCAAGTACATCTGCATATTTATGAAGGAATGTGCTTGCTAAGTCCATCTTTCTATTCTAGTTGCCTTGAGAATTAAGATCCATAAAGTACCATTCAAGGCATACTATGGAATTTTTCAAAAGGGCGAGTTTTTACACCCAGTCTCTTGAGAACAGTTGAACAGCTAGGGAATCCATGTTTGAGCGGTTGGGGCTCTCATACGCAGGTCTTTTGTTCAAATCTCTTGGGTCAACCTGACCTTGAATTTTTCGTCATTTAACTTTGTCATTTAGATCAATTTTGCGATGAATCTTTCTTTTCCATAAATTTTCCTTTTCCCATTTCATTAAATTTCATTCCATTGATGCCGAGATGAGATAGATTGGTACGGTGTGACGGTAGCTTGCGCTTTGAAAAGTTTTCTGCTCCGGCAGCATATGTTGAGGAAGCGGCTCTTTAGATAGGCTCAAAATTTCAAATTTTAGAGGTTGTATTTCCCATCCTACTATCAGGAAACAATGTTAGGGATCCCGTCTATTTTCTTACCTCGCCACCCGGGATGCTGGCTACCCAGTGTCTTCTCTATTTCATTTCTTCCTCCCGTAGGTGCCTCCGCTGGGGACGAGGGCAGAAAATCCCAATTCTTGAGCAAAGCTGAAGTATTCTCTATATTCTCCTCAGACTCTGTTTGAAAAGTAGTAAATTGATCTGGTAAACCGAGGTTAAGTTCATGTGAAATGTAATTGCACTGGCCACTTGCGTATTTTGACGGACCTTTTATGTTCAGTTCTGTGACGTCTCAAATTGTTACATGCTTACTAAATGAGGGAACAACATATCAATGATTTCATAATATTTATTGTAAAGGATTGTGGCTGCAAACACTTTGTTAGATCTCATATCTTAAACGACATAACACAATAAAATAACAATAAGATCACTATTATAACAGAAGCTTGTCGACCGGTCTGCAGCCTATAAATATTGCTCTATAATTACAATTATTATCAATTATGTAGTGAATATTGAATTCAAATAATTTTAATAGAAATAAAATGACATCAAAACCTTCAATCCCAAGTGTATTACATCTAAGCAAATTAAATTTGATTTGCTTTTTGGAATTCAAATTGCATTGTCAAATGCTTTTCTGAATATTCCATTGTCATGAACTGTCTTTTGTTTTAGAGTACATGCTATACTTAGAGAAATATCTCCGGACATCGCATTATATCACCAACGTATATTTGTGCAAAGAAATTGTATTTACTAGGAGTGTTACTTTGTAAAATATACCTTTTTCGACTTTTAGTTGACACAACAACAAATTTATTGAAACTGGCATCGCCCACTTCTTCGAGTGCAGTACTTAACTTATGTGCTGCACCCATGATTTCTCCCGGAGGCAGAAAACAAGAGGGTTTTTGCTCACTTTGCCCTACTAAATTGAAATTTAAGCATAATAATCGTTGCACTAATAAAATTTAAATTATGGAGAAAATTGTACAGATAAATGCTTATTTGCATAGCAAGGAACACAAAAATGTCTTGAGATAAAAAAGCAGAATCTGATAGTTCCTAAATCAGCAGCACTTCCTACAATATTTTTTTTCACCTAGTTCAGACTTGCGCATTCTTGATCTAGCTCTTGATCTGTATTTATATTTAGTTCTAGATGAAAAATCGGGACAAATACCACCTTATGAATAAAACTATGATGAAAGAAATATTATAAACGAATAAATGAATTAATTTATTTCTTACATATATTATAATTAACATAAATAGAAATATATTATGTAATTAACGTTGAACTAAAGCAGCAAACATATTAAAAAATAAGAAAATTGTATTACATTTTAAGAATTATGTTTTAATAATATATTAATTAATTTCTTAATAGTATATTGTAATAGCATAAACGTATCAAGTACATTGAAAGAAAGCAAAAGAAAGTAAAGAGTAAATGACTGAAGGAATGTAAACAAAAATAAAGGAATGATTTAAAATAAAAAATGAAATTAAAGCACAATTAATAAGATAAAAGTAGACGATAATTTTGTTCTGATAGCTTTAATGAACAATAAACATAATGTTGATTTATTTGAATTACTCTATCACGATAATTTCATCAGACATTTCATTTTAATTTTTTTAACTTACTTTTAATTTACAAGGTTGGCTCGTAAATTATTTTATAAAAAATAAATTGAATATATAAGTAACGTTTTTTTTTTTCATTTTGTGATATTTGTTTATTTAATATGTATTCCATTGTAATATGTATGCAAATGGGAAATATCGACCGCAAACATGCTCTACTTTTAATAAGCTCTACGAAATACTTTTACATTGTATTGTACGTATATCGTTTTTGTGTTAACTGATATGCTGTGGTAAACAAGACATGGAAAGATGAAGGAATAATGTGCATAAAGTGTGCATCAAAAACATCGAATTCTAGGCAGCAACTCACAATGAATGTAAACTCTGAATCCATAGTAAAAAGCAAACTCCATTGGCGATTCAAACGGGATGTAATATTAATGAGATCTCATTCCTAGCTTGCAATATGTGTAACCTCAACTTTTTTCGTGTTTTATGTCGAACCAAGATATATCATTCGAAGGTGATTCTTATGAAACCTTTCATTGGTCGAAAGCCATACAAATTGAGCGGTTGGCAATAGCGAATCCATTTGCTGGTACATTTTCGATGTCACAATTTTTGCAAAACGGCGTAGTGTTGCGGAATTGAAATTTGCTTGATTACCACTTTGAGATCTCAAACAAACATTATAAGATAATTTTAGATTTGTTTTATGCAAATGAAATTCTCTTTCTGAAGTTGGGACACAAAGATATCACTCTTAGGACGTCAAATGTTTGTATTATTTTACAAGCTCTCCATATTAATTGCTTTGTTAGCGCAAATAATGTTACGAGCTCTGTATATCTTTCAGTATTTGCGGCTAGCCAAGGCGGTGTATGCTATACGGTGCACCGGCCTCTATAAACCAGATTATTTCATTATAGAGTTTCCGCCATTTTCACATTAAATTCGCCGTGTCGCCTTGAGGAGGGAACAGCAGCAGGATTTAAGCTCATGAGCTGTCAAATAGTAAAGGAGATCAAAGTTGCCGTAGCAGCCGGCCTTTGGGAGGCACTGTTTGCTAAGAAGCGTTCGCAATAGCCTCAAGGTCTTCCAGTACAAACAGGACCTACTATACTTCTTCAGCCTTCCTACTGTTTACTTCACAAACTGGAACAACAGACGTTTAAATGCAAATAGTGTCTCTCAACAAGTAAACATGAAAGCAAATGTTTTAAAGGAAAATAGTGTTACCAACCAATGCCATCTTCCCTATCAAATAAAAAGTAACATTAACTGCATGTTGTAATTCACCATTAAAAGTACTGGTATTTTTAAAACTTTTTATATAAATCACATTTTAATAATATTCTAAATTAGCATCAAGGATTATACGTGTATTTAGCCATTTATTAAGTATTTGTCGTTTTGCATGATTTGTAGAGACAGTTTACAGTTATAAAAGAAGATACAGGAGTAGAAAAATAATAACAATGCCGTATTTAGACAAGCTAAAACAGAAGAGTGCATTAAGCAGTTTATTATGTTTATGAACTTAGCTACATTTAAAACTTAATTCCACTAGGCGTAAAAAGTGAACATATGGAATATAATGCCACACCATTAAATTAAAATATCTTAGCCATATACTATTATTAAAATATTAATTAACATCCACAATTCTCATTGTGAAAACTTCCTATGGTGCAAGGACACTCTGAAATAAGCACTATTGTTTCTAATTATAACTAATGACACTTTAATTTAATGTTGTAAAAACATAAGGGGAAACGTGCCACATATATACAGATATTATGTAGCGTGAAATGTTGAAAAAATGGTTAAATCTTATTATGAAATAATGTATGTCCGGTATTCAAACATAGTAGAGGTTAATACGTTTTTCAGAGGCCGAGGTGACAAAAATAAATTAGTATAAACGACTAAATAACTGACTAATACTGTCGGTAATATATTTGCAGAATGAGTTTACAGTTATGAGTTACTCGAATATTCTCTAAACGAGTGGAATGAAAGACATTTTACACATTTAACAAGGCATTTTCCGCAAAAGTTATTTTTTAAATGATATAGTGATTAGTGTAAAACCAGATTATGTTAGGATTAAGGCAATTGTGGCGTTTTTCTGCTGAAAATAGTGGTTGTCTAGACATCTTTATTGAAACTTCATTTTTTTTAATGTAACCGTTAATGTATGCAAGTTACATGAAATTTTAATGCTAAGAGAGTCGTTAATAATGATGTTAAATACTGCAGTAGAAGAGAAAATGTTATGTTTTTAGTTTTTTGCAATGATTTTAACGTATTCACAAATCAATAAACCTTCAACAGGATTCCAATCACCTATTTCAAATATTAAGCAATTGTTCTCCCTTCTAGTATTTCTAATTTAATGTATACCTCTTGTCTTAGGAAAATCGATATTTTTTATTTCTATAGATCATGCTAAAGAATGCGCTTTTTTACTCGCTTGTGAACAAACATACTTTTTATTAACTTTTATTAATCAAAAGTTTACAATTTTTATAATACAACTTTAAATGTTAACAAGTACAGTATTTTGTTATCTTCCTTTAGCCTTGATAAAGTGGTATTCAATCCAGCAGACTTCCGGACCTTTCTTGAATTTCTCTGTCGTGAATTGTTACAATTGTTACAAATCAATTTCCCTTTAATGAAGCCATACAATTTTCTGAGCCTGACTTTCCATATAGACCAAAATGTTCGCTTGGATTTATGTCTACAGAATTACCTGATTAATTCAAAAATGTTTATGCATGAATTGCATCGCTTTCTTGAAACTATTATACCCCACACGATCTTGCTGGAAAGCAGCCCCTTCTTTGGAACACAGTTTATGTAGTTCAGGCAATATTTTCCTCTCCATTATTTGTAAATACTTCTCAATTTTCAATATTCCTTCACACGATACCAAAGAAGCAAAATACATGACAAATAACACCATAACATTCTCACACCTCCGCACATGGTGTACTCTAACGTCCTAAGCGTAAAACTAGACTCAGCGGAAGAAAACAATTCTCTAGTCATTATCAGTTCAATCTCAGTATTTTTGTCCATTACAGTCATGTATTTTTCTTGTTTGCTGTCAGGAACTGTTTCTTCACAAATTTTTTAGATTTTGGATTTATTTAAGAACGCTTCTTAACAGCTCTGGTCATTAGCGTCTCATTTAATTCAGGGTTCCAATCCGGCTAGGGATGATAGCATTTTTAAGACGTAAAAAAACATCAAGCCTGAAAGAGAAGGCCTCTGAGCAAAATTTATTGACCGTTTCTCGCCGGGAATTCAATGAGACACTGATGACTTGAGATGCTAAAAGCTTCCTTAAATAATGATAATAATAATGATAATAATAATAATAATAATAATAATAATAATAACATAATTCAAGGCGTGAAACGACTGATAAATTTTGCTCAGATAGTTCTTTTCCGTTCAGGTTATTTACGTGCCGTAAATCTACGACACGGGACCAACGGCTTCACTTCCATTCCCTTCCGAAGGAAGTCATACTTTGGAATCTTACGCCTTAAATAGCCATAAACCCTGGCAAAGTTTGAACCCGCGATTTTGGGTCTACGAGGCAAATATGTATTGCCAGATCTGAAGTACCTCTTTTTATTGGGGTCCATTTTTCCTCTCCTGATGAAATAGACATCATAATTAGCAGTTGTAATTCTTTTTCTTCCACATCGTAATTTCTATCTTCATTTTAATTATTACATTAACTGGACAAAGCCTAACTTTACTCTTTTTGCAATCCCCTCAGTTAAAGAAGTGTTCTTTTGCAAAATTATAACATTGATCGCTGTTTAGGTTTCAAGTCTGTCAACCAAAACAAAAAAAGAATTTGCAAATCGGTACTATGGTGCAAAGGATGTTGTTATTCTTTCCAAACTTGAGCAAGGGAAGCAATGGTAACCTTAGCTTTAATTATTCAGTACGTATTGAGAAAAAAAAAAAAAAGAGAAATTTAATAAACAATTATAGCAAACGTGCAGACCTAAAACAATGAAACGTTGCTATTTGTTCGCATAAAGTTTTGCGTAAGGTGTTTTGTATTCATAAAATGCTTCATATTTCCAACAGTAGGTTTTCCAACATTGGTGGGAAGTTCATGTTCAGAAAGTTGGCATGTTTATCAGAATGAGATGTTTAGAGCTAAGTAAAACTCTCGTCTTCATTAAGTTAATCTATACAATACTTTTAATTTGAAAACATGTAAATACTTTTGCTTCATGCAGCAATGTTTCCGTTACAAGGTCGTTTCTCTACTTAAAATTAAGAATTTAAGGATCCTAATTACAATTCCTTATCCTCGTCCGCTCTTAATTAGTCCTTCCTGTTGCGAAAATAGCTCAACAAAAATAGCAACCATTTACATGATATATTGGAATTTAAGTCACTTATCCGGTATATGATTTCCACACGAAATTACCTTCAGCGCTCTATTTATTTTATAAACATTTTTGCAAAAATAACAAAACTGCTAAAAGGTAGTTAAACTGAATGTTTTAATAAAAAAAATAGTATTTTATCTACTGCTCAAGTGAAGTACAAAAACACAGGTTAATGGAATTCCACGCAAGAACCTTTGATGCCTCAAATCGGTCAGCTGTTCAACAGAAAGCATTTTCTCAGCTCCTGTAGCCTGTTTTTTGCAATGTGAAGTTCAAATATCTTTAGATCTTCAATTCAACAGTGATACACGTGCAAATTTATAAATATTCCAAAAAATACAAATGTTTAGTAGCGTTAAACCTTTGCGGAGAAATCTTGTGTCAAATAAAAGTTTATATTTAAACAACGCAAAATAAAATTATGTTTTTAACCATGACACTCAAACTATAAACTAAACTTTGAAACGTTCAGTTCTATAAAATGTTATAACACTCCAGTGTTACTAACTTGCATGTGGTGATTTTTAATTTATTTAAGGGGGATAGAAATGACATTTTGATTATATTTTGAATGCTTTCATTTCTTAAGGCAATTTCGAACAGGTCATAGTTTTATTAGTGATATTGCATAATAACTTTCAAACTGGTTTCTAAGATTTATTTGCACAAGTAAGCAAGCTGCTAGCCCTGGAACTGTGTCAGGCTGGAAGAAAAACAGTAACAACTGACCTCGTCATTGCTAGTATGCCCTGCTCAAATGCGTAATAACTATATATCACATTTCGGCGGGATACAATTTAATATTTGAACTGAAATTTTAATTTTACCTAATATATAAGAAACTTTATAATAATTACTAATAAAAGTTTAGTTTGAGATTTAATACGTTTGAAAACTACTAATTGCCAACACTGCAAATAGGTAACATTATTCAGAAATTTATATTACGTTTCATGCTCCTTCTACTGAGAAATGCGATACCTATTTGTTTGAAACAAGGAAAGTTTCGATTAGATAGATTTAATTTTAATTAATAATTCATATAGAGTGAACATATTAAGAATTGTCTAGTAAAACAAGCATGATACCCAAGTTGAAATTGGTTTCAATTTGTGAGCAGGATCAGTACATTCTACTCATAAAATAAAGGGTCAATTTTAATATTTTGCATATCATAAATAAATAATCTTTAGTGCTATTTTAAAACCTTGTGAAAATTGGTGTAACGATTTTTAGTCTGAGACCATGCATTAATTAGGTATATTGCGTGATGTTCTAGGATGTAAATTTTTTAAAGCTGTTTTTCTTAGCTGGTAAGTTGAATTTCACTCTTTACTTACATATTGGTAGATTTGCCAGTACACCTGCTCTTCTGACATCATCTGAAATTTCTGCCTCGTTAAAAAAATTAATATTACTAGTCAATTCCAGTGAAGGTTTTAGTGACAGTACCGTCATGCCATGTCACGAGCTAAATGATGTGTTTTTCCATGTTCCGTCTTAAATTTTCTGCACATATATCTATGAAGTTATAGTATTACGTATAGCTATATAGACAGTCATTTGTTTTCGGGCGTCCACAGAAGAATGGTCATAACTAACTTTTAGAGTGTCGACGAAATGCACAGAAAAGAGTAACAGACGTTTTCCGTTAACTAGTTCACGGCACTGTTCGAGAGGAGAGAATGATCTTATTCACTACCTCAAAGGATGATTTTGCCAATTAAGAAGTGGCAAAAGCTCTGGTGTGAACCAAGCAATAACTAGAGCACAATGAAGCTAATTCACTAACATTAATAGCATTCATATATTTATAGAACTGAAATAAAACGTCTGGTATAATGATACCTTTTGCGACTACCAATCCGAAGGTCCGGTTACGAAACCCACTCGGGTTAAACTGTCTGGGTAAGGTTATTTTTAGAGTTTTTCTTTCCTTCCATTATTATTCGCACATGCTTTCACCTATAATATTCGGTCCGCAATCTACAAACGTCGAGAGAAGGTCAATGCAATCAAAGCGACAATAAATAAAATAAAAGTATCTCTTGGAATGAATATTATAAAATAGTAATAATAAAGTTAGAAGAAATATTAATAATGCATGAATACTGCAGGCATTTAAACATTAAAGTAGTAGAAATAGACATTGAAAATGATAAAACAAAATTCAAGAGACATTTTAAGCTAATATCGTTTTAGAACAATAAAACATTGAATAGTTCAAAATCGCAACATATAATTAACAAATACTATAAATAAGATAGTAAACTGTTGCAATTGGCTAAAGTTAAGATATAATTGAAAATAAATGTTTTTTAAACTATTCTTTTGGCATTTCTTAACTGTGGGTCCTGGAAGTCTAGCGGTAACCAAACTTGCTTCGTAGACCTAAGGTTCCGGGTTCAATCCCTCCCAGGATCGATGGATTTTTTCAGGCGTATAATCCCAAATATGTCCTCTTTCGAAAGGGAAATAAAGCCGAGGACCCAATGTCATAGATTTAGGTACGTAAAAGAATCTTAAGCCTGAAAGAAGAGGCCTCTGAGCAAAATTCACCGGTCGTTTCACGCCCTGGATTGAATGGGACCCTAAAAACCTGAAATGTTAAAGAGTGTCCGTAAGTGAACCAAATAAATAAAACAAATGCCTTAGCTATATATTTCACTAAAAAAAATGGTATCTAAACTATTGTCAAAACGTCGTTTTTGGTGATGATTTCTATAGTTTATCGATTAATTATAGCTCCTCCAAGAGAATTCGGAACACCAAGAACCTCTATAAATTTTTAACACACGGTTTTATAAGAATTCTCTTTTCAAATTGTGTCTTTAATAATAAAGTCCCTTGTACCTTAAGATCATTGTCAGTTTTGTATATGCAAAAAAAAAAAAAAAAAAAAAAAAAAATCAGTTTTGAGCAAGAGCTTATTTGATGGAAAAGATTACAAATCCGTAGCGCCGGCCATTAAGTTCATTGGAGATATTTTAAAGCTCTCGTGCGTGGTCACCAGATGGCTGACTGGCACGTACGTTATAGTTAAACTCAGTTTTTTTTGTACATTAGTTAATGATCATCTTGTGGGTTTTATTGCATAAACGCATGAAATTAGACACCATTTATGTTTAGTGGATAAAAATTCGTTTAAAGGAGGTACATTATGAAAATGATATAAAGTACCTTAACATTTCGTGACTAATTCTATTGCTGAGCGTCCTAAGTCCATTTTTCAGTGTTCATATAGGCATTAAAGAAAGAGTCTTAAAGCATTTATCTATTTTTTTTTCAATTTTTAACATATCCAAAAAAAATTTCATTTTTGTAACTTTGGATTATATAATTCCGTCTCTTTATTGTAACTCCAGCTCTGTTAGCCTACTACTTTTGTGGCACATAACCATTCGTTGTGTATGTGGAAACGTAATCTTCCGCGGTTCATGTCCATAGTTAAAATCTTGTCGTTCAGCTGCTGCAGCATTCTGATGGTAAAATTGGTCACTGCCGACGTTTCGTACAGGCTGAGCTTTGTCCAAGCATCGATGTCTATCTAAGGTTTATTTACAAATGATGTCAAAGGATAGTTTAGAATAAATATTAGTTTTGGAGATTAAACATATGGTTTAGTTTATTTCCTTTGAAGTTTTAAAGTGTTTATTATTTTTGGTATATAAGACCAATGTTTCGTTTAAACTATTGCAATTTATGTTAGTATACTTTTGTATCTTGTTTTTGTGTGACTTATGGGAATTTGTTTCTGGAAGTAAGCAGTCAGCACGAATCCGACCGAAGCTACGACAAAGTGGATTTGCTTTATTTACGGACGCTGTTTAACATCTCGGGTCATAAGCGTCCATTCAAGTCAGGGCGAGAAACGGCCGACAAATTTTGCTCTCTACTTTCAGATTTAGGGTTCTTTTTCATGCCGTAAATCTACGACACTGCATCCATGGTTTTACTTCCCTTCCGAAGGAAGCCACACTTAGGAATTTTACTCCTGAAAAATATCTGTCGACTCTTTCAGGAATTGAACCCGGGCTCTTGTGTCTATGAGGCAAGTATGGTTACCACTTGACCACAGGACCGACGCGTCAGTGGTGACAAACTTTATCATCAAGACGCGGTAGTAATCAGAAACCAATATTTTAACCACGCCCTGTGTTACCACTTTGTAACATATAATTACGCATTTTGCTACCACATTTTATATGTAACCGAAATCTCCTAAGATACCAGGGAAATATAACTTATAAACAAGGAAAATACAGTAACTTAATATCATTTATAATTAATTTCAAATGTCATTTATTATAGATAATAGTACATTTCTCCAAAATGTAAAGACAAAAACACAGCTTATTGAAATTGCATAACATCCAATGTGCATACTGCACCGAAAACAATATATCTTTAAAATTATTTATATTAGAACATTTAAAGTAAGGTTCATTACCTAACAAGGTATATGAAAAGTCGTTAAGGAGAACAAATATTATACGCTACATTTCTCAAAAGATAAGTTTACAAATTTGATATAAAATACAATGGGTATGTCGAGACAATGATATCTAAATTAACACTATTTTTAAAGAATATTAAACGTCCAGAAAATATAATCAAGAAAGATAACACATTTTATCAAGAAAAATTCTTAACTTTGCACACAAGAAATAAAAAAAAAAAAAAATTAAACTACTACCCTATATACTGGGTCAATACTTGCAACCAATGGCTGCTAAAAATTTCTGAAGTTTACTTGACTCTCGGAGCCTCTTGTTTGTAATGTTGTCAGCTCGGTGATTTGTCTCTCGAGCCGATATGCAGTGGTCAGGCTAACTTGAAAGTCCTTTAAACAAGATGCATATTATTCAACTTACGCATGTTGAAAACATGCGGCGATTCAACATGGCGATTGTGAAAGAAAAGAGAAAGGCATTGATAGAAGTCCAGGTTTGCATACAAATTCGGCACATTATATACACGTTCGTTGGTTTTATTTATTTACGGACGCTCTTTAACATCTCAGGTCATCAGCGTCCCATTCAATTCAGAGCGAGAAGTTTGGGTCAGAGGCCTCTTCTTTCAGGCTTGAGGTTCTTTATCTTGCCGTAAATGTACGACACGGAACCCACGGCTTTACTTCCCTTCCGAAGGAAGCCGTGCTTAGGATTTTTATGCCCGAATAAACCCATCGAGCCTTGCCGGGGTTGAACCCGCGATCTTGGGTTTACGAGGCAAGTATGATTACACTAGACCACCAGGACCGACATAATACTAGAAGAAACTGTAAAATCTTTCCATATAAATGTCTTCACATAACTGTTAAAAATTGTACAAATAATTTCAGTAAACTACGTTAAAATTTTCATTGTTTTTAATGATATACGAAGCAGAATCGTTAAGCTGAACTTTGAAATGCTTTCACTATTAAGGGGGGGAAATTGAGTGGGTTGAGTTGTTGAACTTTCAAATGTTGTGTCATTATCATGTCATGCATTTCGAAAAAATCCCACACACCTATTATATAATATAATCGATTTTTTGATTCGATTTATTTACGGATGCTCTTTAACATCTCTGGTCATCAGCATCCTATTCAATTTAGGGTGTGAAACGACCGACAAATTTTGCTCAGAGGCCTCTTCCTTCAGGCTTGAGGTTCTTTTTCGTGTTGTAAATCTACGACATGAAACCCACGGCTTTACTTCCCTTTCGAAGGAAGCCATACTTAGGATTTTTATGCCTTAAAAATCCACCGATCCTGCCTGGATTGAACCCGTGATCTTGGATGTAGTAGGCAAGTCTTATGTACATGTTCTATTAATAAAAAGAAATGCAGAAAGTAAAAAGTATAGTTTTAATATTTGACATGTGTCCTTAAGTAACAAATTTGGATTGTGATAGTAATTAATAAGGCTTTGCTTCACTACGCTAACTAGAAGCCAGATAGAGCTCTATTTATGCATAACCTGCGAACTATTTCACGTAAATGCATATCGAGCACCTTGCTTGGTAATTTCTGGTTAGAAACACACTTATTAACTTTTCCAATATAATACCACAGCCGTATTCATTCCTGCAACCACACGCTATCTAAGCCCGGCAGCCCAGACTGCAACAAATGCCTTCCTCATTCACGAAACTGCCTTCTTCCTCGAACATCCCTCTCAAAAATTGCGACATTCTTCCCCTTTCTACCACATAACGTCTAGACGACATATTTACATAGTTTGTAACCTGCGGCTATGGAAGCAGCTGGGCGTGCAAAGAGGCTGGAAATATTACCGTTATGAATTTTTATGATGCCGCCTTATGCATATACAAATTACAATAATTTGATACATGCTGCGCTATGAGGTGGTCCAGTGTTTTGAAAAGTATGGCACCCTCACTTTTTCCCTTTTTATTCTCTCTCCCTCTCTTTCTGCCTCCCTGTTTGTGTTGCTTTGGGGCGTCGCGAGCCCTGAAATTACTTTGTTATGGACTCTTCCTCAAACTACCTTCCCATTCCCCCGCACTTGCTTTTACATGGTGTACGTGTGTGTCTGTGTGCGTGCGTGTCCTAGCGGAAAGTTAGCTCTGCAGCTGGAAAGACACAGCAGCGGGCTGCGAAGGAATTTCATTGCTAAGAAAGATGTGCTGTTCAACATCACCCTTCATAAACAGAAAAAAAAGTTTCTGAATTCTACAGAGCTTCAAGTTTTATTACTTACTATAGCTTCCAGAAGTATCAAAGAGAGATGTCACTCGGATAACGGTATCAAATTCCTCATTCTAGCTATCAAAACTCGACTAGTCGAATACAGTAGCCTATAGCTCTCAGTGCGTTAAGCATAGCGGAAGAGACCTTAACCCGTAATAATGTACAAACTATAATGCTTTCCAAAAGAATAAAAAGCTTATGAAATTTATTATATCAGTCTAAAGTACTCCAAGAATACTTTTTTTGTTTTCCCCGATGTATCAAATAAATGAAAATCACCTGCACTAAAAATAAACCGCTATATTATATATTTTATGTTTAACCTTCATTATATGCGGCGAGTTTTAATAAGCGTGTTAGTTATATTTAACACAATGTTGTAGTGCCAAAATTTTCGGCGGTTTATGGTGGATGATTGATTACTCTTATGATGTTAGGAAGGTTGATAGTTTATTTTGAGTTATGGGGGAAATTTTATTTCAGTTAATTGGAGAAAGATGTAAATTAGCTGCTTATGAGCCCTAATCTTGAATAATACCACGGCTATGCTGCTTTGAACACGTTTTCTGCAGCTAACTAAGTGGTGTTCTTCTCGGGGTTTCTGTAAATGGTTTAAAGCTTTTCTGGAATGTTCTCAGGGGAGGAAAAAGACACAGGAACGGGCTTTATTCAACAATAATAATAATAATAATAATAATAATAATAATAATAATTCGCACTTCCCTGCATTTATTTAACCGGTTGCTTTTTATTCACGAAGACCGCCTGCCAATTTGGTAATGTTTCTAATGATCTAATTCACATGTTATATTGTTATCCCAATTCAAAATTCCATTGACTATTCAGATTAATTAATGTTTGTCGTTTCCTGTCATACCAGTTCCTATGAAGATATTTTTAACACTTCTTTCCTCCCGATTGTGTTAGCGAAACTAAACTGTACTCCTACTTTTCCTGGGCCGAACTGCACTGTTATCTCTCCCAAATAAAACTGCCTTCCTAGATCTCTTAAAACGAGCTAACTTTTAAAATGCCTCCAACTAATGCTTTTTAATGATTTCTCTACGCGTTTTTTTTTTTTTTTTTTTTTTTTTTTTTTTTTTTTTGCCAGAATTCAAATCTTAGAACATTCTAGACGCGTCCCAAACTTTACTCCTGAGTGACATAGTATTATGCGAATGGAAGATTCTCGAAGATACAATTCAAAACCCCAGTGCTTATTGACTAAGCTCATTCTTTTCGTTCCTGCGCTGGATACGCTATATAGCAAGAATTTCTCTTTTTTAAGGGATCGCTTATCCGAGGGTGAAAGCGAGCTGTCACGATTTTGTTCCAGGATCTTTTTAACAAAGATTAAAAGAAAGCTTCCTGTACTATTCAAAAACTGACCTTGCTCATGGCACCAGAATGTCGCTGTATTGTTACATACATGATATTTCTACCTCTTATTCGTTTATAACTATATATATATAGACACTATTAACAATGCAACTAAAATAGCAATAACAAAAAAAAAAAAGATTAAAACACTAAAAATAATCACAGATTAGTAACTGCAATATTTAGAACTGCTTGAGTTCTTCTATGGCAACAAGACAAGTGAAGGTGTATCGAAGGTAACGTTATGCATGGAAACAGATAAAACAAGCAACCAGAGTGGATGAGAGGGAGAAAAAAATTAATATGTGAGATTTAAACCAGATATTTTACATGCTTTATTTAAAAAATACACTTGTCTTCTTGGCATAGAACTCGAGCAGCTCGAAATATAGCGATTACTAATCTGTGACCTTTTCTTAGTGTTTTATCATTGTATGCTTTTCTAGTTATTGTTATATATATTTTTATAAGATACATATTTAGTAAATTATTAAATTAGATAATAAATGTTTATTAATTATATGGGAGTGGAATCTGGATCATTGTTAATTAATTATATGACATTTGACTCTAGACTCCCGTTACATATTTGAAGCAATTTACGGTATTTCAACCTTTACTACGAAATATTTTTTTCTCTGATAAGCTTTTATCGACTGTTGTAAGGTTCAGTGTATTTTTGATAGATTACATCTCTTTCTTTACATATGCTAGGGGTCTGTACTTAGAGTCCTCCATCCGATAATATCTGTTTTGCCAGCAAGTAATCTCTTCCAGGACAATTCAACTCAAACTGTACTATACAAGTCTTCTCTGGAATTTCAACCAGTTCAGGAGCTCTCGTTCATGTATTTCTCTGTACACAATAATCTGACATTTATTACAGTGGTATTTAGGTTTCTTAGGAAGAGAAACCTTATCATTTTTTCCCACAGATTGAGGTGCCACAAATCCCTGGTTAAATGCATGCATGTTTTTACTTAGTACATTTTGACTAGCGGTTATTGCAACCCATCTGCTTACATAAGCCATCGACTTCACTACACCAAGATTTGATCACGCAGTTACATATTTATTATTATGCCGTTTTATTATTAGCGTCAGATGTATAATAAATCATCTGTTCTGATTTCCGTTGGTTTTGTATTTTGGAAAAGCAACTCCTGATTCTCAGCTCAGAAACAAAGTAATGTTGCAGAAAGTAAATACGAGGGTTAGTCAAGAAAGACTGAGAGTAATACATTTTTTTTATCGTGTACAGCAAAGAAACATTGTTGAAATAGTGATTCATAATGAAAACGAATCAGTCCTGATTAGTGGACAAAAACAGAAGTTAACTTATACTTGCGTCTGTACAGAAGGGACGAGCAAACTACGTCACTTCGCCAGTCGAATGCACGCCAAATGGAGTTGATTCGTAAAGAGCAATGTAATGCGTTGAAGTTTTACTTTCGTTTGCAGAAATCTGGCATGAAAGCAGTAAAACAAAGATATATGGTGATGATGTTCTACCACAATCCACAGCACTTCAGTGGTTCAAGGAAAGTTAAAGAAGGCCGAGTTTCAACAACAAAGCAAGACGGTGTAGATTCTCGAGCAACAGCGGTAAATAAAACCATGATTAACACAACTTGTTCGTGAAGACCGACGAATAACAATCGACAGACTTGCAGACATGTTACACATGGCAGTACATTCTCGATTCTGAGTGATCACTTGAACATGAGATGCGTTTGTGCGACTGACTCCTGAAAAGATGATGCGAGTGTAAGTGTGTAGGGAACTTCGAATGTGTCCACCATCCTCCATACTCCCCAGACTTAGCCCCCTATGACTTTTATCTCTTCCCCTGTCTGAAAATAAAGCAAAGGGGGAGCATCTTGGCACTTCTGAGGCCATCGTGAAAAAGGCTGAGGCGGTTTTGAAGATATCAAAAGATGGCTTACAACACGTGTTCCGGGACTCTCAGACGCGTTTGGCAAAGTACATTAAACTCAACGGAGAATTCTTTGAAATAGACCACACCAATATGAACTAATAATGGTAGTGTATTCCATGCATTAAAAATTGTTTTCCTTGTGTCATAAACTTATCTGCACGCTAAATCAAAGACCGATATGAAGGGAATGTAATAAGGAAAATAATGTTTACCAAGTGCTACACTCACTTGCCCTTACCAATGTGAATTAATAAATATTATTTTATTAACCTATTTTTAAACATTATTAATTAATATTGTGATGGAATATGTATTGAAAATGCACCTGACATGAGTAAAAAGCTGCAACGGTCTATAAACAGGCTGTCAGGGACATGTGGGCGAAGGCAAGACTAGACAGAAGCTTCGGAAAACATCAATTACTGACTTGTTTTATATCCATACATTTAAAGGTATAAGTTTTACGATATATAGTTCTTTACCATAATTCATAATTTCATTAAATAATGGTGTTAATGGTAGGTCGCCCTGTGACAGGAATTCCTTTAGTTGATTCCCCAACCAAACTTTTTGGCCCAAAACATCACACTACAGTGCATGGCGCATATAACATTAATAATTTCGTAGATTTAGTTTCTCTTGTTTTCATCCACTGGTAAGAAATTTAATGATAAAAGATGCCCCAAATCAGTCAGTTTCTTAGTAAACTGGCAAGCGAGAGCAAAGCGCTCATTAAGGTTGAAATAGGCCTCTGAGCAAAATTTGCTTGCCGTCTCACGCTCTGATTTGAATGGGACGCTGATGCTAAAGAACATCCGTAAATAAACCAGATAAAAAGAAAAAAAGAAAAAGAATTGCTGAGCGCACCCAAAATTAATGCATTGTCTCATACGTGTTAATTTTTAATTATGCATTTAAATATTTCCTTATTATACCTAAGCTTAGTGGTACTTTTACAATCGCTATCCATGAGGGGTAAATAGGATGTTTCATGGAGGTTTCTTTATTGTGTAGGCTAGCCTTAATTTCAGTATATTTGATTACATCTTTCTTTTCTGGATTTTTATAGAACCTGAAACCTAACAAAAGCATAAGCATATAGACCATATTAGTTAAAATTAAAATATTTCGGTAAAATGGAAAGGCACACTTTTGTTTTCCATTGGTTTTTTTAGCCTATCTACAGTTCTTACTGGTTAGTGCTCTCTTTCTTATCCTGAATGTTGAGTTGACTGCAGAACGGCGTGTGATGTAGCTGCTTTTGACCTTTTGTTCTAAATTTCTAGGCCCGGAGCCTTCTCCAAGGGGTAAACTCTGTGACCCAGGCACTGCGTAGATTTAATAGATTTTATTGTAATGCTATGAATTGCACTTTGATTAATTGGCGTAAAGAATTCCTTTTGTAATTCTTTAATTTAGCAGGGAACTTGCATTTCGATAGCCGATATGTTAAAATTAATTGTAATTTTTGGGAAGTATTGAAAGTATTTTATTCTTTACCCAAGCCTTGTTAATCGTTTGATAAATCGCTATTGTTTTAACAGTATTTTGATTGCTTAAATTTGCTTAAATAAAATATTGCAAGTTATACCTTGCATCATTTTCAATTTTCAAAGTTGAAATAATATTCAATATGAGAATTATATTATATTTACAGTTATTATTGCTTATTATATTTTAATTGTAAATTTTTCATCTCCCTTATAGTACAGCTACCTTTCTCCGGCCATATCCTGGGAGTTTTCTTTCCTTCACACTTCCAAGATTTAACTTGTTCTAGCATCAAAGGGATAGTGTCGAATTCCGATTATTGAATTGCAGAACCTTTATATTTAATTTATCATAAATTAGAATTTCCATTCACTTCGATTTCTCCGTCCACAGCCCAGCCTAAACAAAAACAACATATTAATATAATATTTGATAAGCTCTTCTTCAGGCAGAGAAAAAGGTGTAAACATGTTCTAAATTTAGTGAACTCCGATGAGAGAGGTTTGTGATCCCGTTCTTGGAGAAGGACACAGTAATTCAGTTGGTTAGAGCATCAGCACGGTGGGCTTAAGAGCCGTGGTTGAAATTCTGACGGCGACTGCAACTTTTTATGTCTGATTCTTCCTTTCCAAGCTCGAGCTGAACTTACTATCATAAGAACAGTTAGTTCATATATAACATATACCAGCTGAGCCGTATTTCAAATGTAGGCAGATTTCCTTTATAAAATAACATGTTCTATCTTAGATGTCAATGGTAATTATCCCCCCCCCCTCCGTTGTTTGCTCGAAAAACCTAGCTATGCAGGGGGAGTCTACTTTCATTTAAAAGGCGGCGCATATTATTTGGTGTAATATATTGACTACTACACAAATTATTTTCTAGTTTTATAAAGCATCTATCTGAAAATTAGCAAAAGTATAAAGCATATTCTTTTCATATATACATATAATCGTAAATTTTACAATGAAGGGTAAAAAACTACTCTATATGTTTATACAGATGGAAATGTGTACATTATTAAAAGTGTGTAAAACCACGAGTAGTTAATTAGAACACTATGCTTAAACTGCAACTATGGTTTCCTAATCTCTACTAAACTATTTAACGCATATGAATGTGTTAAATTTTATAGAAAAAAGTGCAAGTGACAAGATTGTGTTATCTACTAAGGTGGTAAATTCTTCCATGTACATGATAGATATCAAAAGTATAGTTTCGAAGATTTTCATTGCTTTGATAACGGTGTTTATTAAAACAGTTTCTCTGATTGAAAATGTTAACTATACCTCAGCTACCGACTTCCATTTTTTTTCCACTTCGTTTGCCTATCCCCCTTTTTCTCCTTCATATAATGTCTCTTTTCTTGGATTCCAGCTGTGCATTAATGTTTTAGGGCAGCTATAGCTACAAATAGCACTATTGCAGTAATTTCATCCGTAATGCTTGGATCATGTACTTTTTGAAGTACTTCTCAAAGCTAATTAATATTTTTATGGATACTGCATTCTCTGGACTTACTCCGTTGATGTACGTGTTTTAGCAAATAAGAGGGAGTAGTACCTGTCCCAGCTATATTCACCTACGCATATCGGACCGCGACAGTGACCATACAGCAAGAGTGCACATCATAATTGCTTGAAAAAGATAATATTTTCTATATATCTAATTTAAAACTCCAATCCGTGAGGCATTTAGCGTTATTTAACTCATAAATACAACAATGATATACTTTACATGGAAATAAATTGAGCAGCATATGTAATGGCCCTGAAATAATTATAAAGTGTGCCGAAATATGGCAACACTGCATTTTCTACTAGAAACTTGTATTCCACGCGCCAACGGTCGAAGGTTATACTCGTATCTTACGGCTGGCTAAAACACAAGTGAACAGAATGTAAATTAATTGCGTTTATCTTGGCTGTGTTGCTTTGTATGGGTTTACTAACATTATTATAGTATAATAATGAATATCTAAAACGATGTACAAAGGCAGTTCCCCGTAGTATTTTACTTATTGTTAATCTACTATGGTTTCAGCTTTGTTTCTAGGAAGCACTCTGTATAGTGGAGTTGATTACCACTATCTGTCGGTCGGCTAGCAGCGGGCTATTATTACGTAGTTTATCTTTATTCCACTCGTGCCAGAGGAAACAATGAACCGTTAATAATTGCTTTATTATGTAAATGCACTGCCATTAATAGCTAAGTACATTATTTTCATTGAGGAAGAGCGAAGAAAATATAACCATATAACTGGAAGTTAGAGCATGGGATTCCACTCCAAAGTTACTGCAATATTAATGCGATAGTAAATGCAATTTAGTCATGCAGTACACACACAGTTCTCGGTACATATTATACAGCCATAGTTAGGATAATGAATTGATAAAAACGCAAAACAGCGTGGTGGAATTTCTTTGTTCGTTTTGCAGAGAAGACAGGAAAAAATTAATTTCTTTTTTCATTTGTTAGAAGCCTTTGTTTTCAGTTTATGAATTTCATTAACGTTGCCCCACCTCTCTTATTATTTCACACATTTTACGAGTTTTGTGACAACAAGAGATGCAGAAACGACGTTTATTTTAACAAGAAAAGCCATAGAGTGCTCTACCAGATGGGTAAAGGCAAAACTCTTGTTCTGCTCTTCTCTCCGCCCTACAACTCCACTTTGGGGCTAGCAGTAAGTCCCTGCCTCTTTTCTTTCTCTTTTTGCTTTCCTTGATTCACTTTTATTTTCTTTCTAGCGCTCATTCGTAATTAAGTATAGAAAAAAATAAGATGAACAACCGATGGTATGCTGCAAGATAGGGCTGTAAGAAATGATTCAAAATAAAAGTTAATCGATATGCTAAGTAACATTACATTAAACACTACACAAAATTAGCTTATTTGTAACTTTGAAAGTTAAAACCTGACAACAGTTAAAGGCTAGATTTCTGCATGAAATGCAGTGTAACCCGATTGCGGTGCATATTTGGTTTTTGAATGAACTACGTGCTACTTGCGATCAATAAAAATGCATTACATATAAAATAATTTAAGGATATTTAAAGCAAACTTCAAATTAAATGGTTGTGAGACCTCCACATGAACATGAAGTAGCCCTACGGCTCTACAAGCCCCATCTGTCAACTTTTCACAGACACACTATTAGACAATTCCACAGATTTCATATCCTTTCGAAACAGATTATTACTCCTGTGGGAATAACCTATGTCTAGTCCTCAGAACGAAGATGCTAGCTTGGGTTTGCAGTTGAAACAGATCGATGATACAACCAAATTAATGAATTGTGGCGTAATAATTAAATAAGCATGAGTACTTTGCGAAGAATAAAAAGAAAAATATGGTTAACATCTATCTAAGAGTTTTAAGAGTGCATAGTGCACCCCTAAAAAGGGTTTTCGCCCGATTGTATATAAAACTGTTCTGGCTGTTGGAGACTTAAGGAATCTCTTATATTATTTTAAGCTGTAGTATAATATGTCAGTTTAAATAACCCAGGGTGCAATACGAAGAGACAAATTAGGTTACAGTTCAAACATTTCACGAAATGAAGTAAGATGCTCTGTTTTTGCTGTACATTTAAAACTGTTCTTCAATAAAAGCAGGCCTCCTTTCTTTGAAGTCCCAGGATCTTCTTTGACGTGTTTATTGCCTTAGGTGTGTCTGTCTGATACTCTTTAAGCACATTTATGGACGTGATGATTGTTAAATGACTAGTTAAACCAAGAATGGGAGCTTTCACAGGAGCTAGTAATTTTGATAGCACAGCTTACCGCCACGGCTCATATGTGGAGAGATGTTGGTTCAATGTCGATATAATATTCACTTAGATAGTCCATAACCCCCTACATCTTATCATCTTGTGGCATGATTACGATTAAGTCTTCTAGAAGTAAATAAATTACCTATTTCTATAGCGTTATATTGCTTGTTTAAACTTAATGCTTGAATTCGACGCTACCACTATTTATGTATAATAACTGCCTTCTGGGCTTAAGATCATAAACTCGATGTTCGGCTGGATGTAAGATTTTTTTATTAATAAGGTTCCTTGTCATTTGAATAGTATGGCGTATGTGAATGGGTTAATAAATAACCATTTTGCCAATTTTTATGACTGCCATTGGACAGATATTTAAAGTAAATGTATCCACTCATATATGCCAAAAATGTAAATAAAATTCAGGTCGATTTTTGGAAAACTGACTTAAATAATGAAAGGAGTCCAGTCTACAATTCCGGCTAAATGCTATAAACACCAGATACAAAATACGAGTATAACACCAACGTTTTGTCGGTGCAGAGGTGGAAAGAGGACTCAGAGGAACTGGCATGAGTTCAAGAGTAATGAAAAATAATAAAAATATGGAATAAGGCTAGAGAATATCAAATGGCAGGAAATCGAGACAGAATGTAACATGAAAGTCTCCTTGAGCCTATCGAGTGGAAAAGGGAGAAAGACAAGATCAGGAATGACCTGGTTTAGATTGGAAGATCTGAAGGATAAAAATAATGGCTAGTCTTGTCATTTTGTGGAGGAGATGAGACATAGATGAATGTATCAAATGGGAACACCTGAGAAAAACGCTGTGTCCAGAAAACTTTTCCATCCTAATTAAAATGGATTGAAATGCTGGAACTTATTTATGGAACGTACTAATTTGTTTATAATGGGCATTTTCCCTAACTAATGTGCGCGAGGCTAGAAGCAATATATTTTCCGATTAGAATGTAATAACTAGTATCTATTGTAAATAATATGTAAGTTGTTTCCACTCATATATGTGTAAATAGAGTTCTTCCCATGTTTAATGTTTTGCCATTTTATTTATTCATTTTATTGCTTAAAATTTTTATTATTTGTTTCTCTTTCAAATTATGTATAGTACTAAAGCATGTACGGTCGACGACCTACGCATAACATATATTTGCGATGTGTATATAGAATTGTATAACAGTGTACACCTACTACAATATGTATCAGAAAATACATATACATATGTATCAGAAAAATAAGCCCAACTGCATTGATCCATAAGTTACGCAAAGTTAGCTGAAAAAAAATGTTTCAAGTGCAAATTTCACCTTTAATTTTATTATATCAATGGGCCACCCCATTGAAAGATCACCAAGATGAACACATTTTTTTCAAAATTACAAAAAACTGTAAATAGTGGTAACTTAGATTTGATTTTTATATGGTTCTTATAAAAACAAACTGAATATAATGCTTGTATATAACTCCTTGAATTATGAAACACTGTAGAAAATATTTTGCACTATACTTCAATTTCCAACAATGTCTCAAGTTGCTATTGCAGGAAAGTACTTGAACTATTATCATTCTTATTATCAAGCATAAACAATGCCTCCGTTTGCCATTATGAGCTTAATAATTGGATCTACATCATCATTAGCAGCAGCAGTAGCCTTCATGTACAACTACATGATCAATCCAGCAGTTAGAAGCTTTTCCAAAATCTCTTCTGCCCACAGGGGGATATCCCCAATGTATCCATTTTTTCCAAATGTGATTTCAGTTTATCCTGTAAATATCCTCAAAATTGTTTAAGTATGTACTGATTTTTTCCTTAAATATAAATATGGAATGTCTCTTGGCATAATAAATCTCTAGCTCTGCGCGCAACCCTATACAGCAATCTGTTGGCACGCTACAGAAACAGTCCGGGATCTTTTTAATATCACTTCGTATAATCTTTGACAGGAACATTTTGAATTTTGAACTCAGAATTTCTCCTTCGATCTCAACTAATTTCTAACGGGCATACATGATTATACGTAAAATACCCTATGTGGAGTATTATTAAATTTAAAATATCTATGCACATTAATATTATACTTTTACTCCCTACTGTTACCGTAAAATAGCTGAGGAATTAACAACAATGCTCACATTTCAGAATAAGGCAGTAATCTTATGATTGTAACATAAAGAAGTTTGCTGGCGGCAAACCTATTTAATTTTCTATTTTTCAGATTTTCTCCAATAAAAATGTTACATTTTATTGCATATAATGTGTATATAGTTCATATACCTAATGCAATGGTTTATAATTGTATTAACTTAACAAAACTTGCATGTTATATCCGCAATGAATTTACTCTGAAATCTCCTAGAAGAAATATAATTCCACTGCTTAAAAACTGAAACATGAACAATCGGCTAAGCAGCATGAAATATAACTATGAATGGTTTACTTGTGGTGATCTCAAAGTTTAGTTCTACTACTTGGAGCATAGCAGGAATAGCAAATTCTGTTGGTTTTTGTGTGAATGGAACAGCTGTGACAAATAAAGATTTCGTGGGTAATGGCCAAAGAGAGAAACTCTTAACTGCTGCGTTGGAAATAACAAGAAAGTAAATCATCCACTTGTTACCTCTGAGAAGGTCTATCAAGTTAGGCTTGAAACATTCTGTCGTATCTAGGCTTATACTGGACAAGGTTTTAATGAGGCGAAAATTTGAGAGGAGAGCATTGTTAGTTCACAAATAAGGTAACTTATGAAAGACATTATATCTTTAAAAATTTTTAATATAGACGAAAAAGTTGCCTGAAGATCATTTTAAAATTGTATTGAACTTCCATGAAAAAATATAGGAGATAACTATAAAAACTTTTAGTGAAATTAATTTTCGTTGCATGAAAAATGCGTCGTTATATTTTCAATTTGCCTCGAATACAATCGACTCATTACAACCGGTTTTGGAGTAGAACCTACAAATTTTTGTCGCAAATTATCATTTTACGTTGTACATTGTATTTCTGTAGAATTTGAGCTTGAAGCCATTTAAGATAAGCCTTTAGTTTTTCTTGTCCAATTTTAACGAATGATTACTAATAAATGATGACTATATTACTCCAATACATAACCAAAGAAATGAATTTTTCATGATACTAGCTGTGATAACTTGGCATAATAATTTATGTATCAATACTGACTATTGGCTAACGTATACAGAATGGTAAACATGTTCTTATATACAACCAGATACAGGAAATCCACTGTGGTACTTCAGGGAGGAAGGGATGAAGTTTGAGATACACCAGAGGACCAGGATCTACGGGCTGTGACTGCGCGGACGTAGTAGACGGATCCTTAGTCCTTAACATGAGAGTGGAGAGTTGAAAATAAAAGATCCTTCTCAACATTCGCGTAAAAATCCCAAGGTATTTCAACTCTTGACCTCCCGAATACCAGTCCCAATCGTTATTGACAAACTACCTCGCACTGTAAGTACTCCATTATATGTAACTCCGTATACAAATCTGCAATTGAGGTACCGCAATTGTTGGCGTAAAGACAAGCAAATTCACCTGCAAATCAGCGATGTTTATTTCTCTTGCAAGAGAATGATACTAAATATTTTCCATATTTGGAAGTACCTCCACAATAATTATTTGACTGAAAATAAATGCCAGACGAGCTTTTATGCTTTTTTTATAATATGACATCTTGAAAAAAAGAAGAAGAAAAAGAAAAGAAACGGAACATTGCTGCTACAGTAAGCTGTCTTATAGAGGAATTTATTTTTGATGCTTTTTTTATTTTTACTGAAACATTAAAATATGCCGAACCTGTTTTAAGCTGAATATTGGATCTTTCTAATCGCTTCTTTATGTCTGAATTGCTTAAGAGTTTTCTTTCTCATTTTTTACTTCTTTTTGTGCCCAGAGGCGTTACTAAGCGGTTTATGTAGCCTCTCTTGAAAATCTTCAGTCCTAAATCTAGCTTACGTCTGACTGAGCTGTGACTAATCCCTGTTTACTGCTATGTTTGTCACGCACTCAAACTTGCTGCTGGAGTGTCTTCTTGACTGCATACTAAAGTCATAAACTTCTTCCGCTTTTTCCAGTGCACGAACTGTACGTGATCTTACCTTCTAGTGTTGCCGGTGGAATGGATACCTTTGTAAGAAATCAATGCTTCCAAGTATATATACTGTAGCATGTAGGTGGTCATACTATAAGTAAAGATTTATGAACTAAAGGTGTCGGGATAGAACATTGCCTAATCTAAATTTGAGTTTAGAGGGTTAAAATATCTTACTGGCTCTAGCGGCTTTGTTAAGAAGTTATTAACACGTTCAACATAATGCAGTATGATGCTATTACCTTGTTTTATTTTCCTTAGCAAGCATAAATTGCTGGAAGCAAAACAATGTAAACCCTCATTGTAAAAAAGACAGGAAAAGTTTACTCCCAGTGATTATGTCACCTTTTGCTATGCATGTTAGTATGATAATACTAACAAAGATACTGGTTTTGTATTAAGCAGGGAAAATGATGAAAAAGGGGTTAGCGTTGCTGACTGCTGCCCGCGAGGCCCGGGTTCGATTCCCGGTACCTATTTAGGAATTTTTCTAAGTTAGGGAGGCCTGGAACGGGTCCACCCTAGCCTTGTGCGGACAATTGGGAAGTTGCCTGATGGAGAGGTGGCGATCTCCGATCTAGTAAGCCGCGTTATAGCGACCAGCGGATGCGGCGTGCTGATCGCATGCTCCCCCCCCCCCCTGCAATACTGCACTCTATAAATGAAAGGATAGGATGGAGGTAGAAGACGCCGTGATCGTCGTAGTAAAGCTCAGGCCCCACATGGGCTGTAAAAATTGCTTCTATAATAAACCACATTAACATTTTCAGTGTTATAGTTAATAATAAATAATGCTGTCATAATGAGATTATTTAAAGTAAAGTTTAATAACAAGAAAGAAAGAAAAAACTGTTAGCTGTGGGATTATATTAGTTTGCCCGTGAGAAAGTTCAATTGGAGTTCAAAGGTTCATAACTAATAATATATTAAATTAGTTAATATAGTTTAAAGCTTAAGCTAAAAGTAGATAATTATAATTACGCTTATATATGTATATATACACATACTTTCCTCTGGATTAAAAAGGAGGATAGAGCTGTCCTTTCCATCCCTACGAGTTCGTCATCTGTAGGAAAGTGATTTGTGAGACGTAACCTGTAAGCGAACTTTTGATGATAAATACAACATTGTATTTCAGTTACCTGAATCTGATATAAGCAAAACATGGGACAAACTGGTAGCTGTATTAAATGATCCAAACTCAGATAAAGGTACTAAAAGTAAAATAAAATTTAAACATGACCTGCATTTAAGGCGGACAGATACTTTGAGGAACAAGCTAAGGGAACTGACAGTTCAGGTTTTAAAAAATAAAAAAAAAATCTACATTTTCGGTATAACAAAGTCCACATACATCCAAACTTCATAAAGGACCTGTTTTTTGGCTTCTGTAATTACGAACTCAACATATAGGAAAGTGTGATGCAGGTACAGCAAATATGATTATGTGAAAAGTGAACATTGTAGAATAAGAATATTCAAATAGTTAAGCACTTGGTATTCCTACGAGTTGAAATAAGTAGTAAAATGGATTGGGAATAAACAGAAGTAGTTGGCTTTTACAAAGGGTAATTTAGTCCTTCTTGCTGGAATTGACAAGAAAGACTTCTGAGCATTCCAAAAACAGAAGCATAATCTGGAAAACCTCAGCTCGGGCTCGTTTGAAATAAAGAAGCCGGTATTTGATACCATTCCTAGCAGCAAGTGACCTCACAGAGCTACTTGTATTACGAGATTGAACGTGATACTGTTGGTTTCTAAAGAAGTAATAAAGGAAAGGAAGATGAGAGAAATGTGCAGATATGTAACAAAGGTTAGTTTCTATTTCTGTGTTCTTTAATATATCTTAGCAATTTTAACCGATGAAGAATAGTTTGGATCCATTGGTATTCACTACATTCCTATCTGTTTATAAGTATAACTTCCATACTTATAATTAATTCCGAGAACTCCTTAACAACTACCTTCATACCGTGAGGCTAAGTCCAGATGAGGCGGGAATTCACTGATATGACATGATCTATTGTGTTGTGTGTGAGCTACAATCAATGTTGACAAGTTTCAAGACTGACTCGATGGCACATATTTATTAATGTCGAATTTGTAAATCAAATATGAAGATAAAGTAAATAAAATAAAAATATATTTATAAAATATACATGTAAAACAAGTAAATATGGATTACATTTGAAAACCCCTGAAATATTGTCGTATTAACAAAATAGACAAAATATGCAATATAAGCAATATAATATTGTTTCAATTGTTTGAAATTTAGTAATTAACTCACATACCAAGGGAGCATACTTTCTGATAGCAGAGAATAAATATTCATTTGCATTAAAATCCTGTCCCTAGTAATTACTCAGTCACCTTAAAAAAACTAAGTCCGGGGGTTTTTGAGCAGCTATGTACTTTTCCTTCACTACACTATCAACACTTCTAGGTACCGATTTTAATTTGGGGATAGGGTTTTGAAGTACATTAGCGACTGATATGTTTAATTTGTTCTAGTGTTATGTACTTTTACTTTGTTAAAATGAATAAATAATTTTAATAATAAATTTGAGTTTTTAGATGTGGAATATTTTCAATTTTTAATGAAATGTTAATGTTATGCAAGAACCTGAGAAAGCTATTTATTCACACACCAATAGTTTTAATTTGTGTTTAAATTATTAAATATTGTAATATTTATCTCTAAAATATATATTTTAAAACATATATTTTTATTTGCAAGCAGAATTTGATGTGTTCTCTTCTTCTTTTATACAGAGCAAATTCAGAGAATTTCGCCACATTTGGAGGCATGAAATAATCAATGATATCAAATATATTTTCGTTCAGGTGATACAAAAAATATTATGATAACTTTCACAACATTATTCTAAATCTGCTCTATTTTGTTTAAAAAATGCAACAAATTAGTTATTTGAAAGCGTCAGCGTTGACGTAGCATACATTTTTTGTTTAAAATTAGTACTTATGTTTTATTTTTTAATAAAATTGATGTATTTGAAACACATTCCACTGTAGTTTAAACATAATATATAAGCGCAAAAAGCTTCAAAATTAAAAATGAGTAAAATATATATATATATATATATATATATATATATATTAGCACACCGAATACAACTGATCTTAAAGCGAAAGCTTCAAATATCAATTACTGATAATTTCCACAATGCATTGCCTGGGTGATGAATTCCATTGTAGGCAAAACAAAAACAAAAACAAAAAACTAGAACGAAAAACAAGAATACGCTTCCGGAAAGAGCTTTATGCAGTGGATAAACAGTACTACGCCAATTTGTCAAACGAAAGAGAGAGGAAGAGAGGAAGGGAGGGAGTTTGAGTTGGAAAAGAGAAGAGGGGAAACGGACGGATAATTTCAAGAATGTTTTAATATTTCCTAGACCTGACGTGGACCCGTCATGCCACATACTTGTGTACAATAAAGCGCACTACTTTACAACGCGGTAGAGGGAAACTGCCACATTACTTTCTGTGGGGGAAGTCTCACGGTGCATAAAAAGAGTGATGTATTCTTGTTTTATGTCCCGCGAAATCGAGCATGTGGTTAATGCCATTATGAGGCAATATTTATTTAATTCTACTTCGTATTAGCGGGCAACTAAAGGTGACATTCCCTTGCCGCAGACCCGAGCTTCTGAATACGAAATTGCTTCAGTTTCAAAGTTGCGGAGACTTTTATTCAATTGTGTGCCATAGTAGCATTATTAGTTACATAATATGCAGTCTTGTCTGCAAAATGGGCATAAACAACATCTACCACTTCCTTGTCACACTTAAATTTCCTTCCTCGAAGGACCTTCTTTAGTTTTGAGAAGAGAAAATAGTCACCGGGAACCAGACCAAGGGCTGTAGGGTGGTTGGTCTATCTCCTGAAGCCACATTTCTTCACAGCTTCCTTAGCAACAAGAGCTGTGTGCACAGGCGCATTGTCGTGAAGAAGGCGTACACCACCATTCGGCTTTCCTAGCCTTTTCTCTTTAATGGAAGCATGTAGTTAGTGCAATAGGCCAGCATGGTAACGCCCATTTACTGTGAAGTCAATGAAGAATATTCCTTCACAGTCCCAAAAGATTGTGGCCATGATCTTCTTGGTTGACTGAGTGACCTTGGCCTTTAGAGGCGGTGCTTCGGCAGGGTATGCCACTCCATTCATGCTCTTTTGGACAATGGATCATAGTAGAGGACCATATTTCATCTCCTGTAACAATAGTTTGCAGAACTTCTCTCTCTTTACCACTGCAGAGCTCCAAAAATGCCTGACTCGTTGCTGCTTTTGGACTGAGGAAAGAAGTCTAGGCACCCATCTTGCACTTACCTTATTCATGTTTAAATGTTCATGAATAATTAAAGATTGTTGTCCAATCGCTGTTTACAGCTGGAGGAAGATTTCTGGTTAGACGTAAGAAACAAACTGAACAGTTTTAAGATATAAGATTATTTTTGAGTCAACTTCAAGTCCCTGTTTGACACATCAGCAGAAAAGGTTCATGAAATTTTAGTGAGAAACTATATCAATTGGTGATTTCGACGTTGAAGACTGGAAGACTGCAGGTAGTTCAGTGATGGTTTCAACTGACATTAGTACGCAGCGTCATAACAGAAAGCGATCCACAGCTCATTCTTCTTATTTCTTACATACTTGAAAAAGTTGCTTTTGCGACACATAGTATGGAACGTAATTCATGATTATGAATATATAAAGCTTAAATAGTCATAGAAGCCATACAAAAGCGCCAGATAGATTGAATGCCATCCTGACTTCGATGTTGTTGAACAATTAGGATATCATAGAACCTGAAATATCTCGTGTGACAGAAAATTCTGCAAATTCTATTAGAACATGTATGCAAAGCATGCCACTTTGCTGTAATGCTATCATTTTTGCAAGATATATCCCAAACAATGGCCGATATTCGGAAATGTTTATATTCGTGGTTAATGCAATTTTAGACACAATTTAGATAGTATAATTTTATTTGAAGCACAAACTTCATTTTACTTTATTGCGAATGTTAAAAGATCGCAATTAGCGATCAATGAATTGATTCATATTAATATGAAAACCTCTTTAAGTTAAAAGTTAGTTAGTTATATGTGAAGTGGCATCGTATTACCACCGCAAATCCTAATTGTGCTCTCCGTTAGCGACGCAGCACTCTCAATCACTTTATAGCCGAGTTGATGTACACTTTTGTCTTTGTGATCGATGTGAATAATGTGAATAACTTTTTAGTCATAGCATAGAGCATGGCATCCAGATATGGTAATTACGAATCTGTGTTCTTTATTTGAATCACTTAGGACAATAATGTTTTCTAATAGTAGATACATCTATTTCATAAAGAACTTAGAGTTTTTTAGTATAGACTTATTAGAAACTACATGTAGTTCTCTTGATCTTGGCTTCTGTAATTTTTATGCCTAGAGCTTGTTAAACAAAGATTCAAGAAAGAAATCCCATATCCTGGAAGAACTAAAACGTAACACCTGTGGGAACTTCTCTTCCATATATCAGGAGACATTCCAATGAACTGTGCAATCTAACGAATGATGCGTAATTTTTAATTTGGCAGCAAAAATATTATAGCGTCTCCTAAAAAAAATTGTCTTCTACTATAGTACCAAGGCTAATAGCATTTAGCTACGCTTATTTTCCCAAAGAGGATTGAGCAATAGGTAGTAAGCCATTCACTTCTATCGTAGACAACTAAGGTATAGCTTGGATGTGAAACGGTCAATAATTTTATACAGGGACTTCTTTAACAGTTTTTAAAGTACCGTAAATCGGTTTAAGGTCCCTTCTGGAGGATTTACGTTCTGAATTATTACGTGCTGAAAAACACATCGACCTCAGTTGGGGATTTAACCCGCGAAATTTGGGTCTCGAGCCGTTGTTTTCCGACACCACTGAGACCGACTTTATTTCATAATGTTTTACATTTGTGTGTGGTTTGTTGTATCACTGCACTGCGCACCGACAAGGGTGGCCAAGGTTATGGCATTGACTATCAGTGAAAGGTTTGCAGTTCGATTACCACCTACACATCCCCAATTCTCATTAATGGAACATGCCAGGGAGATTTTTTTTTAAGGACGCTCTTTAGCATCTCAGGTCATCAGCGTCCCATTCAACCTACGGCGTGAAACGGCCGACAAATTTTGCTCTGAGGCCTCTCTTTCAAGCTTGAGGTTCTTTTTCGTGCCGTAAGTGTACACGGGACCCACGGCTTTACTTGCCTTCCGAAGGAAGCTATACTTAGGATTTTTACGCTCGAAAAAATCCACCGCTCCTGACCGGGTTCGAACCCGCGATCGTCAGGGAGATGAAATGTTTCCTTCTCAAATAAATTCTTTTCTCATTTTATCATTTCACTTCGTGTATTAACAGCGCTCACATCTGTATTCCCTCAGTGGTGAAAACCGGCATTAAACACTATTCAGTGCTTCTTTTTCCGAAGTATGGAAGATCGCAAACCGATTGTTACAATTTCCGTTATATGGTGGGAATATTATTCGATCTTCCATAAAAATATTATTTGCATAGGATAATTGAATATATATATGTTGTTTGTATTTGGCTCTTTGTTGTATTTTAATGATATGCCCAGTTTTGCTTTTTTATAAAATTTATTCTCTAAATATTTTTCTTTGGACTTTGAAATTATTATTACAGTCTATTAATGCAGATATTAATTTGTTAACGGTCAAAAGAAGTTCTGTTTAGCAGTTTTTATATTAAACTTAAACACTTATATAATAGGTAGCATAAATCCGAAATAATTATGTAATAATAACCAGTTAAGGTTACAAAAAATGTCAAATATCGAATCAAATATTTAGAGTAAACTAGAGAGGAATATATCGTTTGATTATAAGATTTAAGATGAGAATGTCTGATTATTTTCGAGATTGGAAGCAATTAATAAGAATCTAACTGTGTTGGTAGTGCAAATTATTTATGAAACAGTACCACAGAGGCAAAAAGTTAACAGTTGGAGTAAACAAATTTTGAGGCTACATTACGGGAGGAGAAAGCAAGATGTATTGTTTTCAGCCAAAACAAACAAGACAGAAGAGCTGTAACCAGACAATAAGCAAAAGGAAGAGAATGGTAAAGAAATTATGTGGAAGTCAGTTGTTTTGGATTGCATTCTAATTATTATGTTTAGAGATTTACACAACACAGGTGTGCTTCTGGGTGGAAGTAAACCTTTTCTATGGAGTTTATATTTGTGTATTAATAAGTATCTTTTGCACAATAAACATCTAGAGCTCAGCTTTCCTTTGACTTACAGCTTGTTCATATTACAACACTGTAAATTAGTCGTTCATGTTATGAATGTAGGATTGTTGACAAGGAGCGAGGTGCTTTCGTTATGTACGAACCACTTGTTACGGAGTACAGTCGCCATGTAGGTGCGGGAATGCCCTGTTTAAAAATGTTTACTTAATAATTCATCAAGGAAAAGTAGCTAAAACAACTGTATACATATAGGGTGATCCGTTTGGGATGAATAATATTAAATACTATTACTTAGGTTAATAGGATAGTGGACAACATTTCTTGCATATTTTGCTTAAAATTTTGGGGTTTTCAGACATGACAATAATGAAAGTCAACAATATGTAATGACAAATGAAAATCGTAAATGACTGAAATGGCTACTACAAATCAACAGCGAGTGCTATGGATGTTATTTGGATATATTACATGTTTATGTTGCCACAATTTGATGAAGACAACAATATGAATATTGTATTCCAGATAGGGTGCACCCCCTTACTGTGCTAGGAATTAAAAATTACTCAAGCGTTCCAAAAGATCACCCCTGTGATATTACAACTGACTTGGGTAGAATTGCACCATCGTTTTCAGTTGTGCAGAGTGCGCAATGGGAGTCATGTAACGTTCTGAGAAATTTCCCTTCTTTCTGTAGTATACACCAAGTTTTAAAATGTAAAGTTAGTAGTAAATGTTTAACATGTTTTCAATTTATCCATACCCAAACGGAACACTATATTTGTATATATACTGAGTTTTGGCGTTGTACATACTATTCGTAAACACTCTACCTTACATGTCATCGATTTCGACCGTATTGGCTGCTATGCATCTATCATTCTGTCTCGTGTTGCACTGTGCATGCGCTGGGCTTAAGCTGTGAAGATCTGAGGTTCAAATATGGTCCATGAATGTCCACAATTTTTGTCTTGTTTTATATTACGAAAGAGAGAAATAAAACTTATTCTGTGATATTTATTTCTGTAAAAATACTTTGTAGGTAAATTTCATCCAAATCACAAATTACTATAAGATTTTGCTTTATTGAACTTAATAAGAAATTGTGAATAACTTTATTTTATGTGATAAGACATTGAATGATGTGTTACTCTTTGAAGACATTCTTATATACAAACGAAATACAAATATACTAGTAATTTTGTACAGAGTATAATAGCCAACTCTCTTTTAGGACGGCTAGGTGAATGATGAGGATTACTTGAGAGCATCTACATTTCCCATCGAATGTAAAATTGATCTCTGCCATGTTACCAATTCTAAGGATAGGAATACTCGCCCATTTATAGGAAAAATCTTCTGGAATAACCACCTAGGATATTTTTTAAATGAAAGGTGCTATTGATGGGCTGTTTTCGCCGGAATGAAATTTAGACAGATTTCATCAATGAAATCCATAAAAAGAATTATTTATTACATTTTTTTTTCAAATAGAGCAACGTCTTTGACTTCAACAAAATAAAACTAAATGGCATGTAAATTCCGTTTTTACCAGATTCTAGGCCAAGGGGTTTTCGAGATATTGCAAACCGCAATACGGTCTCCTAAAGCAGTTCATGTTTATTTCGGTCTAATGGAAACTATCAACAGTATATTTAAGTATATGCAGTATATTCCCGATTTTGTCTATCTCACAGTACAAAAAGCACGGCATTCTTCCTACATTCTCCATACACGAGATATTGACACCGGCATCTTGTTGTACTCTATATAAAGGAAACAAAATTTATACACATGGTCCCAATAAATAGGAATGTGCTGTTCATTTCCAGCTCTGGGTTTTAAACCCATCCGGAATAAACTGCAACTACTGTTGATAGTTCCCCTGAATTAAACACAAAATGTAATCAGTCATGCACCATTTTTTGCATAATAAGAATATATTGCGTTTATGCCTAGTGATCACGAAAATTCTATAAAAGTAGCTGATTGTCCGAGCTCTTCGCAGGACGATTATCTCGTAAATCACTTGGCCTAGAATCGTGAAAAAAAGACACTAATATCATCTAATTTAACATTCTTGAAGTCATTAGGAATTGTTCCATTTGAAAATGTGTTACTTTATGTGAGAAATATATTTTCTAATAACCGTCGAAATCGGAGTATCGGTTACATAGATGAACCCTTGTCCAAAATTCAATTCTGTGAAAATAGCGAATCAATGGCACATTTCGTTTCAGAAATGTTTGCAGTGGTAGTTTCGGATAATTCACCAAATATATTCAATGAAATTTGAAATTACTCCCTTCAGTTTGTCATCACTTGCAACGGGACTTGTGTCAGATTCCATATAACTAGTGGTTTCATGAATGAAATTAAGAAAGTGTTCAATAATTTGTTTGAATTTAATAAACTAAACTTCTATTTTTTTATATTCAAACTTATCCGTAACTTACCCTTATAGAAGTCGCCTTTATTTCTCAATAGAATTACTGGGAATATTTACAAACTGTTAAAAATGTATGAACGAGAATGCGGGCAGTATCAGCATCTTTTTTCCTAATGCAATTAATGGAGTACATATTATCTGAAATGAATGATTAAATAAATAATTTGTATTAAACATGTTATTAAAATGTAAAGTCTAAAATTAAAACTTCTTATTTAAATTTAATTCTTGTTTCGTCTTTCTTATCTGTCCCTATTGCCGCTTATTTAAATCGTAATTTCCCAGTTTTAACGTCTTTTGTCAATAATATAGACAATATATATTAAGTCATACATTTTATATTCAGAATACTTATATTGGTTTTTATAGTTACAATTACCTTTTCTTAGTGCTAGTACTCAGTGCTAGAAACAAAACGCTCAATATATCTACAAATATATAAATAAATATATAGGTATGATCCAAATATTCTATCTTAAACATGCATTAATCGAGATGGAGTCCTTAATTGGTTTCTGTTTTACATGTCTTAATAAAGGCTAAGCTAATCCTGTGCATTTTTAAAATGAAATACGTCGTTTTTGGGACAATGCCGTGATGTAAAAATTTACACAAATATATGAAGAATTTATAGGAATGTCATAATCATTGTATATATGTCTGTTTCATATGTGTGTTTGTGCGTTCGCGAGTGTAATTGATTTTTGTTGTTTTTATTGTGTTTTATTATGCTCAAGATCTGTTGCGTTCGCTGTGTTTTGCGTACGATTGAATTTACCACATCGAATATAAATTTAGCTGCCGCAACTCCCACGGATATGAACTGAATATGAAAACTGGTCCGTAATACAATGTATTATGAATGCCTCAGCATATATTTCGACGCTTGTAGAACTTAAGAAATGCGTGCGTCGCAGCGTGTAGATTTCAACAATGGGCGTGTATCACCGCGTGTAAAACTTAAGAGTTGAAAGTACGTCTCGCCGCGTGTAAAGCTTAAGAGATGAAAGTACATCTCGCCGCGTGTAAAACTTGCAAATGGGTATAAGTGTCCGGGCAGAATGTGAAACTTAAACTGAAGTGTCTGCATGGATGCGTTGATAAGCGTGAACTAAAGTGAAGTATCGCAGCGGAGCAAACGCTTCTTTGTATATTAAATTCAAATCTAGTAATTGTTGGCTTGATGAAGTCAGAGGGGTTTACCCAAGCAAGATCACGTCTTGCTCCATGGTTTAAAAGTTAAAAATATACATTCACTATTGACTGGTTTAAATTCACGTGCCAGCACGTGTCATTCGTTATTATTTGAAAGATTAAAACTCTTGTTGACATTGACATAGTTTAAACGCTAGCTGTACAACTACCTATCGGGTTCAAAGCTCCAGCGAGTTTAAAAGTCCTTGGGTTTATTAACCTTCCAATGGTAGTCCTTTTTAAAGTGACATCACACTCGACCCTCGGGTTTACTCTTGCTCTTTGTATAGAGTTATATGACCGCCTTGGTTTTCCAAGCTACTGTAAAAAGAAAACCCCAGAAAGAACTTTCTCTTTTGTCGACTTACTATTCACATGTTAAAGTTATGCCATATTATACACATGTATACATACCTTCATTACTAAAATATTATGATTAGGTTTGCACATATATTATTTATATTTCTGTGGGGGTGGGCCTTGAGGGCTGTTTCTGTTCCTACTTTTAGTTAAATATTAATGTCAGAAAAGAAATATTTTTACATGCGCATGAACGGTCTGGCGTTTCATGCCACTGTTATTTGCAATATATTTGTATACCTAACTTAATTGCAGTAATAAATATTATTTCTACCACAAATATTTTATGCTCAGGATAAAATTACAGCAAACCTTTACATAACTAATAAACATTTATCTCATACTGAAGAGACAAATTCTTAATGTTTAACATATTTATATTTTAATTTTTGAATTAAATTTTATAATAGCACAAGATATATAACATTTTATGTATTCCAAGCTAATTTGTTTTTAAAAAACCAAAGCAGTTTTCGTTTTGTAACAGATTAGATGCCCTCGGGTTATTTTCAACCAAATCATTCGTTTGAACTCATAAATGCAAGGAGAGTGAGGTGAAACTCAGAAGCTTATTTTAGTGATGATCCCTTTAGCTTGATAATCCGAATTTTACTCCATAGGGAACTACTGAAGAAATTAGCTTCTCAATTTAACGGACAGAACGTGAAAATCTCTCAAAATGCCCTGCCACATGTTACGTAGCTCATCTTCCATTGATTTTCATTTCCCTTGGAAGCGATTGCACCACTCAAAATCTGAGAGCCGAGCAACAGCCTCTACTCCAGTTAAATTCTTAAGCCTTACTTTGTGTCTTAGTCGTTTTCGCCTTCCAAGATAGGGGATTCATAACTTACTTGATTAGTTATCGTTTAAAATGACATTTTTGTTTACCTCCTAAATGCAATAATCTATTATTAAGTTTAACAAAATTGTAGAATAAGTAAATTCACAATTGATGTAGTATTTACTTTTGAAGAAATCTGTATCTGTAGAGTCAACAATGCACTCTCAATCTGTTTTGTTGAAAGCACGTGTTTAGAAGAAATTTTCATTGTGTATGCCTACACAATAAAATGTGTAGCTATAGTGTTCAGTTTTTCTTTCTTCATAATCAAGAATACTTCACAGTCAATTGCTGGTGTTTAATATTCAGTTAAATGGTACTATTAACATTATTATTATTATTATTATCATTATTATTATTATTATTACTAACATATATATAAACTAATATACGAAAAGAAGAGAAGCCTCAATAAACATTGACGTAATTACCATGTCCAAAGTCACATAAACGAATTATATAGATATTTAATTATAAAACTGATCTCTTCGTGCAACATTGTTTTCTTTTTGTCAATGATTAAGTGATATTTGCTCTGAGCATTAACAATACTACACATAAAAATAAAAGTAGCAAATTGTATATTCAATATGTAGAAATATGAAGGCTAATACATTGAATACTTGATATCATCTTTAGAAACTTGTGGTACAAGTTTCTCTGAATATAGTAAAGAATAAATGAAGTAGAAACAGCATTTGGCATATTCAATATTTGAAAACAAATTTATATTAGCTATAGAACCGGCTTTGTGGCCATAAACAGGAAGAAAATAATCATTTTACAAAATCAAAAATTATAAAAGTAGCAAAACATGTTTTTACACAACCCATAAAAGAAGCACAGTATGGTTTGGGCATATTAAAGTACAGTTTTGGATAAAATAAGAAAATTTTGAAACGGAGTATTGAGGAGAAAAGAGTAAAAACAAAGAGAATAATGGAATGGATAGTGGGAGAAGGGAAATGCCTAACAAACGGTATGAAGAAAAAAAATTATGGGTTGAAGAAAAGTATTATTATTATTATTATTATTATTATTATTATTACCCTAAATATTAAGAAACTACAACTTTTGAATTCTTTTACTTTCAGGTATGTGGAGGAGAAACACCAGAAAATTTAGTTGCAAGCCAATCATGTAAGAAAGAAAATTTAATTAATTAACATTATTCCTATAGCCTTAATCTAAAATACTGTGTTTCCTGAAAAGAAGATGCATGAAACTTTTCCTTTTGAAATTAGTGTAGCTTCAACCTGAGAAATAAAGAATAAAGGATTAGAGTCAATCATTATAAGAGGTAAGTAATGAAAATTATATTGCATAGGTTTGTTTAAGGCAGAAAGGAACATAGTTTGACAGTTGAAAATATTTGAAAGTTTAAGTACATAGAGTTCATTTAATAGATAAAAGAGGAATAGCATTTTTGGATAATGCTTTTTGTAATAACATAGATAACATACTTCTGCTTAAGAAATTCAAGTGGTTAGTTCTTTTATTTCCAAGAAATAGAAGTCTATTTTGCCATTGCCAATTAATTTGCTTTATCAAACACTTTTAAAAAAGGTCATAGTATATTCACTTTACATCTAAGGTAAACTCTTTGCACCAAAATTAAATAAAAAAAAAAATAAAAAAAAACCTGCCACTAAAGGTTTAGCAAAAAGTATGATAAACTTTACTATAGTTTGTATCTGTTACCATAGTTCAAATAAGTATGCATTAATTTGTTGTGAAATATGAAACAGGTTATTGAAGGTGAATACAATGAACAAGGGTGATTAAATAATTAACTATAATTTGCTGTAGGCATATTGATTCTTTTATTTAAACATAAAAACATGTTTTCATTCAATAATTCGTATTTTGATTTTATAGTACATGATATTATATACATATATATATACACGAGGTACGTCCAGAAAGTAAGTTCCGTTTGGTAATAAAATTAAATTGTGTATAGATACAGAAAATTTATTTATTGCACAAAATTCTACAACTCTTAAACTAATTTTCCACATAACTGCCGAAATTTTGCAGGCATTTGTCATAGCGTGGCACAAGTTTTTGTATACCTTCTTCATAGAAGTTTGCCGCATGTGTCTTCAACCAGTTGGAAACATTTTCTTTCAGCTCTTCGTCATTGTTGAAGTGTTGACCGCCAAGGAAAGACTTGAGATGTAAGAACAGATGAAAGTCGCTAGGAGCGAGATCAGGGCTGTACGGAGGATGGTCAAACACGTCCCAGCCAAATCCCTGTAGAAGGATTTTCGTCACATTTGCAGTGTGTGGTCGTGCGTTGTCGTGAAGAAAAACAGCACCTTTTGACAGCAATCCTCGGCGCTTATTCTGTATTGCGCGGCGCAATTTCCTAAGTGTCTCGCAATAAACATCTGCTTTGATTGTTTGACTACGCGGTAAGAAATCAATGAGTAAGATGCCTTTCCAGTCCCAGAACACTGTGCACATCATTTTTCGAGGTGTCAAGATTTGTTTCTGCTTAACCTTTGCTGGGGATGAAGCGTGCCTCCATTCCATTGATTGCCGCTTACTTTCAGGGGTGTCGTAAGAAACCCAAGTTTCATCTCCTGTGACAGAAATTCTTCGCCGCCTTCATCATAACGGGTCAAAAACTGAAGTACACTACCCATCCATTTTGTTTTGTGTTGCTCAGTAAGAATCTTTGGTACCCAATGTGAGCAAAGTTTACGAAATTTCAGTTTTTCGGTAACAATTTCATGAATTAGTTATCGTGAGATTTGGGGAAATTCCGTAGCGAGAGCACTAATTGTAAACGTGCGGTTTTCCTGGATCTTGTCATCAATCGCGTGAACCAGCTCTTCTGTAACCAAAGATGGACGCCCACTTCGTTCTTCATCGTGCACTTCACTACGTCCTTCATTGAACTGTCGGACCCATCTTCTCACCATTGAATCACTCATCGCATTTTGTCCGTAAACTTCGCAAATTTGCCGATAAATTTCAATTGGTTTCACTTTCCTAGCATTCAGAAAACGAATCACAGATCTGATTTCTCAAGCGGCGGGATTTTCAATCAACACCGACATTGTAAACAAGCACAACAAAGCGTACGTGGCTGACAGCGATTTCAAAATGGCGCACGTTTCTTCTCCTTGATACAGAGCGTCTACCGCGCATGTGCGGAACTGCGATCGCAGCGCTGCAGCGGAGATAAATTGAAACGGAACTTACTTTCTGGACGTACCTCGTGTATATATATATATATATATTAGTTTAACTTTATTTTACTTTCCTTTTAATGATTTACAATGCCAAAAATACCTTCTTAAATAGTCAAATGTTTAACATTTTCTATTCTGCTTAGGTAGCACAAACGATGATGACAGTATATTTGAAATGAATTTCTATACTACCTGCATATTTGTTTAATCAGAACAGCATTCTAAATTTACGACACAATACCGCAGTTAATTTACTGATTGAGCAAAAACGTACAATTCAGGCGTTTTTATATTAAATTGAATTCTTGGTATTTTTAAAATATAAATTTAATGTTTATTTAATGTGAAAATTTTCGAAATGTTCTAGTAGCTTTAACACATCAAATAGTGTTTGATAAAATGAACATAAAATTATAGTTCTACACGTACTAGCTAACCAGCAATTATTTGCAACATCGATAACTCAGTACTTTCTGAATAATAAGAATACAACCTTCTTTGGATCTACAGAAGATTCAACATGCTATTTCATAACCTTCAAAGGCGATATCTACAAAATTCCAATATATATTTTTTGGGATAACCTTCTCCGACTGCTTCAGCAGTGGGGTGTAAAACATGCGCGGCAGGCATTAAGTGGTTTATTTCTGGATATTGGCGACGCCTACACTGGTTTCAACGTGTAGGAGTTAGTGTCAATCATATTTTACACATTTGGTCACAGAAAGGCCATACTTGGAAAGAATCATTACTCTTTTATGATCTTTGTTGCAACTCACAGGTCCACAATGTTTACATACAACATGCAACGATTAATGAAATCACTAAAAGATTTTTATTTATCTTAATTAACACCTTATCCAGAATTTGTCAATAAATCAAAATGAATTTATTTAAATTTGGTTAGTTTGGAATACAATATGCTGTATATTTCTCTATAGCTGACGAAAAGCAAGCTGCTTATCTTTATAGAGTAGCAGATTTGCTTCAATGAGAACAAGTAGTTTGGGACTTGTCATTAGTTGAACATACATTGCAAAAAAACTTTTGAAGTACATAATTTGTCATCTAAATTGAGAACACACTTTTTAGTGTCACAGTTGTGGATCTAGTGTTTTTTGTCATGGCAAAGAAAAATCCTCATTCATAAGTTTATCAGAACTGGCTCTCTTGAGGTAATTATATCTTCCAAGAAGAGAAACAAGGGAAGGAGCCAGTTACAGGAATAATCCTTTTGCGGCAATGTTTTTACTGTATTCACTCGGCTCTGGCGAGGTTCATTAGTATCTAAGAAACGACCACATAGTTTCTTTGTCAAGGATGAATATTTCATCTGTTTTTGTTTAACTGGAAATATTATGTATTTTTCATTTAATTTTTCTCATTTAAAATATTATTGCCTGCACTCTTTAAAGCAGAAACCATCAGAACATAGGAATGTGTACTGATATCAAATGTCCAAAAATATCAAAGATAAATGTTCTTAATTTTATAATAAATCTCCTACAAAATACCATAAACAATTAATACTTTTATGTTAGTCCTATAAAATATATAGAATTAAAACATAAGTTCAATGAAATATTAGCCAGTAAATTTTCTTCTATATCTTAAAATATAATCTATTAAAAATGTTCACATAATCATTAAAATTATTGATTTTTCTGATAGAAATATTTGCAATACAAACTTATACCAGTTATAATAAATTTAGTTTAATTTTAATAACGTACAAGAGGAATATACGTTTGGCTTCTGGTACAATGATTATGAACTTCAGTTACTCTCATCAAATTCTATATACTTATATCAACAAAATTTATATTAATTTAAACAAATGTTCTTTAAATAAGTATCTACAAGATTTTCTGTTAGAAAAATAGCTTATTTTTTTTTAGCAAAAACTCATCCTGTGAGCTAGAACGTTTACCCAAAAAGTATAATTTTAGTATTTTGGGCTTCAATGTTGATACAAATATAACGGTATTCCAGTATAGTTCATAGGTATAACCTTGACAAAGGTTGTAATGCAGTAACGTCTTAATCGTTTATATATCATTCCCAAAATTTTGACGTTATTGGGAAATTTGTTATTAGAGTTACTATAATTAGCATTATTATTATTACTACTTAATTTCACTTTCTGTATGTTGGCATGTGGTCTATTAAGTTATTTTTTTAATACAAGGAGAAACTCATTTTAATTTACTAATTGAAATCATTTTAGAAATAAATTTGTTTGCTGGAACTATAGAACTAAACAAAAATATTGTTGTGATTGTATACTGACTATACAGTCCGAAAATTTTCTAAATCATTTTCTCGATAGAATTATTGAAACACAGTCCAATTTCTCTTAAAAAACAAATTGCCTCTCTTCCATATAGTTTTTAATGTGCTCTTTACATTCTGATCTCTATATTAAAATATTATTATTTAAATGAATAGCATTGCATTGTTTTATTGGCGTCATATTTATTACCTTGTTTGTTTGTTTGTTTTTTGTAGCAAACTACATTTTTTTCAAAATTTGTTTTCTATAGCTGCTGTATATTTCAAATTTATTTTAGTCAAATTACTTTTTATCATACCCATAGTTGACAGAGTACACTGCCATAAATTTATAAATTTGTGTAATTTTTTGTCATTATATTTTATTGTCTTCTGCTGTCCCACATATTAATAATTACATTTTGTTTTATGCATATTTATATTAAATATAAAAATACGGTACTTTAAGTAATTCCTAATTTACTTCCTCGATTATTTGATTATTACTACCTTACAAAAGAACAGTGTTTAGTTTTTATCGCCAGCTTGTACTTCTAAGACCTAACAGGCTGTGGACAGTTATTATACAGTAAGACTGTTTAAGTTACGGGCCACCTGGGTTAGTATTTTTATTCTAGTTTTTATATTTTTACTGAAAGCCTACAATAGAACTGTATTTAAAACTGAGAGTAATAAACGCTAATTTGTGTTATAAGAGATAAAGGAAAACATGCTCCTCTGCAGGAGAATATTGGCATCTTCAAAGGAAATTCTTGTATATCCTCTAACTTTTCTTTTATTATAACACGGCAGCTCAGAATACCTTTGTTTTTTGTCATTAAGAGATCCTGTCTTTTGTAACTTTTCAACATGTTACCTGGAACACGAATGGCATAATATTTTGTTATTGTTGAACTTATCCCTTCTCTGCAAGATTTTGTTTTCACTTTTGTATCGCATATAAAAACCAGTTTTCAAGACTCGATTAATTCAGTGGCATAACTAACGAAATACAAGTAGCTCACACTTTTCATACAATGAAACTAATACACGAACGCACATCTACTTGCTAACCTGTCTCCCTCAAACTAACTATGAGCTGCTACCTGCACATGAACTGTACGACCTTGTCGATTGACTTTTCCCAGCGTAATTAAAATGACCTCGCTGTACATGATAAGAAAAGATAATTTGACAAAGAAAGAAAACCTGAGGGAAGAAGTTTAGTCAGGATGTATGGGCCTTACCTTAGATTTAATTAACTTTTTACTACTATGTTTGATTTTTTTCAGGTATATTCAGACTGTGTTCATATACATTTATTTTTAACACAACTGCATATTTTTTAAAACTTGTTGTTTCCGTTAGTACATTCTACAAAATATGTAGAACTAATTTTATTATGAAGTTAATTTTTGTAATACTCTGAAATATTTTCGTAATTCAGCATTCCATTATATATATATTTTTTTTCTTTTCATTGTTATTTTCCATTTGATGTAAATATTTATAACACTTGCGGGAGTTAATATGTCCTTCAAAATAAATAAATATATAAAATTAATTAAAATACAAATTATATTATGAAATGAAAAAGAGAGCAGGCTTTATTAATACAGCAAACTTGTAAATTGATTTATAGCGACCAATGTTTCAGAGGCGTATTTCAAATGAGGCGCTTGGAAAACAAACCTCATTACCACTAGGATTTCATAAGCGGGAAAACAAACAAAGATTTCAAGCAGGCTTACAATGAATCACGTGTCTTTATTTTCAAACCTAAGCCGCGCTGATGCTGCGTTTGCCAAATTTTCGATTGCCATTTATCAGAATTATTGAACGTTACAGAGAGAAATCTAGGATTGTTCGGTTTTGCATTAAATCACGACGTGAACAGATGACCCGCTATTTTTTTATATTTTTGCCATTGCAATTCTCTTGAGTAGGCAAGCGCTTTATGATACAGTTGAGCAACGCTTGTTATCGCCGGCAGAGGCGCTGCGCTGCGTTGTTAGTAGTTCTCACTGCTCTTGGATTGTCGTTATACAAATGTAATCACTTATGGTAATCTGCGGAATAAAAAGGCAGTTTGTTCTGCCTCTGTTACGGACCTTCGTGTGAGGGGAGAGAGAGGATGGAGGTGGATTTACTGCTGGAAAACGAAAGGATAACGAAAAAAAATGTAGCCGTTGGAGTGAGAAGGGGCTTTGGCTGGCTGGAGAAAAGCAGCCCGAGGCGCTTCAAATAAAATTAATTTTGCAACTTAACTCCTTGGTCTGTAAATTGCGTAGCACAGTATTTGAAGCCCACAAAGGGGTCAAGAGCCTTTTTTTTAAAAAAAAATGTGCTGAGGGGTGAAAGTAAAGGTGCAAATGAATTTAGTACCTTCTGAGCCCAAAGGTGAAAATATTACACAAGTGCTTTTGTTTAGTCCTTTTTATCGTAATGGTGAGGTGACTGCTCAAATCTTCAGGAAGATGGAAGATCATGAAGAATGAAACACTTTACGCTTTATGTGTGCCGTAAGCAGAAACCAACCGCTTTTATACTTTTATGCAGGAGTGCATTTGGTACTTAGAAATGAATATTTATGTCTAAGAAATACAATTTAACTAAATATTCTGAAAGATATCTCTGGACTATAGAAAAACAAGCTAGAACTGAGCATATGTGGGACCTTAATAGTCTTTATGCCTTAAATAGCTCTAAGATCATTTCGTCACAGAAATGCCATTATTCGTAAGAGGCGAATCGAGACCTTCGAGTACTTGTTCCTTATTATTGGCAGTTGAGTTTATTTATAGTTTATATTAAATTTCACCTTCAGGATAGACACGGTAGTTCAATTGAAGCGTCGGCACGGTTCTAATCGAAATGTCCTATCTGATTCTGATGTCATTCCTTAGCCTAAAACAAGCCTATGAAAAATTGGCATTTAACATAAATTAACCCTGTGTTTAACAATGAAGCTTGAGTCACAAGTATTAGAACTGCCTCTTAGGGAAAGTATTTCTGTAAAGATATAACTTTAGACGTCTCCAGGATTCAGATGGAGAAGAATTGCGGTGGTGGCAGAATAGAGCAATGTAGCTCAGACGGAAACCGAAGATTCGTGGTTCAGACCATTTTCCTCGATTATTTTCTTATCCGATTCTTATCTGATTCCAAATTAATATAAATTTTCTAACAACTTGCCAGTCATAAACAGAAGAGCTATAGCTAACGGAAATGTTATAGTTTCATTTGAAAATATTAAAAAAATAACAGTCGGCCTGGAAAATCTGGATGTAAAACTCTCTCCTCTGGATCAAAGGTTCGCGGGCTCAAACTCAATTTTATGGCGTAAAATCTCAAGCTTAAGTCCTCCGGGAGATGCATATGGTAGATTTATGACACGTTAAAGACTCCATACATGAAAAAAGAGATCCCTATGCAAAATTATTGGCCGTTTCACGCCGAAAAATACCCTAGTTCCCTGTCAAATGCCGCTGGAGTTTATGCGCTTATCACTTTCGTTCTGCCGGGGAAAAGGTGTACTTGAAAGTCTCCTTTGTAATTCAAATCTCCATCACGGGAAGCGCCCATGTTTCATAATCCGGAACTAACTAAAATACCTAAATCGCAATCCGTCATTAATGTACGTTTAAACTACTGCGATACCAAAAATGAAGGTTTGAGCTATTACTATGTGGTTAACAATGTGTTATGTATTAAAGAGATGTATTGGGAAGAAAGAGTTGATGCAGAGAGGTGCGGAAATTATTAGAAAAAACTGGAATGGTGTGTATGGCGACTGGGCGAAAGCAATGTTAGTAGATTTTGGAAAGAAGTGAGACAGTGGGCAGAAGATGTAGAGAAGCAAGAGATTTGGGCTACCTTAGAGGACAAAGGGTCTTTAGGTTTACTTCAAGTAGTCAAAAAACTGGGGGTGGAAGAAGCATAAAGATAATTGGGATCAATTGGGTAGAATGAGCCTAGCATGCGTACAGGTGTAATATTTTTAATAGGATTGAGAGTAAGCATTAAATAAGGATGTGTTATGTGTGGGAAAGTGGACAGTGTTTCTAATTCAATGTGAAATGATAAAAGGGTGACATGAAAGTATCTGGGATGGGAAATGGAACAATTCACAATAAGAGTTGGTGGCAATACAGTAGGAGAACTGAGAGTAGAGAAAATAAAATAGGGGAATTCCTAGGGAAACTAAGGGACAAGTGCAGGAGAAGTGTTAAGAAAGGAGCAGGAAGGCACACACAGTAGTGAAAATGATTTTCTGTGAGGGGTTCTTTGCCATACACATAACCGAGCGGTTAAGATATGGGAGAACCTTAGTTTCGAAACTGATAAGTTTCTAGAGTCTTTTTGATAACGTAATTTTGTTGTAATATGGTTTGATAATTAAAAAATCATTCATTCAAATAGATATGGTATCGATTTTCATTTTATTTTCAACTAATTTTAAAATTTATGGGCGTATTTGTTCCGGGTTAAATGTTTTATGTGTAAAATTTAACAAATTACTTTCTTGCAGAAAAATCTTTAAAAACAATTAGTTGCATTCTTCAAAGCAGAGGATGCAGTATTTATTTAATTTTTTTGTATAATAAGCATAGGAAAATTATGGAAGAAAACTCAGAGAGTCTTTTAATTTACTAAAATAGCTTGAATTATAAACTGCTGAACTGCAATTTGAGGCTTGAATTGTTCTCCTTATAAGACGATACAATCTGTGGCGTCTTGTCGATCATAAAATACTTTGATAAAATCGACCTTAATATTACATCAAGAAATAATTACCTAAATGTTATTTCTCCGTTTTATTGCTTGATACCATCGTCAAACCCCAAAGGGATGTTGATATTTTCAAGACACATTAGTATGTCTATTTTACACACTCAGCATAAATAATGACAAGTATTTCAAAGACGATCAGGTAATGTTTTGCCCACAGTCCTGCAAAGAGGTATGTAGCAATATTTTCTCTTAAAATGTTTTATATTGTATTATTATTATTATTATTGTTGTTGACAGAAATAGTCTTTAATGATAACGTTTTTTTTAAAAAAAAATATTTAAAAATGCTTACATTACATTGAAAATTTAAAGTAAACTCCGTTTGAAAGCAAGTGCAAACTGATTCTTAATTTTAAGCCAATGGTGATGTCAACTATGAAATATTCACCTACATGCTCCTGTGATGTGGAAGGGTAATTTTATAGATTCTATATCTATAACATGAGGTCAGTATTTCCAATGAGAATTGTAATAGTCATTTCAGTATGTAACCTTGCTGTTTTCTATGGAGATAGCCTGATTTTTTTTCTAGAAGCTATCAATATTTAACACTTTTTTTAGTTTAAATGCTTATATTAAGAACTGAAACATTTCTTATGATCTATCCCCATTAAAATATGAATATAATATAATAAAATATACATGTTGCAAACATAATCATATTTTGTGCATTGTAATTAGTAATATGTGTGTGTGCGTATATCATAAGGTTTAACTTCAATATGTGAATTTTAGGTCGACAAAATAGAAATATCTCGGTATTGCTGTTTACGGAAACCCCGAACGCCAAGGAGGCCATAAAACACTATTCAAATGAAGAATAAACCCTGAGGGACCAGTGTTAAGTCACTTCTTTAAAGATCTTCCGTTGGCGATTGTTGATAAAGCCAAGGCCTTTTAAATACGTTAAGGGAAATAAACTGACCAGCTGTTAGTATAGTTAACTTTATACTAACCAATATGAATAAATGTTTTAAACTTTCAAATATTGGCGGGTGGCATGCTTTGGCTGAGGAATTTGAACTAGCCAATAGTAGATTTGTATTTTGAATATATGAAGCAAGGCGCGGGACTTGCACGTGCTTGTGTGAGCCCCATGGCTTAATGAAGCCAACTACTGCTCATTTGAATCGAATATATAAGGAAGCGTTTGCTGCGAGGAACATCAGTTATTAGTTCATCAATTGACTTAAGTTATCCAGTTCAGTTCAATCCATTTCATGACTCAGTTCACATGTGCAGTCCATCGCGGCAACTCAATTTTTAAGTTCTACGTGCGGCGAGTCGCAAACAGTTTTGAGTTCATTAGTCAAATAGATTACTTCATTAGTTAAGCATAGAGATGCAGTTCTCAAACTCAATAATTCAGCAACTCATTTCAGCAGATCAGCTCAACTCAGTTCATATATTTAGATCAGATAAGTGCAGTTCATGGGAGCATTTAAGATATAATCAAATTCAGTTCGTCTCCTTGGAAATTGCGGCAGCTGAATTTGTATTCGATGGAGCTAAGTTCTATTGTAAGCAGAACACCAGGGGACTCGAAAGATCTTGCGAATAATAAATTGCCATATTTATTCAGTAGTTAGCCTCTCCTAGTACTGTTGAGCACGATTCACAAAATAGCGTAACAAAATACTGAGATATTGTTGTCATATAATAATCAATTAACGATACACCGTTTCAAATGTGGTGCCCAACTCGGGGCACTCAACCGAAGCCTATTAAATCGCTTCAGAGCCTATTCCGTAATATTTTAAACGGCTGTTTATAAGCTTATTTTAAAATTTTAGAACCTATCAGTCCGCTCTCGAACCTTCACAAAGACTACCTTATTTTGGTTTCCTCTTCAGGAGATGAAAATAATGCTAATTTAGTTATGGTAATCCAATAATAGTTGTTTCACAATAGTGTTTCACAGTAAAAAAGTTGATGGTTTTGGCACGATGCAGCGTAATTCTTTCTTATTTACAGAAAATAATACACCAATCTTTGCTATGCTCCTAACACTTCCGTAAAAGCTTTCCTATTCAGTATAGTATCGATAAACTATTATTTTGGAACATTCTTAATTTTAATAACACTTTGAAATAGTTAAAAGATCTAATTTTTGGCGCAGCAGTTACAAAGCACGGCATTTATATTACCGAAGAAGGGGCTTAATATTAGATTCCACTATTTCACAAATAACTTGTGATATTTAATCAGAAACCACGAGGCTTCGTAAACTATCACATTCATTTTTTGATGAATCTTGGTTGAAAACAGTTAGGTTTTGTTTGAGACTTAACAAAAACTAACAGCATAGGGTGTCAAGACTAAACAATACTTAAACTAAATAACCGTTTGTTTACCCTTTCCAGCTGGTTTTATATTATTTTCATTTAGTAAGAGACTTGCGATCTTTTATTTTTGATAATGATGCTCTAACTGAATATTACTCTGGTACTACTGACTCCCGGACGTTCCATTTTCTGGATTGGACATATATTCTCAACTCAATTTTTTACCGATACGAGATCTCTATTATCCAAATTGACGGTTTGTAATTGGTCGAACGTTTATTGTGGGAATGCTGTTACAAAAGGTATAATTTGCCTAATCCATACATATATGATCAAATAACTGTAACACACTTCTGCATTAAACTAGCATTTTTAATGTGGATGAAAACTGTTGAACCATATTTAAAGCGAGCTTTAACGTACAACAGCAGCAGCAAACACGCATACACACGGGCGACCTCGCGAAGTAAGGATTGTTTACGTTTCTCATAAGTGTTTAATGTCGGTCTTTACTATTGAGGCATCACAGGCTGGAATAATAATGATATTTGAGATGAAATGATAAATTGAATCGTTTATTTCAGGAAGGAGAAACACCAAGTTTGCCAATTTCGATAAAACAAAAAAACCAAAAAGCTGTCTAGCATTAGATTAAATCTTTTGATAGCAGTTTTAACATTTTTTTTGTAAAAATAGTAAATATTTATATCCTTTTTATTTAAAGATATTTATTTACTGCTTTTGAACTTTGCTGTAAAAACTAAAATATTTTGCGCTTAGTTTGATTCTGTAATAAACGAATGGTGCAAACGTATTTTAATGGCATAACTCTCGAATTTTTGAGGATTTTATCATTAAACTCATACTTGTGGAAAAAGAAAATATTTGTAATTAAATTTAGACTAATTCAGAGATAAAAGGATAAATTCAGCAGTACCTACTCATCATGACAGATAATTAACAAACTCCACAGCATATTATGCCTCTCTAATACGCCATTGTAAAATGCTGTCAAAAAGTGTTCGTATACCACCATATTTTAGGGCATTTAGATTTTGTATGTTCTTGATATTGATGTGAACTTTGAAGCAGGAAATAATGCTGCCTATATTAATTTTATAACCTGAGGCTACAGAGTTATATTTATAAAGGCATTATATTTTATAAGGATAATTGTTATGTATAGGTATAAGAAAATCATTTAGAGATAGGTATAATAGAAATAGAAATAATTTGTAATTTGTAACATACAAAAGAGTTTTGTATACATTTTGTATAAAATCTGTGAGAAAGACGAATATGTACCTGACTCTCCACTGACTGACCGCTCCTTAGACAAGGCTGAAGAAAGGGTAAACTATCTTTTGTTAGGTCACGAACCTTCTACCCAGGAAATACTTAGGAGTTGACAATAAGAGAAACATGTGGCCGCAACGGGACAGTATTTAACAAAGTCAGAGGTAGTAATAATTTAAGAGAAAATGAAAATGTCAGAACGGAGACGAAAATGTTTTATTACAGGAAAGCCGAAAACACGTGCGTTATCTCCGGGAACATTTAGGACTACAAACTAAGGAAGGCAAAAGATTTTCAATAGAAATCAGAATGTAAGGAAAGGGCCGAAATTTATGACAGCTTGTTCTGGGAAAATTCAAGTTCGTGGGAAGACGTTAGATCAGGGGGGAAAGAATAATTCTAGCCAATGGTCATCGGATAAAAGTTAACGAATCAGGAGAACTTAGATACCAATAAATAATTTTAGGATAGCCAATCACGAACATGTAACACAGAAATAGATAAAATACGAGGGAATTTAATTTAGCGAAAGGCGTGGCGATGTAGTAGAAAAACTAGAGTACAGAAGTCAGAAATGGGATTCAGGCATTCGGTAGAGACACATTAATAGATTCAGAGGGACATTCAGACATCCAGATATTCACTCAGGAAGCCAGTCTAAGTGTGTAGTGAGGTCAGCTACGAGCCGTCAGGAAGTAACCTGCCAAATTATTAAATAAAATAAATGTTCAAACAGTGCCGGACGTATTAATACACCGAACAATCTCCTTCCCCCCCTAACGACTTTCAAGTCGTTAAAAACAGTTCAAATTTACCCTGAGAACACACCAATCAATCCCCCCTATAGTGGAACCCTCAATAAAATCCCGTTCCAACTTAAAAGAATATCAATTAAATTTAGGGTTTAGATCGAAATAAGAATGAAGTGTGTCCAAAATAATTATTTTGTATTTTTGACAATTTATTGAATGGTAGAATATTGTTATATATAAGCCTAAGTAATATTTTGGTAAGGAAGCTTAATAAATTATATACAGTATATCATATTTATAAACTTAGTTTTCCTGAAGGGGAGGCTATTTGAGTTGGTAGGTCAGGATCACGATCTATTTTCAGCAGAGGAAAGCTGATTGAATCATTCCATCAATATATGACTTTACTACCATATTTCCTCAAGTGTTCTTCTTGTAACAAATGTCGATATCTTGAAACTCTCGTTTTAGTCTTTAGAACCACAAAAATTAATCAACTCCAATAATTCATTGCTTTTTACAAGCAAAATATAACAGTAAATTGAATTCTTATTGGGCTGCAGTGAAAGCATGTGTTGTGCTTGGAAAAATTTTGATGACAATTAACTGATGATGTTAATATCAGCATTAAAACATTTTTAATGAAATGATATCACCTATTGTAATTATTATTGAATCGTTAAAAAATTAAATTGTAAACAACACTTAACTTTATGTTTTTGTACAGTCCAATGAGTAATGCCATTTTTTCGTCACCATTAATGTGTTGATACTTACTTGGCGTGTGACAGAATATAGTGCCGTTTAAAATTATATTTTCCCACATTACTTCCTTTAATATTTGTAAGTAAATGGGATTTCATAACAATAAATATACATATTTTCTATATATTAAACATCTCCCAAAGCCTAAAAGAAATATTAGCTCCCATCGGGGTTAAAGCTGTTTTAAAATTTTCGCCTTTCATTCGCCATGTTCACGCCTGCTTACGAATTGTTGCAATTACATGACGAGCCTTGGCATGAGTATCAGTAGAGCGCGAACGAACAAGGAATTATTACTAGCTGTAGTGCATAATTGCACCCATTGACTCTACTATCTATGACGTTTGGAAATTTAAATTTTATTAAATTTGCATCATAAATAAGATTTTTGCTCTACATTCACAAAAAATTGGCATATTATGAGGGCAGGACCATAAGTTTCCAGGCTCACCGATAGGAATTATCGCCTCCATTAAATCCTTATCTGGTATCATACATCATCTGTTAAGTAAATGATTGCAGCTTTAACTTTAGCTCCGCTGTGTTCAGTTGTTCAGATATAGTTGCATAAAGAAGGATATGTGTAGAAGATTGTGAAATGTTCAAAATGGAGTATAAAGCTGTTATTAAGTTCTTCACAAAAGAAGAACTTACTCCAAATGAAATTAAATAGCGATTGGACAGGGTATGAGAAGCATCCCCCTCATATTCTACCGTAAAAGAATGGGGCAAACTTTTTCTAATGGATCGAGTTAGCACTGAAGATGAAGAGCGTTCAGGTCGGCCCTTGGAGGTCCTCACTCCTGCAAACATCGCTCTTGTGGAAGGAGAAATTATGGAAGACCGGCGGATCAAAGTTACTGAAATAGCAGCAAAGGTGGACCTCTCTAAAACAACAGTCCTTAGAATTATTCATGAATATTTGAACATGAATAGGGTTAGTGCAAGATGGGGGCCTAGACTTCTTTCCTCAGTCTAAAAGCAGCAACGAGTCATCTGTTGTCAGGCATTTTCGGAGCTCTGCCGTGGCAACGAAAGAGAAGTTCTGCAAACCATTGTTACAGGAGATGAAACACACAGACCACGTGCTTCCATCAAAGAGAAAAGACGAGGAAAGCTGAGTGGTGGTGGTGTGAACCTTCTTCACGACAATGCGCCTGTGCAAACAGATCTTGTTGCAAAGGAAGCTGTGAAGAAATGTGGCTTCAAGAAGATCGACCGTCTACCCTACATCTAGCTCCCAGTCCTTCTCTCATGAAATTGAAGTGTGACGAAGAAGTGATGAATGCCGTGTAGGCCCATTTTGCAGGCAAGACGTCTGAATATTTGTGGGGGGGGGGATTGAAATGTTAATTCAAAGATGTGGGAAGTGTATTTCAAAAAAGAGCAATGGTTCTTGTCTTTATCATACCTAGGATATGGTTAAGTCGGAAACTTATGAACCTACTCTCTTGCATATGGGATGAAACAGAGGGAGGCCGAGGTTCTCAGGATGTTGCATTATGTATTGTGAAACACAAGGAAATTGCGATAAATAATAATTGCCTTTTCTAATTCGTGTACAGGACAGAACAGGTATTGCAACGTTTGTGTTTCCATAAAAAAATTAATGCATAACCCAAAACTGAAAATAGACGCAATAGCCACACGTTCATGGTTGCAAACCACAGCTTCCTACCTCACAGTGTACAGTTTGGCTTAATTGAGTTAGTTGGTCTTAAGAATCAGTTCGTTTCTCTGCTCATACTTGGGTAGATATTGTAAAAACAAGTGGAAATAAGAATTTTTTGTTGTTCATGTAACGTAAAGGGGCAAATTGTTGTTCACAAAGGAACTACTGAACTACGTAGTGGTTGGAAAAACGAAACCTTTTACATGACGTTCAAAGAGAGTTTCAGCCCAAATGACTTCCAAGAAATTGATTTCTGTGAATGCCAAAGAGATAGACCTCTACAAAATCTGTCATCAGTGAAACAGGAGGCGTTCGACTTTTGTGACATAAGCCAAGAAAAGAGACATTATAGATGTTCTTCCTTATATTCCTCCTTTGTGTCCTCCATATTTTAAAATCTTATCATGTTCTTCCACTTATCTGTCAAAGGGTTCAAAAGACCAGGTTTTTGTTGAGAAAATAACGAACCTATGTCTTGTTAATGTACTACAAGCTTTAGAACTGTATGTAAATGAAATGAAATATTATTGAAGGAGAATGACTGAATTAAGTTATTCGGTGCACGAATTATGCAATTCACATTTTTCTATAATTTTTGTAATTTCATTCAAATAAAAGAAGTTATTTTAACATGTTTTACTAGATTTTAATTCATATTGCAACAAAGTTCATTGATATATTCCTTAATTTTCTGTGTATATTTTCGGAACATGCCTTTATCCGTAAACTTCCTAGTTGTACCACTTTTGCACTGAGTATTTCATATTTTCTGTGAGTGCGCGGGAACAAAGGAATGGATGCACACATTTATAATTTATAGATAATAGTATTTTACTGAAACAGAAAAACTGAAGTATTAAAATAAAAAGTTGCAATAAACTGTAGTATGCCGACCACAAATGTTTTTATAGTGTACCTTTAAACTACAGTTCAGATCAGTAATGCGCAAATGCTTTCAGTTGCACAAACATGGGCTTATTTTTATTAAACTAACAATGTTACGTACTTAAATTCGACCCGGCATTAAATAGAAAAGGTACAAGTATATTTCATGCACATGTGAAATCCGCAAGGTCAAGATTTTCATGGGGCTACTTAGGTAAGAAATATAAAAATTGATGTGTTGTTGTAAACATACAAAGCATCTTGAAGCTCTTGATGACGCACGAGGAAATTTACCTAGCAGTTAGGATGCGCAAACATTATTTAATGCAATTTTATTAACGCCTTTATTGATACAATATTACGAATATGTTTCTCATCTCAGCAGCAAGGAAAATAAAATCAATATCTATAAAAATAAGATTAAAAATCGTAACAATAAAAACTAATGGCGGAGAATCCAAGCAGCAAGCGGTAGTGACTATCCATGGAAGAATCTTAGAATGGAAAGTTAATTAATATGTTTAAGTCCAATAAAAATACCTTTATAGCATTTGAAAACAAAATTGCTAGTATACAAAAGGTACTTAACTTTCTGAGGCTATAAACTATTTAAATTAAAATTAAATACCAAGTAAAATGAAAAAATAGTAGCTCTAAAACAATGGCTTAAAAAGTTTTAAGTTATCTTTCCGAAACAGAAGCAAGTCCTGGCGTAATTTCCAGCAAGGCAAGTCTCAACAGTAAGGTTTCTGTAAGGTTTTGTCCATAAGACAATATGTATTTTTGTTTAAGAGCAGTTTTATGAGAAATGTTCAGACAACTAGGTAAATATAATAGTTATGAATAGATTTACATCGAAAGTTTTAAACAAGGAATTCTTTGTTTTACAGTTTTGTGTATTTGGATACTTTTTTGCTAATGTGCCGAACAGAATCCATTCTCACCGAAATCTGCAACCGGTGTCATAACTCATGACGTCACTAACATGGGCAACATTTAGGATGAGTAAATGTAGATTATGTTTTAAATAAGCAAGTAAAAGAACTCTGTTCTTATACAGACAAACACGGTAGATATAATAGGTGCGCACATATTTGAACTTGGATTAACAGCAGTATAAGTATGTTTTGCTGTAAAGTGCCGAAAACCTGACGATTGCAAATCTTCATGATTCTGGAAAGTTTTATGCTTGATATGCACTACATTATGCGCTGATATTATAATCTGAATTAAAGCTGAAGCACAAATATTAATCACTTTCATCAAAAACACAATTTTGCTTTTTTTTGTAATATCCCTTACAATATGTCGTAAAAAGTTTAACGCTTTCATCCCCTGAAGTAGGAAGAGAAAATATATAAAACCCATTTGGGAATAACTGAGTCATTTAAAAATAAATAAGCTTTGGCGTACAAAATGATTTAAATGATATCATAATGGATTGTACTGCACTGATTATATGGGTGCAATGAGAGAAAAGTGCCTAAATTTGAGTACCGATCAAGCAAATATATGATATTACTACAATCATTTGCCTGCAAGCAGCAAAATTAATTTCACCTGGAAAGAAAAGACACTTTGAATTTAATCTTCAAACTTTGTGACAATGTTAAAACATTCTGATTATAATACTTTTTTCCTCACCACAAAGAAAACTTTGGGTAGCGTAAAACTTTATTGCGTAGAGATAGAGCTACCGAAGAGTGTCAACTATCTCGAAGTAGTTCTTGATAAGATACTGACTTGGAATACTCATCTTGGCAGTGTTAAGCTCAAATCAAGGTTTTCATTTATGGCAAGCAGACATACGCTTGGATATGTATGGGGTTTCAAACCACCAATGTGCCATTGGCTGTATGTTAAGGTGGAGAGACCACATGTAATATATGGACCTTTTGTCTGGTGAAAAAGGCTCAACAATTAACTGTGTGAAGTAAACTTGCAGGTCTGCAAATGATAGCTTGTCTTGCATAACAGGTGAATTTTTCGACACACCAATTACTGCATTGGAAATACTAGTTGGGATTTTCCCAAATTCTTATATATTAAAGCAGTGGTCAGAGTGGCAGCTCAGAGAATTCATGCAGTGGGTAATTGGAGAGAACGTCATCACAATGCTGGGGGACTGTTTAAAAAGAACTACTCAATTAGTTAAGATGTGTTTCGCATATCATCAAAACACAGTTTTGCATAATTAGAATCGGTGAAGGATCTGACTGGGTGGAGAAAATACACCTACAGTACCTAAGGGTCCTCTGGTCTTGGCTCAAGAGTAGGAAATTCTTCAGGAGCTGGAGTTTAAGCATTAATGAAACCAAAAACATCTATTAGACTTGGGAACTTTGTTACAGTTTTTCAGACAGAAATCGTTCTGACCTGCACTTTTGCGAAAAAAGAAATTATGTTAATCAACACATACTTAAGTTCACAGATAGTCAAACTACATTTGTGCACTGAAATCTCATCGTCAACTCTATGCTTGTGTATGTTCTACTTTTTTTTCCACAAAAACAACATAACTTTGTTGGGTATCTGGGCATAAGACACAAAAGGAAATGAAGGATAAACTACTAAGAAGGAACTAAGATTGACTTCATTGGACCAGAACATTTCTGCGGCATTTGCAAGAAAACTGCTAGGACGCAGAATCATTGGAGTAATAGAAGAACTTTCCCGATCAAGAACTGGGTAAAAATCTTATTAAAATATCCGATAGCACCCTGACTAAAAACTTACTGAGAAGGGATACAAAGCAAACCAGAAAAGTTATTGACCATTCCGGAAACATAATGGAAGTACTCTATACTGGAAGTCCCATATTCCCAAAATGTGAAACACTCGAAAAACAAAGAACACCTTTATTATAATATGGACCCTTAGAAGATTTAATTTCTAAGCTTGTAGAGCTCTAGATTTGAAACTACAAAATTAGGGTTGAAGGAGTGCACAAAGTACGTACCATGGTTAATTACTCCACACTCCAACAATCAATCAATAAATCGATGACCTCGCACATATGTATATGAAATTGGGCAACCGTACCTTAGATAAATAAATATGTATCAATATTAAATGATAGGTAGAAAAAATCAAGTGCATTTGTAAAATATGTAGGTATAAAAGAAAAATTAACTCGTAGTAAATTACACTGAGAGAGAAGGAAAATAGGGGAAACAATGAGTTCAACCACATTAATTGAATATTCACCAAGATCAGCGGCCAATAGCACAATAATCCAAGATAAAATTCCAATGAAAGTCATGGGGCTGTGTAAACAAACAGGATCTTCTTTTGAACTATAGTAAGCACTATAGAATATGCCGGTAATGAACATACTGCATACCCCCAAAATCTATACTACATGAAACTCAAATTCATGCTGACCCAGTATCGTAGCTCAGACAACAAAGAGCTATGTCGCTTCAAAAACTCTCAACTCCGTTGACATCGATTTTCCTGTATCAATATCCGCGCACCCTCAGCATCTCAGTACCCACATATAAGCGGCTCCAGAACCACCGTACAGGTGACCTTGCAGAAAGTTCTGTCATAATGCTCTGTATATACTCTTGCTGGTAACGTGAGATAGCGTGCAACCTAGGTGAATATGCGGTCGCTTAAAAATCTTTTACAAGGGAGAAATACAACACACAATATACAATAATAAACAAACTAAAAATATAAATCCCAAGAGAAAGAAAAGTAAAAGTAATACAATAAATGGACCATATACAGCACATTTACTGTTTTAACCCAAGAACGTATAGAAACATAGCTGGAGGCGTAATAAAGTAATAAAATACAGTGCCATGAAGGAATAAGCAATACATATATTTCATTTAACTCTCAATAAAAGAATATAAGTGATATAAATACCTGTACTTCGGTAACATCAGCAATAAAAACAGGCTTCATATGGCGTTGCCTCAACTTTTACAATTTAAATAGTGTTTTCTTTTTCAAAGGGTTTAGAACATTTGCAAGGGTCGCTACCTTTTACCGAAGCATTCTTAACAATTTTAATGAAAGAAATAAAGACATATTCAAGCGAAAATAGATTTCTGTTTGTGGATCTATTAATGTACTAATTTCGATATCTTAACATATTACAACACATGAAAGGTAACACAAAAATAATTTTGTTTCGTCAAATAACCTGTCAATTTCCAAAACAATATTAAAAACTGTGTTACATTTTCATTACAGAGCCACTTCATAAAATTATGATCCTGAGTTTTCTTTCAATGTGTATACAATGCCAGACACTTAAATTTGCTATTTAAAGTATCTCTATTCTGTTATTGATATCGATGAGCTATTTTCGATAGATGTAACGATATACAGTGACCACACATCTAGCCAATAGAGAGTTAATACTGATAAAAATGGACTCTCTTCAGCTCAAATTTTATTTTTAATGTTTCAGCAGCCATAATTAAACTAAAAATGAGATTACTGATATTTATATCGTCTTTCTAATGAAAATAGTATGCAAATAATCGATTTCCTGATTTGAAAACCCTTAATTTTTTCTATTAGGAAAACAGATGTTGTCTACAACAATGTACCTACTACAATATATGTATAAAGGCAGCTTGTAATGCTATTTATTTCATGTACAGTAATCCCTGCATTGAATCTGGACGTTTGTGTGGCAGTAAATGTGTATTAATGATCCAGGCGCATTTCCTAGGCTTACGGCAACAGAATAAAATAGATTCAGATATTTATTTCAAGAAGCAATAAGTGCATATTTGGTCGAAAATTTGTTTAATGTGATTTTCTCCTATTTCGGATATGGCCTTTAATGTTGTTGACTCAAATCGGAACATTTCGCAATAAAACTATTTAGGCTAATACCGTCAATACATTTTTAGTTTTTATATTATGTAATTATTTGCGGTTTTTACAAGGAAATAAATTATAGGTGTATGTTTTATAGGTTCTCAAATAGTGATCCGTACCGCCACGGGTGGCCGAGGTCGTTAAGGCACGGACTCGTGAGCGGGAGGTCTGCGGTTCGAATCCCGCCAGGACCGTCCTCCCTGACTGGGGTTTTTTCCAGGTTTTCCTCAGTCTTCATAACTGGCAAATGCCGGGGAGGTACCTAAACTTAGGCCTGGAACGCTTCCTTCCTTAAAAAAAAAATATCCTTTCCCCATTTATCATTTCATCTCATGTATCATCAGTGTCCACCGCCTGTGGTGCCTCAGTAGTAAAAACGGGCATTAAACACTACTCAAAAAAAAAAAAAAATAGTGATCCAGAATTAAAGAATTAAAATCTTCCTGTTTCCATAGAGAACGGAGATTTTTATCTGAGACGATGTTTGGATTTGTAAAGACTCTTCACAAATGCTGTGAAATTAGAACCCCTGAAGAATGCAACACATTTTACCAGGCAGGGAGAAAAGTAAAATTGACAAGGAGTGGATTATAAAATATTATAAGTTGTGCGGAGGTTATAAAAGGAGGGTTTTATTTATCATTTTCACGTTGAAATGCCGTATTTGCGGCGGATTGTTGAAAGGTTTTGGATTAATTAATTTTAATTTGAATTGGAGTGGATCTGATGTTTACTGTTGATGTAGAATGTCACTGTCACGAAAGAAGTCTGCGTTGAACCCTCCTGCTGCCGCCATCGTCTCAGGGATGCTGAAATTACTATAAGGCTTTTCTGGAAAGTTATCAGGGAAGGAAGAAGATGCGGATTAAGGCTTCATAATTGACAAAAGTGTTCACAATTCACTGGTAATTTTATTATTCTTTTTCCTTTGGAGACACTTCCATATCATTAACAAGGGGATGGGGGAATTTTAAATATTTCCTCATGCTGCATGCACAAATTGTCTAGTCGTTCACATAGCATGTGCAAATCTACACTATTGAGTTTTACTGTTCCACTTCACAACTTATATTTCTCACTATCTAAATTGAGCTGCAATGCCTCGTCTTCCCAAGCGAACTGTTTTCTTTCGTTTCTCAAAGCGAACTGTGTTCTCCCGTCTCTCAAAGTGAACTGACTGTAAAATGCCTTCAAAATTGTCTTTAATAGACGTTCTACGCGCCTTCTACGAGAATTGAAAATTTTAAACATTGCAAACGCGTCACCAAATTTCCTTCTTGATTGGCTTAATCTGTTGCCGCTGGAAGTTTCTCGAAGAGAAATTTTGAAATACGAGAACTCATTGGCTAGACCTAATTCATTGTATGTTAGCCAAATACCTTTTAAGGGAGCGAACATTTCTCTATTTAAGGGACGGTTGCCCAAGGTGAAAGCTATTCACCACATTCTTTTTCAAGCACTTATTTTACATATGGAAAATAATTTACATTTTTATATGGAAAGAAAGGTTTCCTAATGTTGAATTAATGACCTTGCTTATGGCACCAGGAAGTTGCTTCTTTGTATTACATGAACGTTTTCATCTTTACAGCAGAGATTTCTGATTCTTGAACAATCTACATCCTTCTATATAAAAATATCATAAACTATTAATCTATGGAAATACACTAAGATAACATTCAATTAATTAAACAGGATTAAATCTCAATATGAGTTAATTAATTATACGGGATCAAATCTGGATGTACCGTTGCAGTTGTATGAAAAACAGTTTAAGAATTCAGGTAAAATTAAAGACGTGAAGAGGGTTATTTTGAAAGGAAGTCAAATAGATGGGAGATCCCTTGCCAAACTTCACATAGCGTTATTATATAGCGAGATACAAGGATTGACCAAGTTTATGAACTCTTGTTGATGCATCATATGTAAAGATGGTTGACATCTAAAATCGACTAACGATTTGGTAATAGCCGGTAAGAGAATGACTATTGACAGTTTTATCGTTAAGATCTACATATTGATGGAATAAATCAAATTAATCGCGAACCTGAGAATTTATTGTTTGCATGAGGAGGTAGAATTAAAATGTTACGCTTCCAGTATTGTTTAATTCTTTATTTCCTATTTAAAAATGCCAGTTTATGTTAAAAGAATAATTGATTTTGTGTACCTTTAGAATGACATGTGACTATTGAAACAATTTGCAACTATGTCTGTTATGAAGGTAATTCCTAAATGAAATTAATGTGTCTAATTGTGACATTAGTTACATATATAGTTGTTTTACTCATTTGTAAACTAAATCCAAAGTCTCAAATTATTTCAACCTTTATTTATAATCTAACTTGTGTTTTAAATAATAGTCAGTTAGTTAAAAACGTTTAACTAACAATTATGATTTGATGGTCATATTGCTACCGTATACTTCAATTACAACGTTTAATGAGTACATAACGTTATTTAAATAACTAACATTTGTTATTTTAATTTTACAAATATATCTTATAGTTGGGAAGTAAAACGTTTTTCTTCATTTATGAATAGTTTTCGTCCGTGCACTTATACGTTTTGAGATGCTGCACTTCATTTCATTTGAAAGAAAACAAAAGACTAAAAAGCAGTTGACAATCATTATTTAATTACTGTTAGCCTGTTAAGCGCACAAATCTTTTAAATTATATTTCTTTTAAATATTTTCCTTAAAACATGTGATTATTACTATAATTATTCTCATTTTATTTAGTTTAATTGCTACTACGCTAATGGCTATAATATGCTGTAAATAACTTTTTTACTAATAATATTCCTTTTTTCTGATCAGTGTTAATTATCTATAGGCTAGATTTGTTGTCCCTCGTGTGCCCTTAAATCTGATTAATGGGTATCAATAATAGCATAGGAGATAGATGAAATGGCGGTTTTAAGTGTCTCGCCCTATAGAGATTTATAATATATTAATGTTTAATTTACCCATTTATTATTTTTTTTTTCGTTTAAATATCATATTAGCTATTTAAAATATCTCACCTTAAAAGCGTTTACTTAAATACATTTTAAGAGTTTCTTGCAGCTGATTATTCGAAATCTGCGGTTTTCAAACTTATCAAGTATATTTTTGCAGTAATAAATTACATTTTGTACAATAAATTAAGGCGTTTTAATAAAAATTCCTGCTAGAAAACATGTATCCGATCTTTTTACCAATTTGGAAAAGAATTATGTCTTAATTAACTTTATTATGGACCAGCTAATGGGTGACAAGCAGAGGAATTTTAATTGGACATTTATATAATATTCTACTGTTTTATTATTATTGATTTATTTTTCGAAAATTACTATTTTACCTTACCTCGTTTGCGGCAATTACATGACTTTGTGGGACGTTAAATTAAAGTAAATAAAAGCAAAGAGTAAAATACAAATAAAAGCGTTTTGCTGAAACATGACAACTGAAAAAGTAAACAAGAAAGTCAAGAATAAAGCATTAATTAAGGTCGAAAGGCTCGCATGGCGAGAGTCGGTACAAAGCATTCAGAGCCTATGTGAGTTGAAAGCACGCATTCTTCCAGAGGAAATAGACTGAGACACAAAGGATGAGAAAAATTGGGATGAGAATCATTTCCTCTCACGAGCGAGATCCTGCACAACAAAAACTCGTTGACGAAGTCCATTCATCCAGCGTCCGCTTTTTATTTTATGTTATTCTTTTTTTTATCTTCTTCCATTCCATATGTTGAGAAGAATGTTTTCAGAAACATTAAAGAAAAGCTAAGGGACTACAGAAATAAGAAACAAGAAGACATATAAGGGAAGACAGAAATGAAAGAGAAAGGGAAGCTAGAGCGAAAAGAATAACGATAATTCAATCAGATGACCTTCAGAGAGGGAGCCCTTCCCCGGGAGAAGGCAGAAGAAAGAAATAACATATTACCTCACATGACAGATGGTGAATGGGCTTGTGCGCTATTGCCCCAGCTGCCTCAACTCGGTGCAAAAAAAAAAAAAAAAAAAAATTATTATTATTATTATTATTATTATTATTATTAATACACGTGGTGACTGAATTTCCGACATTCTTTTATTGTCCGCTCCCGATCTACGCTTTGAGTAAATAGAGACGTTAGTCTTTACCTATGTCAGTTCTACTCTTTTTGCTTTACTTGAGTTCTAGAAGCTGCAAAGTAAGGCGTACACAAGTAAACACTGCAAGTCATCGCGTTGTGATGTTCTTGTTTAATCTTAAACTGGTTCATCAACTTTTTATTAGTGAGGATACAAGCTGTAATCAATCATATATGGTTCAAACCACCGTTTTAATGTTTTCTGATAATCGTCAATTTCAAAGAAAGTAAAACAGTTTAGAATTGCAGGTTCAAGTACCTTAGATGCATTTATATCTAAGCTTTTCAATTCGTGAAATTAAAGTAAAAATAAAAACTTGTATGTTAACATTTTATTTACTACCATATAAGGTTTGTAAATGAATTCACGAAAAATAATTAAGGGAACTCTTAGGAGAATAAAATTCCGATGAAATACCGAGGGTGCCAAAAATGTATACACACTTTCACAGTAAATATCTGTTAAAATATTTCATAGTTGGACCGAAAAACAACAGTAGTTATTGTTGTAGTATGATATTCTGTAAACAGATGTTACTCACATGCATTATGCGTTGCTACGTGATGGGTAAATCAACAATGAACAAATGAAGCCAAGATTATCGTATGGTGTTCTGTAAACAGATGTGACTCACATTACGTTATGCTAGTTTTGTCACGTCAAAATGGAGTCAAATTATCGTTAGAAAGCAATTTTGAATTGGCATTGGAAAACCGAGAATGTTGTTGAAGTTCAAAGGTAATGGAGACGTGTGTACAGAACAGAACCGCCAACACGAGTAACAATTGCACGCACTCGAGATTAATTTGAGACTCATGTACCGTATGCAAGAGGATGGTGCACCACCACATTACCACCGAGATTTACATGCGTACATTGATAACAATCTTTCAAGGCACTGGGTAGGATGAAGAGGTCCGAATGAGTTCCCACTGGGTTCTCCGGGTCTAACTCCGTTGGACTTCTACCTATGGGGAACACTTAAGGATGTTGTATACCGTAGAAAACCAGCTACATTGGCAGCACTTCGGGAAAAAATTGAGAAGGCATGTGCTGCAATCGCTGTGGACACTTTCCCAAACTTTACTCAATCAGTAGTTCAACGTACTCAGAAGAGTATCGAAGCAGATGGTGGACATTTTGAGCAACTGTTGTAACTGTAAAAGTTCAAGATAATTAGTGCTTATCATTTTCTGTTTGTGTGAATTGAGTTTTGTGAAGTTAACATAGTTTTTTCTTTGCTTGAAGTGTGTATACATTTTTGACTCCCTCTGTATATTAAAATAATAGTTATGATACATCTGAAGCTTTCATGACCTATGTTATACTTAAAACAATTAAAATCTCCCGGGCTGATTTGGCGTGATCCATGGTTTAATATTCTACAATAGCTTTCACCAACTTAAGTGAGAATGACGATATCATTATCCTGCCGGCCGATAAAGGCAATACCATAGCTTTATGTGCGACAAAATTAGAGCTTTATTAACACCAGGAATTTACACACCGATAGCCAAAGATCCAAATACAAGTGTTGAAAGAAGAACTACTGCTCTTCTAAAGAAGATCAAATAGAAACCCGAGAAATTAAAACAGCTACAAGCAACTAATAGTTTACCTCCTGGACTGTACGGACTGTCGAACATACGTAAACCTCACATTCCTTTAAGATCTACCACTAATATCATTTGTTCACCAACGTACAAATTAGCACAGTACTTGATATCCTCATTACGTTCCATAATAGTACAATCAGATCACCACATCAACAATTCTATAACTTTTGTGGGAATCATCGATGAGTTTTGATATTGAACCTCTGTTCACAAATGTACTTATCGAGTACAATTTGGAAGTCGTTAAATTCCATTTTAAAACAGAAGAAATTACACTGTTCAGGCACCACTTAATCACCAGCAATTTTTAGTGGAGAACCAAGTTCTATGACCAGAAAGGAGGAATAACAAAAGAAAAGTTCACTATGCTCTATAGTAGCGATTTTTTTCATGAAACACTTTGAGGAGAAGGCTTTATACATTTAGAATATAAATCCTCACTCTGGTTGAGTTATGTGACGATATACGGTCACGTGGACGTCACAAACTGCAGTTATTTTTAGAACACTTAAGTAGTCTCCGCGAAAATATTCCTATGGAAAGAGAAAACAATGATACGCTTCCTTTCTTAGATGCTTTAGTTCCGAGGAAATAACCAGGAGCCCCTGGGCAACTGGTTTATAGAAAAAACACGTATACGAAAAGATATCTAAACGCCAGATCGAATTATCATCCTGCACCAAAAGGAACTACAATCAAGACTTTAATACCGTGAGCTAAAACCATCACAGAACCAGGACATCTTAAACATGAGCTAAACCATCTCCGCGATGTTTACAAAGCCAATGGGTACAGTAACAAAGATAATGACAGAGACATCTGTCCTAAGTAAACGACAACATCTAGCACCTCCTCAAACGAAAAACTCAATGCTTTTCCCTCATACATAGAAGACATTGCTGTGTGTATCGCACATATAACAAAACGATATCTATTTTCTTGCCAACTGTTTAATTAGGGTAAATATTTGATAATGTAAAAGACCCTAGCCACCCCCTCGACACAGCGGGAATTTATAAAATATCATGTGAGTGAGGCAAAGTGTACATAGGCATGATCGAAAGAGCCATTAAAACGATTGGAGAAATATCAGCGATTCTTTTGCTTTAATCAGCCTGAAGAATCTGCTCTGGCAGCCATGGCATACACTTTAACAAAACAGAAGTGTTGCAAAAACACAAGACTTTTTCAATCTAGTCAGGAGGAAATACATTGGAAATACAACATTCAAACTATTTTAACAGAGACTGTGGATATCACGCAAATAGCACATGGAAACTTGTTGTTAAAAACACACAACTAACTCCCTCTCCCTTCGCTAACATAAGTAATATTGATCGACCCTTTAAAATCAGACAGAGACGGATCAATAATATCACCTTTTCAGTTGTCGTCCACTGATGATGCCATCTGCAGAAGTTAGTGAAAGCTATGGCCGTACATTAAACCATGGACCACTGCAAAACAACCCAGAGGTTTTTAACTGTTTAAAAATAACAGTTGCATAATTTATTTACAGAATGATTTATGAGATCGCTGACCGAATGCAAGGCACCTTTACTATGGCAGTAATAAATCACTGATCATAATTTTCTTTCGTAAAAAATTATGATAAGAATACTTGAAAAAATCTACTTACACAATTTTTGGTCTTCTGTAACAATAACTCTTGGCAGGATAGTAATCAACATAGCAATGTTTCCATGAATTAAATAATGAAGTGTTCAAGTGAATTAGGGTAGCTACTAGGGTTGTTTAATAAACAATTATCATTTTAGGTCATAATTTCAGCACTAAAATTAATATGTGCAATAGTTTGTTCGCTCAATGCGTAATGTACTAGTTTCATTGTTGTCACTTCCGGTTCCTCCCTGTGAGAAGTGTGGAAGTTGACACATATTCGGTTCCGCCTACAGGAAATGGAGGTGACACGCTACGAGGAATATGCTGCTTTAAAATTCAGCTTTCGTCCCAACAAATCTTCAACTGAAACCTATACAATGTTACAGGAGGCCTATGGATAGTTTGTTATGACTCAAATATATTTTTAAATATTTAAAGAGAGAAGGCAATCGATTTCAAAAGAGGGCAACAGTTTGTGTTCTAACGGATGAAAGTATTAACATTGCAGCTGTCATTGTGAGAAAGGATCGTCATGTAACATCACGAAAACTTTAAAACTTTCTTCAAATTTTACTGTGGCACTCACATTTTGTGGCACCCACATTTTGTGGCCCCTACATTTTGTGGCACCTACATTTTGTGGCACCCACATTTTGTGGCACCTACATTTTGTGGCACCTACATTTTGTGGCACCTACATTTTGGTAAGTGAAAAGTTGCACATGAGGTGTGTTTGTGCATGGTGGGTACTAAGACTGCTGATTCTCGAACAAAATGACCTTAGCGTAAATGTTTGCCTGCAGTTAAAGATGACGTTAACAGGAAAATACGGAGTTTCTTTTAAAGGTAGTCACATGGATGGAACTTGACTACATCATTTTAATCCTGAGAGCAGAGCTCTGTGTGGAAATATTCGTAATAACGAACAATTAAATGATTGCTTCTGGTGGAAAAGTATGACCATCTCATTTTTTCCCAGGAATGGTTTAGCAGCATGTCGAACCTACACACGCAACTTTAACTGAGCAATACCATAGACATGTTCTGAAAACTCTGCAAGGTTATAGCACACGCAAAAGACCACTGCTACACCACGATACTGCACAGCCGCACATCCAAATGACTTTACTGAATATTTCACAAAAATCAATCAATTCGTTCCTCATTTGTTCAGATTTAGTTCCATGTGTTTTTTTTTTCTTTTCCCCAAACTCAAGAAACGCCTTCATGGAAGGCACATTTCGTCATCAAAAGCAGTAGTTAAGCCAGTGGAACGACTTTGAAGGATCTGTCAAAATATGGTTCCCAGGATGTCTTGAGACTGGGAGAAACACTGGGACAATTGCATTGCATTTTTTTTTTTTGAACGGTCTTCCTAGTAAGAATGTATAGCCACATAAGGGCCTAAACCTGGCCATTTCTGATGTTTTTCTTTAAATAAATTATAAGGGAGAGTGCATTAGATAGGCCTGGAAGCACATCGTCAGAAGGTTGTCCCCAAATTTAAGCGGAAACCATAAGAAGAGTTAGGTGAATTTTTGTAGAAAGGCATAACAACTTGGCTCTTTTAGTGTCTCTTTTTATAAAATTGGTATTATTAATTTATTTGTTATTACTTCTCCTAACAGGCGTTTTTAGCCCAAACGTGACATCTATAAAACGTAAACTGTATCCTATCATAAATGAAAATGCATGTTCTGACTACTATAACCATGTCTTGAAAATTCTGCAGTAATTTTAAGACATTTATATAAGCATGGAACTGTCGGTACTAATGGTGTTTGATATAGAGGCGCGGGAAATATATACAGAGAATTCATTAGTCGAAAGAGGGTTGACAGTAAGTATTTTGATAGTGAGCACGAATGATCTCCGGCGCTTCAATATGCAGCTACAGGCATAATTTTTTATCAACGGCCTATCTTCGTTGTAATGTGACGTGTCTTAATAGCCAGTCAAATACAAACGAATGTTATTGATGGATGGGCGGTCACAAGCAGGCTGAACCTCAACCAAACCACAAGTCACAAATTATCGCTTAGTGTACAGGTCTTTTTGGAAGTAATAAGACATTTTGATAATAATAATTGACGAGTTTTATGAACGATTACTGTATTTGTATTGCAATTAACGTGTTACACTGAATTAATTCTTCTACTTAATGGAATTAATTAATTATTTGTTTAAGGGACCATGGAGTGAGTTTTTGGCCAAAATCGTTTTGCTCTAGAACCTTTGGGCGTCCAAAGAGAGTCAACATTTACATATCTCCCTCCCTTCGGGCTCTACAGCCATTTTAAGAGCTACGCTTTCTTTTTAAATCACATTGTGTCCCATCATAATTTTTCTCAAAAATTCATTTTCATACACTCAAAATATCCCACGCGTCAGAGTTTTTATTTAAATTCAATTCAAATTTACCACAATGTGCAGCAGTATCCGTTGTAACATTCTATTGTACAAAAACATGCTAAGACAAATAATAATTTCAAAAAGATTATTTCAATGAAAAAATTATTAATTTTAAAAATTAAAATTTCTTATGGATTTAAAAAATTTTCGCAGTTCACCCATCAAATTTATTTTAAGTATCTTTCTATACAATTTGTTGTATGATTCAAAGCTCCAATTGCAGAAATGCCATTCAATTTTCTCCACTCATGAACCGCATGAGATATTTTGATTTGCGTCATATTTATGTAATAAAATTAATGAAATAATTTATAGCTTCCTAAGTGTTTATTCAGTTTAAATTAAGTGTTCCTTAAGGTGAGCTTAGAGTTTTCGTTCCCTGGACTATCCACAAACACATTTGTTGTTTTGATATTAACGGCAGCAGCACCGCAGATAATCATTCGAGACCATTTTTTTTTTCTATTCTCGAAATGACAATTCATGGACCGCCTTTTTGCTTGTAAATTCTTTGTTTAATTTTTTCCTTATCTTGCAAAATTTAATTAACCTTTATCCAAAGACCCAAGCTAATTTTGAAATAACTAGCTGCACCAATTTTCAATTTTTTTTTGACTGCTAAGATTTAGCTCAAAGTTTAAAATCGTAAAATTTCATTATATAAAATATGAAGTTAAAGATATTCATTAGTGATTTACAAAATTTAAAATTGCATTTTTTAATATTTATCTTTTTATTGCAAGCAATAGTAATAAATCATATCAGCAATACTGCATTCAGAAAACTATATAAAATAGAAAAATAGTAATATTCAAACAAATAACAGTATATTATAGCATTACGTTATTTTTAAACGTTAATTCACACAAGTAAGTTAATACAAAAACACCAGTACAGGATAACCTTACTGTAAATGAGCCCAAAAGTTTGTCATTCTTTTCTTGAAACTATACTTTCAGACCGTCGTCCATCGACATATCCACGAGCATTCTGCTACCGCTATCATGAGCTCTTCTTCTTATGTATGAACTTAAAACGAACCTCTAATGCAAGCACAGATAAGTTTCTCTGAAAGTGTGCAGGAGGCGTTTTAAAAACTATACGATGAGTAACTTCGTCATTCATGGAGAGTTTTTCTTCGATGAAAAGAAGAAAATTTGAGAGGTTTGGAAACGTTTCCTCATACTTTTCTTCCAATATGCTTTGATGCCAGTGCTCCAACATTTTGATCATTCCTTAGATCTAGTGTTCTAACCTTTCTAATTTAGGACTTAAAGTTCAGTTTATTTATGGACGAAGATATCTGCTAAATGTGCTAATTTAATAACCAAGCAAAATCGCTCAATCGATCGCGGAGATAAAAGTGCTTATTCAAGAGAAATGTTACTATTTCATATTTCAGTTCCCAAAATAGAGATAAGAAATTACCCGGTGACAGCCATCGATCTTCGCTGTTTTGCAAAAATGTAGAAGTTCACTGTACATTGCAAAACTGCTCGCAAGAGCTCAGTGACCTGTATTAAAAAAATGAAAAACTTTCCTGCTTAAGCCCCTCAGGTATCTTATTGTCATTGAGTCACTTCTTTCATACGTGCTGCAAGTGGAGTAAGCCCTCCAGGTATTGCTCAGGCTCCGTCTTTGCTAATTCCAAGCATTTGAACGGGTCCGTTTTATCAGATATTATTAACCCATTAAGCCGTTATATATTTCCTCATCTGTAGTGTGCTTCAAATAGGAAATGAATAGTAAGTCTTCGCAAACACTTTTAAATGCATGTTTTAACATAACACATAAAGGTTGTTTTACTTGTAATGTCTGTGCTTTCATCCAGTTGCACAGCAAAGTAGGTGGATATGAAAAACTCTTTCTAATAACTTATTCATAACAGACTGATGATGCGCCTGTTAACAAAGGTATTCGAGAGAGCTCACTTACAATACTAAAAACCACCGTGCTTTTTGCAACCGGTAATATCACTTCAGCAATTATGTGCGATTTTCCAATTTTTGCAATGAGCTGAGAGACTTCAAATGATGCCCTCGTGGCATTTTTGTTGTTATACCCAGTCGGAGTCTTTTTCTTTTTGTTTTGTTGTTCTTGCAAAGGCCCTGCTACTTATCAATGCTGTTTGTACTATGTTTTTATATTAGTTTTTATATTAGACCAAATAGTGTAACATAATACACACTATGGGAGTTACTTGTTTTCTGGACCAGATATTGTTTGCTATAACGGCAAAACTACTACAGGAGAAAATTCGCTCTGCTGCAAAAAGATGCACCCTCAGCATCAGAATTTACACTTTTTAGTTTCAAGTTCAGCCAGCAGTCCATTTTGAAATTAGAAGTCATAGGTACAATATTCACTGCTATACATTCGACAAATTTATTTTACTAACAATAGCAAATCACCGAAATAAAATTAGTAGCTGTGCCGTGCATTTATTGTTCAATATATATAAATATTATTCAATATCGTTCGAATGTTATTACACGAAACAAAACTTAACAAGTGAGCGTAGAAATAAAGAAAGAAACGCAGACAAAAGTCCGCGCGAACAGACCGATTCAAATGGAAAGTATGTTAATACGGATTTCTTGGAGAACATACGCACATGTCTAGAAATATTTCGGAAATAAACTATGCGCAAGGAATTCCCACAATGCAAACTTCATTCGAATTCCATGTAGCCGTGCAAGATGTTTTTTCCGTTTCCTTTGTATCAAATAATGAGTTCGAGTAAAGCCACGCACTTTGAATTCCAAGCCTCAGAGAGTTAGGTGAGCCCCAGCCTTAGCAGTTCGCTGCAGAAAAATGCATGCATTAACCGGAAATACTATGTTCTATCTAGTTCAGGTTTTCCAGTTACTTATTTGAAATCTCCCTCCTGATATATAGTGACCTCCAATTAATTTATAATTTACCTCACACGTAATAAATTTGTACAATCGTTATTGTATCTATACATCCAATAATAAATGCGGTTAACAGTACTCTATAGCTAAATGGACCAATTGAGAGGGCACTACAGTTTGAGAAACGCTGATTTAGGTGTCACAAAATCCCAAAATAGTTTGCAATCGACTTTTTACTAATGTAGTGTAAGACACCTGTAGCATTTTTAATAAAAATTTAGTGTGTTACATATAAAGTTGCCAAATATTTTTGATGGACCTTGGTTTTAGTATGAAATTAACACTTATATAAATTAATCTACTTCAGATTAAATATTAAACTGTTGCTTGAATAGTCATTCTACTTATGTTACTAAAAGTAAAGTATTCCATCTTTGAACTTATTTATGTCATATGATTACGAGTAACCACCAAAATAAAGAGAAAATATTGGAATGAGAGAAGAAAATTTATAGAATGAATACAAAGCAAACAGAAGATGATGTAGTACAAAGATTGGGATTTTAAATATTTCTATACCTTTAGCTATAAGAGATAATAGACTTTTCCCCTGTAATAAACATAATGCTAACTCTAGGAGTTAGAATTTGGGTAATTTATTGGAATAAGAAATTGTTTATAACTCGTAAATTTTATTTCCTCGCATGTTGCTTCTAAATGGATAATGTTCCGAAGGTAGGAAGGAAATATGTAATGGAAACAACTTATGAGATGGTATAGTTTTTATTTACACAACTTTTCTTTGTTACATAGCCAATAATAGGAGAAGGGAAGGAGAAAACATCTTTAATAACTATAAGAATCTTTCCCTTTTTTATGCGCTTGAAGAGCTCATTGAAAAGTACCTTGAGAGCAGTAAATGTAAAATGAAAGAGCAGTGTTTTGCTACTTCCTTTCTTAAGAAAGAAACCTTACTTAGTTCCTTACCCATAGGTTCTCAGATCCACTACCTGGAGACTGTCAAAAGAAATGAACTGGTGAAACTTTGACCTTTACGATATTCAGCTACGACCTTCCCATTTTGTTCACTCAGAGAAAAAAAAAAATAAAAAATAAAATAACGGGGCACGAAGGAACGACATAGAGAACGCTTCCAAGCGATATTAATTTATACGCCCTTCCTTCCTTAACAACTCCATGATGTAATTTTATTTTTATTGCTGCTTGAGGCAAGACGGGAGGTGCTACTAAAAATATATTCAGAATTTCAGCTCTGTCAATTACCAGCTACATATAAGTCGCCTATATTCTTTCTCCAGGTCTTTATACACCACTCTGCCATTTCTTTATCACTGCTTCAATGTGCAATGTCTATTGAAGCACATGAACAGTTAATTTTAAGTAAGTTGGATGGTTCGCTTTTCATATTCTCTTTGTAATAACATATAAGAAAGCCATATACGGACTGCAAGTTAAACAAGAACTATCCGTCCGGAAAGTGGGCAGACATTTTATGTTAAATATAATGTTACTTGGTCATTTCTACCTAAAGAAATGTCCAAAAATAGACAATAACGCCAATCTTTGCTTAAACGTACACATATACGAAGTCCTTTTCTTTTAATGAGCCTCAGCCGGTGATGAAATTCATTTATCGTCTTAAGCAGCACGCTTCAGGACAACTTGCCGAGTTTTCGTCCCCCTTCCATTTAAATCGCATTCTCTTTGGAGTTCATTCTAAATTATTTAAATAATTTCCGAAAGAATGTCCAAGTTTGAAGCAAAAGTTGCTGCTGATTCACCAATTAACTCGTAAAGTTTAGGGTTCCTTAACATACAAATAGTCTTCAGAGTGATTCTACCTTTCTATTGACGCATGCGCAATAATGGCAGCTAACATCAGTTTCTGAAAAAGTTACAAGTTTATGCATTACATGGGTTACTGACCATTATGTTTCTTTGGAACATAAATAGAGAAGGAAATACAGATAAAAATACAGTTAGCATACATTAACATTATTCAGCCTGAAATTCTAATCATAAATTATTAATTGTCATCTTTGCACGAAAAGGTGCTTATTCTTTTACTTAATAATTGTTTACATTATAAATGTTTTGGAAATATTCTTATTCTCAAGTTTATTCAGCCAAAACTCTTCTGAATGGTCTAAATTATTTTCCAAATATTCCTGAAAAACAAGTGGTCGTGGTGGTGGACATTTATGTGGCAGGTTTACAAGAACACAAATATCATTATATCTGTCGCATGGGCCTAAAGCCATACATTCTAATATAATTCTTTTAACAATAAAAATATATGATACCCAAGAAAGGTATCACAAATTCCTATTTGTACATATACATATATACAAATACACCAATATACTTATATTACACGTTTTCTATAAATAATTCATATGTACATATACAAACACGCGTATATCCCTACCCCAGAATCTCCCTTCCAATAACTCCTCCTCCCCCAACTCCCCTCTCTTCTCTATAGCCATTCTTTGTCAGGTCTTCGCTAGAAATATTGCCGATTTGTGTGTGTGTATCTCTCATGTTCCAACATTTATAGTCTGTATTTTATATATACATACATACGAGGTGTTATAAAGAAATAACGGCAATATTCGTTTTTCTTAAAGAATTTTCATTTATTTATCTACATCAATTCTGTCCCCTTACAAGTAATTCCCTCCGCGTATAATAAACTTGTGCCAGCGCTTTTTCCAATCTTGGAAGAACTTCAGGAACTCACTTCTCGGTATGCCCTTCAGCTCCTTCAACGATTGTGTTTTCACATCATCAATGATGGCAAAACGTCGTTTTCATAGTTTCAGCATCGGGAATAGAAAGAATTCGCAAGGGGCCATGTTCGGCGAATATGGTGGCTGAGACAACATAACGGTTTTGTTTTTTGCTTAAAAATCACGAACAAGCAATGAGGTGGGAACAGCAATCTCGGAACAAACTTTGCTGCAACACGTTCCATGCCCAAAACATCCCAAAAATTGCTTGGTATGAACCAAATGATATACCAATAACATAAGAAACCTCTCTGATATGATTCACCGATTTTCCAGAATCATTTTTTTCACTTCTTCGACGTTGTCGGCGGTTATTGATGTGCTAGGACGTCCAGGGCGGTAGTCATCTTCAACGTCTTCACGGCCCTCTTTGAAACGTCTGTACCACTCTTAAGCTCTTGTCTTGCTCATAGTAGATTCGCCAAAAGCCACAGTCAACATTTCGAATACTTTGTTGCACTTTATTCCATTTTTCAAGCAAAATTTAATACAAATTCTTTGATTCATCTTTTTCGAAAGTAAAAGATCGCCGAGCATACCAAAACACATCTAACCATTTCGACTGTCAACAATGAACTTAAACATTCAAAACAGCTGAAATTGCCAATATTGGTCAGAAACGTGTGCCAACAAACTAAAAAAAAAAATTGAAAATCGGATTTATGAAGCTCGCGAATGCAGGTTCTCTTTAGCACACTTTTGTTGCACAATACATTGAATTATTTATATTTTATTTAGTTTTATTTTATTTATTAGTGCTAGGCAATACGTTATTTTTATTAGTTACTTTTACCATCTCATGTTCATGCATCATTTTCAATAAGGGTTTCTAAGGCTTTCCTAGCAGTTTTTACCTCTGAATGGCTGTCAGCCACAACAAGGCAGCGCAACTGTACTCATAATATTATCAATGTCTTAAATATTTTCTGAACCATTTCATATTTATAATTTGAACGATTTGTAATAGTATCTCACCAACAAAACTTTAGGTATGATAGATCACACAGAGAGGATAACTGTTAAGAGATGCATATTTGTCTACTCCTCCCTCATGAGTTATGCATCGGTTTTAGAAAAACATTCCGCATCGTGCGCAAAGTGTGCACCTTTTTCTTCTTGCCCACTCAGTTACATTGCTTTAGTAGTGTGTTGCGCATTCCGTCCGTCTTATCATCTGTTTTCATCCTGCACTTATGGTTTACTGTTCTGTGTTATACGCATTCAATCGTCTTCCCTTACCTCTTACACTGTAGTTATGTATAGCTTTGTTGATCTATGTTAATGCAGAACATATTTCCGGACCTGATAGACGATGCTCAGTAGCTGTGCGCAGAAACATGTGGCTCTACGAGGGTAGGTCCATCCGGCCCTGCCGATAGGTATTATCGCCTTCACAAAACCCTTATCTGGTGTCATAATTGCAGCTGTAACTTCCGCTCCGCTGTGTTCAGTTTTTCAGATATAGTCGCACAAAGAAGGTCATGTGTAGAAGTATGTAACACGTTCAAAATGGAGTATCGAGTTATTATTAACTTCTTCAGAAAAGGACGACCTACTTCAAATGATATTAAACAGTGGTTGGACCGTGTATATGGGGAAGCATCCCCCTCATATTGTACCGTAAAAGGATGGGCCAAACTTTTTCAAATGGGTCGAGAGCGTGCAGGTCGGCATTGGAGATGCTCATTCCTGAAAACATCGCTCTTGCGGAAGAAGAAATTTTGGAAGATTGGTGGCTCAAAGTTACAGAAATAGCAACAAGGTTGGGTCTTTCTAAACAACAATCTTGAATTATTCATGAACATTTAAATATCAGTAAGGTGAGTGCATGATGGTTGCCTAGACATCTTTCCTCAGTCCAAAAGCAGCAACGAGTCGGGCATTTTTGAAGCTCTGCCGTGATAAAGAGAGAGAAATTCTGCAAATTATTGTTACAGGAGTTTTATGGTCCTCTATTATGATCCCTGGTCCAAAAGAGAATAAATGAAGTGGCGTAAACGTGGCGAAATACCGCCTCTAAAGGCCGAGGTCACTCAGTCAACCAAAAGATCATAGCCAAAATCTTTTGAGACTGTGAAGGAATACTCTTCATTGACTTCAAGGAGAGGAACATCACAGTAAATGGGGAGTACTATGCTGGCTTATTGCACAGACTACGTGCTTTCATCAAAGAGAAAAGGCGAGGAAAGCTGAGTGGTCGTGTGCTCCTTTTTCACGACAACGCGCCTTTGCACACAGCTCTCGTTGCAAAGGAAGCTGTGAAGAAATGTGACTTCAAGGAAATGGACCTTGTTCCTCTTCTCAAAACTCAAGGAAGGACTTTTGAGGAAGGGAATTTGTTTGAGAAGAAGTGCTGGATGCAGTTAATGTTTATTTTCCAGGTAATACTTCTGACTATTTGGGGGGGGGGATTAAAATGTTAATTCAAAGACGTGAGAAGTGTATTGCAATGAAGGGTAACTATATTGAAAAGTGAAATATTTTTTGTCCTTATCGTGCCTAGAAAATGGTTAGGTCGGAAACTTATGGACCTACACTTGTAGCATGATGGAGCCCCATTGTACTTCAGCGTTGATGCGCACGCAAATTTATCCACAGAATTCGAGAAATATTGGATGTGAAGTTTAGGAGCTTTTGCATGGCCAGTGTGGTCGTGCGATTTATCTCCCTTTATCTTCTTCTTTGGAGTAACTTTAAGAGTATCGTGCAGAACACCCCAGTTGACCACAGAGCGGAACTAGTTCGCTGCATATTTTCAATGTAGAAAAACGGTGAACAAGATTATAAGATAATGCATGGAATATTGAGTTTCCTTTCTGGAAAACGTTTTACTGAAGGCCAGGCTTTTTGGATGCCTATCTTCTTAACGGCGGATCAGCTGATATGTTTTTTAACATAAAATTGCCAATTTCTGAGTGATTGTCACTTTTAAAATTTATGGTTTAGGTCCTGTTACACACTGTTATAGCTATCTTGTTCTTGCATATGAACGATTCAATAAAAATAAAATAACACATAAAACATACCTGAATGAGGTGCTGTAGAGTGCGAGAAGATATCATAAACCCGCCGCAAAACTCATAACAACTCTGCTCTCCTCTTGCAATGCATTAATGTCATTTATTTTATCTCCCAGGTCACGTACGCCAAGCATGTTTATAGTCTTGAGTTTAGAATGTGAGTAGTTGGCTTTGTAACTTTCATATATTTCTGTAATAACTAAGAAAATAGCACCCAGTTAGAATGTTGAGCACCAGTGTTTATTTATGATAATTATTTGTTAAGAAATTCTCCTTATGAAGTTTGAAGATTGTGTATAGAACCCTCGCAAAGAATACTGAAGTTGATTTCTCTGCAATATTTGTTCTAAAATAATAAAAATACACGTTCCTTCTTTAGGCACCAGGAGCTTTAGATTGGTTAGAGTCAATCTTCATTAGAAATTCGGCGTAGGCTGTGTACCTGTATATGCTTGAGTAATTACTTGTTGCGAATTTGACATTTTTGTAACACGCTAATGAAATTAAATCTGACATTGTTGTGCGTTTTAATTCAGCTAAAAGCACACTTGGAAAACATTCATTATTTAAATAATCAAATATATAGGCTACTTTAATAAGATTGTTTATCCTTTAGTCATTATAATTCTTGACTAAATTCTCTATGTATAGCTTTTGATGGTAGCGTTAGCGTTGGGTTTCATTCCCTACAATATCAAGGAAGTTTTTCAAATAAAGCGAATATTAATTGAATTGCATAGAATTTCTTGCAGACATTTTGAGATTATATGCTATGAGAAACAGAAACATCCTGTCTAGGGAGCCGAGATTAAGAGTGACAACAGTAATAGAACACTCCCACTTCTGTAGACTATATCGCGTTATATGTTAAATTAAAATATTTTTGTTTCAGTTTTGCATTATTGTTTCAAATTTAGGAAGAGGATGGATATTTCAAGTAAAATTTAATAAGATAAAGTATATTAGCTTTAGGACACCTTGAATTAATAAAATTGCATTAAATGAATCAACGATGGAAATATTAGGGCTACACATTTAAGAGCAAGGCAATAAATCATGGAAATGTTTCAACTAAAACTTTACACTAGGACTTAACATTAATGTATTGTTAAAGAAATTTACGAAAAATAATTACAAATCTAAACTAGAGAACAGGTTGCTATATTGTTTCTAAAGTGATTATACTGTCAAATATTGGTTCAATTTAATACAGTACAGCACCTCAAAAAGTGAGCCAATATTTGGCCGTTGTTGGTTTATTTTAAATGTACCGTGTAAAATGAACAAGAATGTATTTTTATTTTTCTTCATATATACATGAGGTGAGTCCATTCCTTAATTTAGATTTGTGTCAGCTAAGTTTGTGATTTTTGGGGTGAATATTTACCTAAATCATGCTTTTATGAGAATATTTTCATGCACAGGAATGTACGTGCTATTAGATGGCCAGTGGTGTTCCGAAAAAAAAGCAACGTTTCTGGGTTTGAAACCATTTAAAGCTAAAGATATACTACCACTCCTAATCGGATGACCATAATATATTACAACCATGAATTGGCTCTTTCACCGCTCGCAGGGTCACTTGGGGTTTTAGAATGAGAGGGAGGGCCGGTGGTAAGTAATACCAACCCAACTTTGTAGCAACATATATTTCCCTTCTCTAAAAGAATAGCCAGGCAATGAAGGCCACAGGAGTGGGAATGGTGAGATAAGAAATCAAGAAATAAAGGATTTCAAGTCTTACTTTTAACCTACATTCCATTAACCTTTCGGTAAACTTTGAACTTTATCTCAAAATTATTATATAAAATATTATAATTAAGCTAATAAATTGAAATCGTTTAAACGATTTATTGAAAACAATTGTATCTTTAATAGTATATGAAGATTTAAGATATTTAAGATTTTTTGTGCGTTTCTTGTACCACAATCTGTTATCAACTTTCATGTTAAATGTAACGTGTCAAAATGATGTTACGTTCTTCAGTTTACTCACGTTATATGCAATATTGCTTCTTAATTTCAATGCATACATTCCATATGATGGGTGCTAGAAGGTGATAAAAATGAGTTTTACCCTTAATGACCTAATATTTAAAAAAGAATTATTTTCCGCATTTTCATTTAATAGGTTGTAAACCTTTGTTTATTAGTGAAGATATTTTAACAGGCATAGCCCATACATATTTCAATACTTATTAAATATTAAAATAGACAGAAACAGTTATTCTGCGTCAGTTTCACCTGACCATCCATAAGGGATATCTTATCTTCAAGAAGCCAATGTTGCATTAACGAAATCAGAATAATATATCATAGCAGTAGAGATATTTAATAAGTTACTGCAGCAAATACAAAAAAAAAAAAAAAAAAAAAAAAAAAAAAAAAAAAATCACAAATATTTTTAGATTGTGCATAATTTGCTAATACGGGACCCTTTTAGTAGTCTGAAAGGATTTTTGAAGTTCCTACAAATGTTGTTAGTTAATATATGATCTTACATATATGCAATTACATAATTTAACTTTTCCCCATTCGAGCACACATACAATGAATTAAAAATAAATGTTATTTATCTATAATGGCAGAAGTTGTGCAATGGATTTAAGTTAAAAGTGTGTATTCAATGTTTTTTTTTTTTTTTTTTTTGTAATTATCGGTAAATATTATTTGAATTTTTTTCACAAATTGAGAGCTAACTATTTAATTTTAGTGTATAGGCTATCATAGCTTAACAAATAAATAATATTAAGAATAAATATTATAATTGCTTTCTTAAGTGCTCTGCATTGTAAAAAATTAGATTTTCATTTTTCATTGGTTATATAATGGGTATTCGCATGTGACAATGCTAGTAATATTTTGTAGGTTGCCATTATAATGTTTATTCAATCAATCTATTTCTTGTCATAAGCAACAAGCATGAACAATATAAATATATAGATAAATGTAAAATAAACTGAATTAAAAACTCGATGACATGAATACATGAACAACGCACTGTTGATAATGAACAGTTTTAAATTTAATTACATCGATTTCATCAGGAGGCTATTTGTTAAATAACCATAGTTTTTGTGGAGTTTTATTAAGTAAAATAATCAAGTAATAGACACATCTGAATAATAATGATATCTAATATGATCTTTATATACACATCTTGTTTGATAATAATTTAAATGTAATTCTAAATAAACATTACTAAATATGTAAATCAATTTCTTTTAAAAGTTTATTTTTACAAACAAATAAGGGGCTTGTAGTAAGCAACATTAAAACTGTAACATTTTAATGACTTGGTTTGACAATAGACTAAGAACTGTAATAAAATGACTACAATTGTCCCAAAAGAGAATGCACAAACTAAAATGCTATTGAAAAATGCAATATATGCACTTATAACATATTTTATGTACAAGATATATCAGATATCTAATAAAATATAGCATTATAACTAAACACGAATAAATATCAATATAACGTTTCAACATAATGCAAAATCAAATGCAATTCCTAATAATTTAATTTTGAATAAGGCACCATTATATAACTGGTAACGGGTAAATAATATACATTGAGTTTTATCATAATATAAACCGAAGCCATTGGCCTAATCCCTTCTATTTGCTTCATTTATTGAATCAGCAATATAATATTTTATGTGATTAGCAGTGACTATTATATGATTCCATACAAAGTGGTGTCAACTGCAAATAAAAAACTGAAGGAAATATTGACTGGTAGGTTATAAATGATAATCAAAACCAAAAATAAGCCCTTAAAGAACACCAGGTTAAATTTTAATACTTTCAGAATATGTACCACGAATGCAGCTAGAAGCATAAGAATTAAAATTGGCAGATCCTGAGTAACACATTAATGAGTCGGTCCTGGTGGTGTAGTGGTAACCATACTTGCCTTCTAAACCCAAGATACCGGGTTCAAACCCGACCAGGATCGATGGATTTTTTCGGGCGTAAATATCGTAAGCATGGCTTCCTTCGGAAGGGAAGTAAAGCCGTGAGTCCCGTGTCGTACATTCACGGCACGATAAAGAGCTTCAAGCCTGAAAGAACAAGCCTCTGAGCAAAATTTCTCCGCAGTTTCACGCCCTGAATAGAATGGGAAGTTGATGACCTGAGATGTTAAAGACCGTCCGTAAATAAACACAAAAAAAAAAAAAAAAAAAAAAAAACATTAACAGTTAGTGTGGAACATATCAAAGTAATAAACAAAAATAAACTTCGCTTACTGTGCATTATTGAACATCAACCCTATTCTGTATGTCTTCCCTTCGTAAGTCCCGAAGGGACTATCCTAGAACTAAGTGATAGTTTTTCCAATTGGGAGAGCAGGTTTATCTTATATCTCATGATCATGGAACATGCCCAGTGAGTTTCCTTGATACCCATCAAAATTAATTAGATACCCAGAAACATTGTATAATGCTCACTGTTAGCATTATTTTATTATACAGGAATAATATATCCGCTCTCTTAAGTTTTTCCTGATTTATATTATTTTCTATAATTGTTGTAGAAATTGCGCGTATTCCTCTCGTAACAATCATTACTTTCAACTCAAATGTTTTCCAATTTTATCGGGTAAAAAGATTTGAGTGAGGGCTTTGACATTGTCGTATATTATTTGTCAATGTTTTAATTTTTATTGTTGCATACAGATAGGCTTTAGCAACTGCTGTGATATAGTCCTTACTTTGTGGTATGTCGTTGGCAATTTAGAAGTATTAAAATACCGCCTCTTTTGTCCAAGGCAAAATGAGTTATCCTTGTTTGACGGCTTACAAGCATGTTTTAATTAATATATGTTGCAATCTTGATATTAGAGCTTAGTTTTAGCCATTTTGATGTCATGCTGCCACCTGTTGACGACTTAAGAAACTGTTATTGCCAAGCACTGTATCAGGGGAACTGTGGAATTGCGCCAAATTCAAAATGATCACATTACCAAATGTTTTAAAAAGAGAGAGCAAGTTAGATGTGTCATTTGAATATTCAAGGCGGTTGTAACTGGGAGTAAGGGAATAATAGATATCAAATTAAGTGAATATTAATTTTAAACTTCCTCCTCCTTATCTAGTTTGAGAAAGAGTAAGAGGCATTATTTCTGGATTTACTTTTGTAGTTTGTTTCATAAATATTATGTTTGAATATTTTATTGCCAGCATTTCTATCTAGCACTTCAATTTATTTCAGTACATATAAGAATATTTATAATCGAGATTTCGTTGAAAGTACCACACGCGGAATGTAATTCGCAGACATAATAAAACTACAAAATATTTGCATTACAGTGAAATACAGGTATTTAAATTCTTTAAGGCGGGTGCACGTACAGATTGTAAAATTAGGTTGAAACTATAAATTAAATATAGAATAAAATAGTTAATGAAAACCCAAGAAAATGAGTATTTAATGGAGATAGGCTATTAAAAGGCCACCTGATACGCCAGCTCATGTCCTGCGAGATGCTAAATCATTATATTATAATGATAATGAGCTCATGAAGTCCCTTAAATAATATGGATAATCAACAAGGACATGAATATTTCTAACCAGGAGGTCATATTCAAGATTCATAAATAATAAGAGGTTAGACTGAATATGCATATTTCGGAGCAAACTTGATAACAATCACATAAATTAGCTTAGTATATGTCTTTATTTATATGGCAGGAAAATAAACAATGGATCATAAAGTATTTTGTAAAAATACAAGTTTTGAGATGAAATTCGGTAAATAAATTAGAAAATGAAGTTAATTGGAAAGTTAAGTATAAAGTCAGAGTTGGAGGAGTTGATAAATGAATATTGAATAACAAATACACAAAGATATGATGCATGCAAAACAGCTAATCTGATATCAACCGGTGTTTCGAATAGGAGGTAGAAGATGAATTCCATCTGGGTAAGATGAGGAGAGTGCCATATATTACTTGTATGAAAAGGGTTATGGTGCTAAATCGTAGATAGAAGGAAATGACAATTAGGAACCGGAAGATGTTTATTGTAAAAATCGTAGAATAGAAATATGTATTGCCTATCTGGCATAGATTACTTACATAATCTCCATTCCGCACTTCTGATTATAACACCTATTTCATTCTTTCCCCCATTTTGAAAATCTATTTTGAAAATAAAGTACCTTCAGTATATCTTTAATTTTAAATCATTGTTCTAGAATTGTGTGTATGTATGTATGTATGTATGTATGTATGTATGTATGTATGTATGTATGTATGTATGTATACATACAAGGGTCGTTCAGAAAAGATTATACCGCCATGAGTGGCCGAGGTCTTTATGGCGCGGACTCGTGAGCAGATCTGAGATTCGAATCCCCCCAGGACCGTCCTCTCTAAATGAGATTTTTTTTTCCAGGTTTTCCTCAGTCTTCATAACTGGCAAATGGAGATACCCTAAACTTAGGCCTAGAACGTTTCCTTCGTTAAAAAAATCCTTTCCCAATATATCATTTCATTTCATGTATCACCAGTGTTCATCGCATGTTGTGCCTCAGTAGTAAAAATGGGAATTAAAAACCACTCGAAAAAGAAAAGATTATTCGTTTATCTACAGATGCAGTCCAGAGCAACAGGACGTCATGCAGGTTAGGTCATCTATCCTCCTTAAACAATGGTTCTTCGAATTACTCATGAGCATTTAAACATGAATAAGGTTAGTGCAAGATGGGTGCCTAGACTTCTTTCCTCAGTCCAAAAGCAGCAACGAGTCATCTGTTGTCAGGCATTTTTGGAGCTCTACCGTGCCAACGAGAGAGAACTTCTGCAAACCATGTTCCAGGAGATAAAAACATGATCCTCTCCTATGATCTCTTGTCCAAAAGATAATCAATGGAAGGGCGTAAACCTGGCGAAGCACTGCCTCTAAAGGTCAAGGTCACTTAGTCAACCAAGAAGACCATAGCCACAATCTTTTGGGACTGTGAAGGAATACTCTTCATTGATTTCAAGGAGAGGAACACCACAGTAAATGGGGAGTACTATGCTGGTCTACTCCACAGACCACGTGCTTCCATCAAAGAGAAAAAGAAAAGGCGAGGAAAGCAGTTGTGGTGTGCGTCTTCTTCACGACAACGCGCCTGTGCACACAACTCTTGTTGCAAAGGAAGCTGTGAAGAAATGTGGCTTCAAGGAGATCGACCATCCACCATACAGCCCATATCTAGCTTCCAGTGACTATTTCCTCTTCTCAAAACTCAAGAAGGATCTTAGAGGAAGGAAATTTAGTATGACGAAAAAGTGATGGACGTTGTTTATGCCCAATTTTCAGGCAAGATTTCTGACTATTTGGGGGGGGGTTGAAATGTTAATTGAAAGATGTGAGAAGTGTATTGCAATAAAGGGTGACTATATTGAAAAGTTAAATATAGTTTTTTCTTTAGCATACCTACAAAATAGGCCATAAACTTTTGGACCTACCCTCGTATGTATAAATACATTGAATATTTATATGGTATACTGAAATATCTCATAGCTATAAAACAGAAATATGTTTCAGAATTAAAAGTATGTAAACAACTTGAATAAAGGAAACCCAATATTGGGTGTCAAAGATTTCTTTGTTTTAGGTTCTAGACTTCTAAATAGCAAATTTTAAATACTTGTTAATATCGATCTTACTGCAAGACTGAGCCATTTTTTTTTTAAACTAACACAATAGTTGGTTCTATACAGTATGCTTTGTATCTGTACATACACTTTGGACAAAGACTGTGTAAAGCTCTGCATAGCAAATGGTTCCCCTGTTGTACCACACCTACTCTCTTTTTGTGTATTTTTGGTGCTGTCTCACACAAGCTCCGCCTCATTTGAAAAAATTGTTTTCTGCGCCGAGAGAGATTGCAAGAGTGAAATCTTAATGATCCGCAAACTCTGTCATCTCTTGAGACAAGACGCGCTTGCCTGGTAAACCTTGACATTCCGCACAGAGAACATACACCACAGCCCATGCATTTAAATTGTTCCGCTATTTTCTTTCTTTCTCTTTTTGACTTTTCTCCTTATTCTCTTTACATTTCTTTTTCTTTTTTCTTTTTTTAGATTTTTTTATCTTCCTTTCTGTTTACTCGTTTTCTTTCATATTAGGTTCTTCCTTAGCTTATGCTTTATTTTTTAATGTTGTGACTGCCGTGAATCTTCGTTATAGTGCAAAGGTGATTAATGAAATTGAAGTAATTATGCAGACGGAGAAATTAAGGTTTCTACAAGACTTAACTTAAAGTATGCTTTGTGGAGTACCAAAAGTAACGGAAAGAATTCAGGAAATCTCGCTTTAGTAACTAAAGTCCTCCACTTTTATTTTACTGGACGTCGATATTTTTTGGCATTGCTTCAATGAGGCATATTTTATATATTGTTTTTTAAAAAGTGCAAGAGATTCTCAAAGGTACATTTGATTCATGTGGGGACCAATTTGGGGGGAATCTTAAAATATGACTTACTTTTTAAATAGTTTCTTTTATTAACTGAGCATAATCTTACCTATTACATAAATGAATTTAGCAACTTAAGTAATATCGAGAAGAAACTTGATAAATTAAGTAATTATCCTAATTTTAATGGCAGGAAAATGCCCAGCCAAATGGTACCAGAGTTTTACTTTTCCAAGATTGCTTGATTAGTATGCATTGATATTCCAGATCTTCAGAAAACATTTGTGAACAAATTGATGATGTTCTGTTTTTTGGTACTTTAAATGTATTTGTTTTCTTACATCAAAAGTGCTTAAGCATTGAGAAGGTGCATTTTTTATATTTTATTTAAACTGTACTTTTATTGCTACTTATCTCTGCACGTATTTTCTTTTTTTTTTTCCTTTTTCAACCTTATATCTAGTGATAAATCCTTTTCTACCATGCATGTGAAGTTACCTTAACATGAAACGTACGGTGTAACTAATCCTGAGCTATCCATAGCGTTCTGTCTTGGTTTAGCAGCAGGTTTCAGCATTGTAACCACAACCTATAATGCCGTCCCGAACTTGCATCAGGAAAGGAGTTGTGGAATATATTAAGAAATAAAGATTATTAAGAAACTTAAGAGAAAATGATGGATGAAATAAGTACCATTAGAAGATTATAAAATCTTAGTAAGCAGCAATATGCATGAAGAACACGAACCACGGAGATCTGTGAAAATTTTGTGAAGAGAACAAGAGTACAATGCAGCTCTTGTAGAGCTTTAATCCAATAGGATGAGAACTTCAAAGGAAATAGATATGACAAAAATAATACAAGTAGAAGGAGAAAAGAAGAAGAATAAAAACATCAGTAGACACTCTGGAAAGACTACAACTCTTTCCGATGACTGTGACCAACACTGTGTTCCTGGTTGAAGAAAGGGTTGTATACAGAATACATCAGTTATGGACAATCCCATATTTGTGTAGGATCAACGATTAAATAAATTAGGGCAAAAATAATATTTTAAAAAAACAAATAGTTAGTGAAGGGTAAGAGATGTAAATGTTGACATAGTATTAGAATTAGTAGTGTATATTATGTAAGGTTGCTGGCTTCTAGTAACTATAGATAATTTGGAGTAGTTAGTTAGGCACGAATTGTCGGTTATGTGTAAAACTTGTTATATCAAGGAGATAATGCATAATAGTAACAATAATGAGCAATATATTAGAAAACAAATATTATTTATCAGGTTTATACTCATATCGTGGTAGAAAAGAAATTGTTCCATCCCCACTTGTATATAACATTTCGTTCTTATATTCTCCTATTAGCGAATTCCGAAGGATTGCTATTGCAGTTGTACCCATAAAATGATTTTTGAAAATGCGCTTCAAATCTACATCGATCCCTAGTCGATCGATGAAGTCTTTAACTCTATATACTAAAGTTTACCAGCTTTACATAAAAAGTGTGTGAGAGAGAGAGTGTGTGTGTGTGTGTGTGAACGCTCTAGTTTTTTTCTCAACGAAACTCGGCATATAACGTTCAATTAACAGATGATTGGTCCCCTTCATTTACCATCAAAATTTGCTTATTGGGGGAGAGGGTTAACCTAAAGCACAAATTTAAAAATCGCTCTAGCGGCCGCAATTTTTGCTTTTTCTCAAGTAAACTCGGTATATGCTATTGAAATAAAATAAAAACGTTACTGAAAATCAGCAAAATCATACTACTAAGAGGAGAGTTTATCTCTAATCCAAAATTAAAAATCGCTTTAACGGGATTATATTTGTTTTTCGCAATGAAACCTTTGTACATACCATTGAAATATAATAAAATATAGTAGTTGAAAACTAGGAAATCTGACTATTAGGGCTGGGGGTATACCAGAAAACCGGAATTTTAAAGAGTTGGGAATAACCTAAAAATCTCTCTAGCAGCCTCAACGTTTTTTTTTTTTTTTTCCCCTCAACGAAATTGGGTACATGTCATTGAACTAGATAGGTAAAATCATTTATGAAAATCAGCGAAATCACACTATTAGGAGTAGGAGTTTACCTAAATCCAAAATTTAAAGGGGTTCCAATATTTGTTTTTTCGCAATGAATCTTGGTATATACCATTAAAATAAAATAAGAAAAATAGTTTCTGAAAATCAAGAATATCGGGCCGTATCTGAAACCCGACATTTACAAAGCTCACTAGAAGCACAAATTTCTCTGTTCTAGCATTCTGTAATACTCTTCATAAATTCGACTTGCTGAGGAATTCGCCTAGTTTATGCAGCTCCTACGTGACGAACTTTTTATCATTTGTAATTGCAGAACAAAAAATGTATGCTTTTTCTCATAATTTATCACTTTAGTCCGTGCGCGGTGGTCATGTGGAATCGCTTGGGACTTACATTTGGGAATACCAGGTTCTTTTGTGCTCGGACATCCTGAACTTGAGCTTTTTCGTGGTTTCTCTTATTCGCTTAGCGCAGTGCTGGAATGAATATTTACTTTCTATGATTTCCAGGAAGGAAACGTTCCAGGCCTAAATTTAGGTTGTTTGTTTGTTTATTTACGGACGCTGTTTAACATCTGAGGTCATCAGCGTCCCATTCTACTCAGGGCGTGAAAGGCCGACAAATTTTCCTCAGAGGCCTCTTCTTTCAAACTTGAGGCCCTATTTGGTGCCGTAAATGTACGACACAGGACTCACTGCTTTACTTCCCTTCCAAATGAAGCCATACTTAAGATTTCTACGTCCGAAAAAATCCATCGATTTTGACCGGGTTTGATCCTGCGTTTAGAATGCAAGTATGGTTACCACTACACCATGAGGACCGACCCTAAATTTAGTGTCTCTCCTCAGAATTTGACATTTATGCGGATTGAGTAAAACCTAGAAAAAACCTCAGTTAGGACGGTCCTGGTGGGATTCGAACCCCCAGGCCTCTCGCTCAAGAGTCCTCGCCATAACGACACCTGTCATCCGTAATGATTGCACTGACCATGTGGACATTAGTTAGAAAAAGAAGAATCAGGTATGTAATATTCGGGTCACGGATCTTCGGCCTTCCATGCAGACACCTGCAGCCAACTGAGGTGTAGTATCCTTCGCCACCCATGGAACCTCGACCTCTCTCATCTGATTCTATACATCCCAGAGACCTCCCTAAGGCTTTCACCACTATAAAATAGTTGCTCTTTAAAAGGCGACTCGTAAGGGTAAGAGTACTTTTGACTCCGTTTTCTTGTTTAACCATCAGCTATATAGGGGTTAATTTACATAAACGAATAGTTCTTTCACACTATTGGTATATATTTGGATCAGTAAACGTTGTTTTCTGACTTTAATTTGCAGAATTAAATGTAAAATCATCCCTCTCTGATGAAATCCTTAATAAAAGATAATTAACAATTAATAAAATATGTTATATATAAATAGATATTATATATTATTTTAATTTGGCAATGATCCCATAAATAATGAACCTAGTTCTTTCTTTCCCTGCACCATATTAATTTATATGTTACATTTTTCTTTAGTATAAAATTGCGCAATATCATATCTAAAATGTATTTAACTGTAAAATTTATTTATTCAATAAGTAGAATTCCCCATTTTTATAGTACTTTAACAACAAAAGTTTTGTTTAATAACAAATTTCTCCATTTTTAAATAGTATCTCATTACATTAATATATCTACCATTTAACAATTATTTACAAATAGTGACAATGTAATTTTTCATAAACTTACAATAACAAAGTACAAGATATCCTCAGGAAGTATCCTCTAACTCACATAATGTTTTACCCATATTGTTACTCCTAAGTCCCCTTCAAGGTATTCCCCTAAGTACTTTACACTTTTATCTCAGCATTCCTTGCGCTTTCTAAAACAGGCTGCAAAGTCCTCTTTCTGGATCACCATCAGCTGCCTCGTCGCGTTATCCTTAATCTCGTCCAAGATACGAAATTTCCTTTCTTTCTAAAGCTAAAAGTGCAAGAAGCCAAATCTGGACCCCAGAGAGTTGACAAGCCTGCGATGTTTTGCTACAGAATTCTACCGAGTACGTACAGAATAGGCAAGGCGGTCATTATGAATAAGCTAATAACACAATACATAAGTGCACTAATTAGTCTACTATTAATGGAACAATAATAAGGTCCTGTATGGTTACAACTAGTTCCCAAAACTTCAAAATAATTTCACCAAAACCTATTAGTTTGGATAAATACGTTTTTTGTAAAAATAAAACATGACATTTATATAGAAAGCAGTAGAGAGTATTTGTTCTTCGCTAATTCATGGAGAAAGTAGAAAGAATGTGAAATGTCAAGGTGAGAAAAGTAGTACTTTAATAACAATGCTTGTCAAATGCAATGGAACAGTTTATCTCTATTAGTAATTTACAATTGACCACATATTGGCATACTTGTACTCTAGAGGAAACAAGAAAATAGAATTATGACTTAAGAACTTAACTGCTAAATTACTATTTTGAAACAATTATTGGCAAATATTACCATTTCTATTTTAATGGATTTAAAACATTTTGTTGTTAAATTTCATCTTAATAATAGTAGCCATAATTATTCCTTGTAAACACTCACATATTTACCAAATATTATGAACATTAAAGTACTATGCACATCTTTTAGTTCATTTTTCCACCAATCTCTTACAATTCTCAAAACCTCATACTTTTAAATTTATCTCATATATAAGTTAAATTAATTGAAATTCATATGTACGATCTGAAAATGTTGATTTTTAAAGAAATAATCATAAATTACATTATACAACTCAAGGTTTGAAAAAGGGAAGTAGAGAACAGGTTGAAGACATTCATTGAAGTTTTGTGAAGTCTTAGAGACATCTTGAAGGTAACATTCTCTGTTTAAAAAAAAAAAAAAAAAAAAAAAAAAAAAGACAGAGAAGTAGTTAACACAACATGAATTATGGGAAAATATATTAGATATATGATTAATTGCTTTTAATCAAGAAATATATTACTCTAAATTCTATCAGACAATTTCTAACGCTTATATTTTATACATTATTTTAACCAATTTCTAATTAAATATTTGTTTAATAAAAGTCAACTAATAACAATTAGTGCAAAGTCTTATATCATGTTTTCTGTTTATCTGTGAAGTACGGCTAAATGATTTAAATGAATTCTTACTTCATACTTACGGTATGAGCATAACTATTATGCTCTGAAGGTATGAACACCGCAATTACAGAATAATGAGAGGAAAACCAATTAAAAAGCCAAATGGTATCCATTGATAAAAAGTGTACATCCCTGTTTTTTAGCCTCTAATGAGTTAAAAATCCCAAACAGTCTTCCTTTTAATTTAACGTATATATCTTTTCTGTAGATTCACTTAAAATACTTTGAAATATTAAAGTAGACAAATATTAAAAATATAAAGTAAAGAACAAAACAGCAACTTTATTGGTCATTTTATATGGTGGAAAATTTTGAATTTATTTACATAAATCACATCTAAAAATCAGATTTCTGGTTAAAATACTTTAATATAAACCGATTTTTAAAACATTGTTAGTTTAAGGTTTTATAAAACTGAGAAAGCTTTTCACAAAATACATGTTCGTTATTGCGAAATATTTTATTATATCTATAGATAGTTGTAAAAAAACTGCACAAAATTTGTATGTTAGTACAAAAATAGTAATTGTAGTTGGTGAAAAATTACAGAATCTAAAGCTAGCAGGTAGTGTGTTTCCACATATTTTTGTATACAGAACTCTCGTTTTAAAAAAATGCAATTTGAATAAATAACTATGCAAAATAGATTTTATTTTAACAAAAATCATGCACTTTAGATATTGAGCGGGACATTTAAAACCAATTTCTTATATTTTAGATTTCACTCTCTCACACTCGCTATTACCTATTTGAAATTTCAAACGGATTCCTATAAATTTTAAAGAGTATTCAATTCCTATTACATATGTTGTTTTAACGTTGCCGAATATCCTGGATTGTAGATATATTTTTTTAATTTGAATAAAATAAAAAACAATTAACTTTTAGGATTAAAACACATTTTAGGCGATATTTCAATTATTAATAGTACAGTAATTCAATCTATTTCGCAATCCCTGACTAATATGTCTACATTCTGTTCATTCTTGTAGGCTTTAACCGTTTTAACCATTATATTTTCAAATCTCAATTATTACATTGTGTGTAATAGCTTTTGTAACTTTATTCTGTCCAAATTCAAACAACAGTTACAACAATGCAGGTTTCCAGCTAGGATACAAATATATATATATATATATATATATATATATATATATATATATATCCTCTTTAGAATGAATTGTTATAAGATATGCATGTCATTTGAAATTTCAAAAGGGATGAGACCTAAAATTTAATCACAATTAAATCAACTTCCCTCTCAGTGTTTAAATTAATGTATTTCTTGTTGAAATTAAAGTAATTAGGGTAGGTATTAACAACAAAGATAGTTTTGAAATCATATCACTATTAGTCAACATTTTTTAAGATTGAAAAAAGTTCATGAAGTCATAAAATTAAGACAAACACAGTCTCAAAAAAGTTGTATAATTAACTAATAAGAGAAAAAGCAGTATTCAAATGAAACAAAATTTGCAAAGAATGTAATATTTTCCATCCATTGTGACGTATTATACGAAGATAGTTAATCAGTTTGTAATAAAATTCAGAAGTTTCAAACGATCTATAGAGCAATATGTAAAACATTAAAAAATAAACTGGAATAGAGATACAGATGCGATTTTATTCCAACATGGCATTGTCATTCATATTTTATGAAGGTGAAACATGGTCTGTGAAGGAAAAGGAAAAAAGAAAAAATCAATGAGCAGAAATAGACTTTCTAGTTCCGTCAAAGAATATATTAAAGACAAACATATAAGAAATGAAGAAATTAGAAAACAAATAGGTGTACAGTCAGTTCTGAAAAACACCGAAGAATATGAACCGAAGTGAATGAAAAAATAGTTTGATAAGCGTTTAACTGGAAGCCTATAAGTCGACGTTTGCTGGACGATCAAAAGGAATGGTGTAAGATTTTAAAAAGGAGTATAAACAATAATGGAAAAAGAAGTATAATTTCGAAAATTATTGCTACCGTAATTTTCAATTCCGTAAACGTTGTGTGCATTTAAAACGTATATCGTTGTCATAAATAGTTCTGTATTTGTTTTATTTAATTACGTTTATCTGTTATGTTCATCAATGTTTATATAGCTACATTAGCGTAAATAAAAACATTATTAAATTTAGCTTGTATTCATTAACAAACCAATATGATATGTGTAAACTGCCGTTGTATCTAAATACTAATAAGAATAAAAGTTTTAAGAGAGATGATCAAATTTAGCTGTATTATCCCATATTACAACACAAGTCATGCGCAGTCAGGGATTCAATTAGATCTGTGTTGTTTATTGTGTATGCGAACATATTCGCGACAAAGGGGAAGGGCGATGTGTACATATATAATATATCTGCATAATGCCGATAGAATTATCATGATGAGTGGGTGGTATTTATCGCATATATCTCCAACATACATATGTAATTCTGCATACAGGCGTATAAAATCACAGCCTCCAGATTTCTAACCTAATAACAGATTGATCTCAAATTATACCTTTTGGACATTCAAGCGCGCTTTCAGTAGAAAATGGGGCATAGCAGATCTCAGTTATTTTGTTTTTATTTTAAAGATATTGTTTCCCATAGCTCTGAGAGATTAAACTTCGTCAATAAATAACGGTTAATTAATATTTATTATTCTTTAGAATTCAGCTTTTTAGAAATTTTCAAATTGTAAAATAATTTTTGAACGTTATTATTTTATTTTACTTTAACAAGTTAGAGTTACTCAAAATACCCTTACAATTCAAAAATAAAAAATTAATCATAAATCACTGAAATAAAATATTGTTATAGACAGTAATGTTTGCAACTAATACTGCCCTCAATAAATAATGTCTGGACAAGATATGGTGCAAAGTTTATTATACAAATCCTTTTCCTTTCCAATGTATTTGTTTTTCTTGGTTTTATTTGAAATTGGTTTAGGAATTCTTAACTGGTCACATTTATTGTTGCATTACTTTTTCATAGAGCAGGTATTCTCCTATCTTAATGCAAATTTATTGCATTTTCATTTTCCAAACGATCCCTTTTTATACTGTTACATCTATTGATTTTTTTTAAATTAACACATAAATATATTGCTTAGAGAGAATGTAAATTTTATGTCCGCTTGAAAAGTTAAATAAGAAAATGTCTGTCTCTCTATGATGAAAAACAAAAACGTTGAATTGACTTGGCCTCAAAATGTTTTCTATCCGACTTCTATTTCAAATCCTTGCTAACACTTGAAAATGATGTCTAAATATAAATATGTAAATGTAAAAAATTAAAAATTAATATGTTTCGAGGTGAAAAAATGTGAAATGTTAACTATTCAACACAAAACAATGTGCATACCAAACAGTGTTTGAATCCATGTTATTACGAGCTTTAATATGAAGAAAAAATGTATTAAATTCACTAATTTTCTAACACCAGGACAAAATTACGAGCTTAAATGTTACTGGATTAAAGCTAACAAATTTTCATTAAATGTTGATGACTCAAATATTATAAAATGTTTAAGATATAGCACGATAGATTTCAGTTTACATATAGGAATGTCAAGTATGAATGTCAAGTACCAAGTTATTATGCATCATCCTTTAGATGACTCGCTCTAAAGTTTCAGACGGCAAAGTGAAGTAACTTGTTTTTGGCGATCATGTAAACAAAATAGTATTAGCATTTTCTACCAATTGGATAAAAACGGAAATCCGAGCTACGATAAAGTATTTCATTTTAAACAGTCTAATTCCAACAGATATAAAAGAAGTTACATCCCACATTAAAGGTTGCTTCCCCTTCGTTTTCGAGGTTAAAAAGTTGGCTGGTGAATTTAAGATGATGAGCGAACAGGTCTTTCAAAAATGCTACAACCGACAAGGCTGTGACAAAAATTCAAAATGCCGTACTCACCGATCACCGATTGTAGGTATGTGAGTTGGTTGACATTGCAAAGACCTCGAAAGGCCATGTCCATTACATTTTACACGAAAATTTAACTATGAGAAAAAATTTTGATCTATGGGTGCCGCGTGTTTTAACAATGGACCAAAACGCATTCGAATAAACATTTTGCAAGAGTGTTTAGCCCAGTTTAAACGTAATTACTGTTTTATAATAGTAGATGAAGATGGCGTGTAGATGAAACATGAATTCATCACTACACGCCAGAACCGAAGACACAGTCTAAACAATAGTTGGTAAGAAGTGAAAATACACCAAAGAATGAAAAAACGGTTCCATCTACAGGAAAAGTCATGACTGATACTTTTTGTTCCCAAACCTAAAGAAATAGATGAGTGGACGAAGATTCACACCAAATGAGATTGAAGCTAAGATAGGCGCTTATTTTGCACAGTTGGGCGATCTTATTTTACTGAGGGTATTAAAAAGTTGGAAAGCCGTTGAACTAAATGTATTTACTTATAAGGTGACTTAATTGAAAATTAAAAAAAAAAAATCCATTAAGTCTTGTCATTTCTTGGTCACATCGAGAACTATTAAAAAGCCCCCTCGTATAGCATATGCGAATATATGTAGTTACATGTACGAGGGGCGTACCACTATGTTAACCAGTGGCTAGGTCATTGCTCTGTTAGCCGCGCTAGTCAGTAGCATGTAATCCATGCCCACAGCAGACGTTTTTCTTGTCGCTATTAGTAGCCTTGTAGACAGCATGGAGTGCAACGGATATTGGCTGCACTGGTTCAACTGGTTTCTTTGAAAATAATTTGTAACCATCGTCGAGATTTAAGGGGACCTGTCGAGTAGATCCACCGTCCGGGAAAACTGTGTACAGCTGAATAGAAGACTAAAGCTGGATGTGGCCGTAATTTAACACAGAAAGGAAGGACGAAAGATAATGTGACAATGGGCAACCTCTCTTGTGTAGAGAAAATTCTTTTGGATAACAAACGCGTCAAATTCTGCGAGATGGAGGCGGTCATGATATCACACTGCAGCGACCACCTCAAATTGAAACGATGTCAGCTAAGTGGATTCCAAGTTCCTGACATTGATGCAAAAGTACAGGCGCGAGAACAGCCGCAATCTCTTGCAAGGCCCTAATTAGGATTTAGAAGGCTTCTTATCCAGACTTGTGACGGATTACTTCATTATCATAAATGGGAAACGAAATTGCAATCAGTGTAGTGGAAACATACGTAGAGTCTACAGCCGAAGAAATTCCGGACGGCTCCCCCGGCTAGCAGGCTAATGGCCATGGTGTTTCGAAACGCAGAGGGCATCCTCCTCCTTGAGTGACTCGAACAGCAATGAGTATATCGAGAGCCTAACTGATTTCGCCGTTTCATTGAAAAGAAGCGGCCATAAAAGTGAGCGAAAGGCGTGCTGCTGGGGTCCGATACGCTCATCCTCACACGAGTAGATCAACATCCGAATCGCACTCGTAAAGGTAGGCTTTTAGGTACTGCTTCACCCATCTTTCTCTCCCGACTTGGCCCCGTCTGATTATCACATTTTGGAGCCAAGAAGAAACATGATCAACATTTTGCCAACTTCCGCCAATAGCAAAACTCTGTCTACGCATGAGTGCACAATACTTCAAACAAGTAGTTCCAGGTTGATATAAACAAATTGTGAACCGGTGGAAAAAGTGCGCGTACACCTCGAGGGAGATTATGTGCAGAAGATGGATCTAACTACAGATAGTAATTCTTTCACTGTACACAATAATAAATAAAGAGTAAATATGGTACGCCTCTCTTATTAAGCAATATACGTAATTTATATAATGTACACATGTTCTATGTTTCAAAGTACATGAACCTTTGGAATGCAATTAAATATTATGTTAGTAATGCTATTTTCAGTGAATATATATTCAGCAGGGTATAATATCGTGTTACAGTTCTACGTTTTACCAAGCACAAACACTTACGTTGTCATTCAAAGTATACAATAGGTGAGGGTATATAAGCGAGTTTTCAGCCAGCAGATCATGTAGGAATGGTCTCTTTCAAAAAGTTCAGGGCTAGTGCTGGGGTAATTCAAATCAACGTCGAAATAGGCTGCTTTTGCAGATTAATATTTCACAGTCAGGTATGACAAGCGACATGTTTTGAAATTTGGTGTACATGATGGGTGATTATGGAAGTAAAAGGCTTTCACTCGAAGTATTCTGCAACTAGGATACTGTCAACTGGTATAGAAATACCCCAAAGGATCCCAGTTTATCCATAGGAATTGCTCAGATGACATTGAAATGTTCTGGAACCAAATTTTACTAAGAAAGTTGAACAAAGTTTGTTCTTTACGTGGTGTTACTAAGTCACAAACCCTTCTGCGTCATCGGATCTCAATAACACCGCTACTTTTCTAAGAATCCCACCAGGTTTGGATGCATGAAGAATACCTTGGTAAACCAGCCAATAAACTTCGTATCTTCTCCGTAAATATGGAGGTTATGATTATGATCAGCTCAGAGGTGGACACTTTGAGACGTATTCTTGTATTTATTACCGTTTGGTTAACTTGTTCCTACCTGTTGTATCCTTTCCTTTGAATACGGTAGACTAGGTATGCTCCCTGAATTCTTTTCACTGCAGCTATGCACAAGGGTTTGCAAGTGCAAGTGATCGATGCTATCTGTGTTTCCCTGTTTTACGGTATCCTTCTATCCTTTTTCCTTAGCCGGTAAACACATTTCGGAAGCGGAACAATAAAAATGCTATCTTCTCCCAAGGTGCTAGAATACACACGGAGCTAGTGCAGCTTTTGTACAAGTCGATAATCTGTCATAATTAATCATCAAAAGGGAAGGTGGAGTGCAACGCAAGTGAATGGAAGGGCTGTTTGGGGGAAGAGAGGTTGATTAATGGAATTTCCCTTGAGGGCAGAAACAAGCCTTGGATATAGCGTGCGAGAAGGAAGAGAAGTGCTACTGGGGATAGCGTACAAACATGGCTCCTTGGAAGCTATCGTATGTCATGCGACCGGGCGACCAAGCTACCGTCAGTTTTCGAGTACTTAATCATTTTCGTGAATAGGAAACAAATGAGGTTCCTTCCACATATAGTGGAGCATAGCTCCGCGTAAGTGACGTAATTATATCCGATTCGAGGTAAATGGGTCCTTTCATCATGCAAAACGTCTATTGTGCCCTTGTAATGCTGTCTTAGTTATCCATCTTGTAGCCATTAAGCTTAATAAAGCAATTGCATTGTTGAGTAATGCTATTTGCAATTGAAAATTGCGAGCTAGCTAAGTTCATCTTTTGACGTTATAGGCAGCTACTGTAAATGATACTAGTTGCATCGATCTGCTGAATAATAAGCTCAGAAACAAGAGACACAGTAACTACAAACATTTTTAATTTTTTTAAGATGCTTAACGTAGATTTTTACGTTGGTAGCATTGTACCACACGCTTCATGGTGTTGGAAGATGTAGAATGGGCATGGTTGTTTTTTTCTTATATAGAGAAATGGTATTTTTAAATTTCGCATAACATGTACCGATATATTTTTCTCTCAGTAGTCGATCCTGGTGGTGTAGTGGTTACCATACTTGCCTCCTAACCCAAGATCGCGGGTTTGAACCCGGTCAGGACCGATGGATTTTTTCGGGGCGTAAAAATCCTAAGTATGGCTTCCTTCGGAAGGGAGTAAAGCCGTGGGTCCCGTGTCGTACATTTACGGCACGAAAAAGAACCTCAAGCCTGAAAGAAGAGGCCTCTGAGCAAAATTTGTCGGCCGTTTCACGCCCTGAGTTGAATGGGACGCTAATCACCTGAGCTGTTAAAGAGCGTCCATAAATAAATCATTAAAAAAAAAAAAATTCTCTCAGTATCCTTCCCGTATTCTGTTCTAAAACATGGCTCAATTGTCTTTTTAGACCAGTGTCGTCTTCGATGCAATGGACACTATTTTCACAAAGCACCATCTATCTGTTGGGGCTTTTAAAGAACCAACCAATGAAGCACTGTTCATTGAGGCCAGTATAAATATAAGTTTCCAAAATATCTTCATGTTACTGTACAAGATACATTGAAAAAATGAATATTCAGGAAACACCAATTTTTAAATGTCGGAGACCTTCTTCACAAACTATTTTAAGATATTCGTAATGTGTGATGTACGAGGTTAGGTCTATAGTTTTCTGGCCTAGCCATTTACTAGTTATAATAAAGACAAAAACTATACTTCACTTTTTAATATAGTTACCCCTGGGGTCCTGGTGGCGCAGTGGTAACCATACGTGCTTTCTAAACCTAAGGTCGCGGGTTCGAACCCGGCCAGGAACGATGGATTTTTTCGGGCTTCAAAATCGTAAGTATGGCTTCCTTCGGAAGGGAAGTAAAGCCATGGGTCCCGTGTCTAAATTTACGGAACGATAAAGAACCTCAAGCCTGGAAAAACAGGCTCTGAGCAAAATTTGTCGGCCGTTTCACGCCCTAAATAGAATGGGACGCTGATAACCTGAGATGTTAAAGAGCGTCCTTAAATAAACAAATAAAAAATATAGTTACCCTTTATTACAATACTCTTCTCATGTCTTTGAATTAACATTTTAATCCTTCCCTTCAAATACTCAGAAGTCTTGTCTGCAAAATGGGCATAAACACTATCGATCACCTTTTCGTCACACTTAAATTTCCTTCCCCGATGTTCCTTCTGAGTTTTGAGAAGAGAAAATAGTCCCTGGGAGCTAGATCTGAGCTGTAGGGTGGGTGGTCAATCTCCTTGAAGCTACATTTCTTCACAGCTTCCTTTACAACAAGAGCTGTGTGCAAGGCGTGTTGTCGTGAAAAAGGAGCACACCACCACTCAGTTTTCCTCGCCATTTCTTTTGGATGGAAGATGTAGTCTATGCACTATGTCAACATAGTACTCCCCATTTACTGTGGTGTTCCTCTCCTTGAAGTCAATGAAAAGTATTCCCTCGCAGTTCCAAAAGATAGTGGCCACGATCTTCTTGGTTGACTGAGTGACCTTGGTCTTTAAAGACGGTGCTTCGCCCATTAATTCTCTTTTGGACAAGGGATCATAGTATAGTACCTTAGCTTCACCTCCTAGATGACTTGCTGCTTTCGGGTTGAGGAAAGAAATATAGGTAACCATCCTGCACTAACCTTATTCACGATTAAATAGTCATGAATAATTCGAAAGTCTGTTCTTTTAGAAAGGCCCAATCTTACTGCTATTTCTGTAACTTTGAGCCACCGGTTTTCCATAAATTCTCCTTCAACAAGAGCGATGTTTCAAGGATTGAGCACCTCCAAGGACCGATCTGCAAGCTCTTCGTCTTCAATGCTTTCTCGACCCATTCGAAAAATTTGGCCCATTCTTTTATAGTAGAATATGAGGGGTATTTTTCGCCTTGTACACCGTCCAACCGCTGTTTAATTTCATTTGGAGTAAGTCCTTGTTTTGTGAAGAACTTAATAACTGGTGGATACTCCATGTTGAACATGTCACAATCTTCTACACAAGTCTTATTTATGAACTATATCTAAACAAGCGGAAGTTACAGCAGCAATTATTTACTTAACAGATAAGGTATGACAGCAGACAAGGATTTTGTGAAGACGAAAATCCTTATCGGCGACGCTAGAAATTTATGGACACACTTTCTTATATGGTAAATGAGGAAATATAGAAAACCCTCATTGGTTAAAAAACTGAGAAGTGCACTCAATAAGCATACAATTCACAAGGTATTTCGGATATTTTCTTCACAGTTTACAGAATCACCTCGTGAATACCAGACAAAAGGCAGTATGGCCATTCATGAAGTTCGTTTACTGTTGGGGTGGATGGGAGGCGGAACTAAGGGGGCAGACCTCTAGCAAAGAAGAGAGGAGAAAGTATTCGATGACCGCAAACAGATAAACACAAAATTAAAATAAATAGTAAAGCGTAAGGTTAAGGCTTGATGGAATGTGTGCTTTATGTAGAAAAATAGCAGTTATCCCTTTGTCTCTAAGGTTACTCTCAGGAGCGTTATTGACAAGATATTGTTAAGCTAATAATTCATCAAAGGGTTTATTATGCGAAAAAGCATGTTGGGCAACCAACAAGATGCTACTCCACCTTAACAGACTGTCTGTGATTGCTCATATGCAGAAAATCAGAACATCTACTGTAAAATGTCTCACAGAATTTACATGACATGTTGGCTTATTGTCTTGTATTCAAGAAGTGATCTATGCACTGTAAAGAAGGATTCATAGTTGTCCAAAATAAAGTGTAATATGTATCGCAATTTTCATTGGTACTATTTTTACGTATACTTTTGTTTAATGAACCTTATATATATATATATATATATATATATATATATATATATATATATATATATATACACACATATGACTGTTTATCTCTTACCATTTGTGTAACTTAACTTTGTCTTCAGTTCTACACATCTTTTTTAATGTCAAATTATTAATTTTTTTCCCTACTTACCCATCAATTGATTCATTTCTATGCAATAGAACAATTTGCACGATATTGTGGATTCTAAATGTAGTTTCTTTAGTGATTTTTTTGTTCCTAACTATAGTATATAAAGGTCTTATTGCCTTTTGAAAAACTATTTTTATGCTGTATCTAATATTCATGTGTTTCAAATATGTGAACAATTGAGCAACGCGTAAACAAGTTCTGCTACAAATTGATGAGAATGGTGACAGAGACGCATGAAATATTGGTGCAAGTTTACGGGAGGGAAGCCCTGAGTAAAATGTGTTTAAGAGGGTTCAAACACTTTCGTGGAGGGAAGGAAACGACTAAGCATGAGCCACTTTCGGGGTGGCCATCGACAAGCAGAACCCAGACATGATCGAGAAAGTGCGGCAAATGATGGCACATAAATGGCGACTGACTCTTATGATTAATAGCGGAGGAATTGGACGCGGCACACACCTAGTGCTACATTCTACCTCTCACACTGACTACTTTCTACCGGCCGCAGCAGTATATACTGCCGGTTACCTGTAGTCCATGTTAGGTGTCGCCTCTCTACATTTCTTTGAGCGCACATGTGCCATGATGCCGTTCAGAAATGGCACCCATTCACCGGACTTTTCAGACGCACCACTTATTTTCTTTACAAAGTCGGTTAAACAGCTAAAATCAAACTTATAGTTCCTGCAATTGTTGTAATGCCTGAGTTTTGCCAAATGGGAAAGATAGGAATATTTGGTCAACTATTTCTTTTATAATTTCACAAATTACATGATTGGAATGGATTGTCAAAATATTTCGCACGTTATTCCGTTTCTAAGCATATTTAAATTGATTAAATATTTGGCAATGTTAGTGTGCCACACTTCCTTTTTAATCAAGCTATAAGCCATTATAAATCTTTAGATATTATTTTAAATTTATTTGTTCCTTCTCGGTATGAAATAATAATAAAATGCCCAAATGTTTTTCTTAACAGGCATTCAATTGAAAATACACCTTGTTTATATTAAAATGCTGTAATTCTGTTTACATTTTGCATTTTACTGTAATTCAGGAAGAAATAGAAATGGCATATGTATATACGCACAGCACAAAATTATTTTTAAAGGAAGGAAGGAAGTTTAGTGTTTGGGTTTAAAGAAACGTGACACTTTTAAAGTTTGAATGTAAATTCCCAAAATATATATAAAGTTTCCTTATTTCATCCATTTCAAAATGTATTTGACTGCAATTAACAATATGAGAGATATATAAATTACTCATTTTAAGTGAACTTGCAGTTATAAAAATTGTCTGCCCTTGTATATTAACAATGACATATTTAAACGTCATCTATAAATTAAATGCATTTGTGCTGTTTGAGGGTGAACTTATATAAAGCAGATCGTTTGTTGTATTTGTACGAGAGAACAATTTATTTACATAAACAGATATTACGTTTATTTTTGTTCATTCATTTAATATTACGACTTAAGATGACAAGATGTTTTGGAAGAAAAGAGACGCGTTACTGGAGAACATGCCTATCTGATTCACAAAAATAGTTTTGACTTACAGCAGTTAGCTGAAACTGGAATTTAAGTACACGACTCAACAGTGAGACGCAAACTTTTATAAGCGAACGAAAATCTACATGGCCGCAAGAGTACCAGCTGATCTCGACAATGATGATGGTTTTAATAAAATTCGGTCAGATATTGCAGAAAAAGAATGAATGAAGACTTTCAAATGTTTTTGATTTGTTTTATTTATGGACGCTCTTTAACATCACAGGTCACCAGTGTCCCATTCAATTCAGGGTGTGAAACGGCGGATAAATTTTGCTCAGAGGCCTCTTCTTTCTGGCTTGAGTTTTTTTTTTACATGTCATAAATGTATGATACGGGACGCACGGCTTTACTTCCTTTCCGAAGGAAGCCATACTTAGGAATTTTACACCCGAAAATATTAATTGATCCTGACGGGAATTGAACCCGCAATCTTAGGTTTGGGAGGCAAGTATGGTTACCACTACACTACCAGGACCAACTGAGGATTTTAGAAAACATCAAAATACTAAACGAACATATCTGCTTGAACTGCAGACATTACATTCTGAAGGTAAAACTGCTCTCCAGTAAGATGCTGCTATTTTCATTCAAGAACAATATGCAATTCATGAAAGTTAATGAGACTAATTCCAGGAACCCCCAGTGATATGAATCTCATCCATAATTTATGGGCTATGGTCAAGAACAGGTTAGAAAAATGTATTTATTTTACAAAAGGAAAACTTGCGTATTTTTAATTTTTGTATGGTTCTAAGACCAATATATTCTAGAAAAGTGCAAACATCTAGTGTATTTAATGCCTCTCTGTACATAGCGCCTTATAAAGGTTAAAGAAATACATAGTAAATATTAACACGAAAAGATGGTTTGTTTTGACGAGTAATATAGTTTTATTTTATAAATATTCCCATATTTCTTTGAATTTGCATTTTCACAATTTTTAAAATATTTTACTATTTAAAATCATTATCTGATATTCAATATTTGGCTCCGAAATACTGATTGTATTTAATCATAATTTTCTTCAGCCAATCCAACTCTATGCTCCTTTTCTAAAATGCGCCATTTGGAATTAAACCAATTCCAATTTATTGACAGTAAAAATGGGCGTATTTGAAATATTAACATTAATGCACATCACCTTTCCAGGGTGAAACTTTTTCAGCTTTCGTAAACAGTAATGAAAACATGTTATATTTCATATGAATATTTAATTTTGAGCTGCAGCTGTTGTCGTGGGATATTAGCATAAATGTTTGAAAGTAACTAAATCTTAATCATTTTCTTTATTTTTTATGTTCTACAAAAATGTCTTAAAATATTAGATAGAAGGGAGATCTGTGATTTTCCTTAATCAAGATGAATAAAGCAAAAATAGTTAGTACTATTTAGCTATTTTGAAAGCTTATTTTCAGAAAATTTTATTACAGTACACTTTTCAAAGCACAATATTCAGGAAATTCATTTAAATTTGAAGGTGTTTCTTGCAAAGAATGACAAGATAATAATTATGCACTCTTAAATTTTATAGTTTTTAATTATATGCCTTGAATGGTGTATTATCATCGTCAAAAATTAAGTAAGTTAACGAAGTTTTAACAGTTATCTCCAACTGTTGTTGTGCTACTTTATTTTAATAACTACTTTCAACCATTAATCCTTTATATTCGAATGTGAATGTCAGTTTATAAGATAACACATTTTGCAAAGCAGAGTAACTTGAAATGTTGCTCATTTATGTTAAGACTTGCAACTGATTCTATCCCAAACAGTAGAGCGCCGTATCCTATTTACCTCTTATCAGCTTTCTACATAAGTAACTATGAATAGTTCCACAAAATATCCTGATATCAGTATAAAAGAGTTAATAGCATGATTATATCAGAAGTGAATGGCGTAATGGAAAAATATATTTAAATAAAGTCATCAAAAATAAAGCAATATTTCTCAGGTTAAGAGGTTAATCATAGGTCCATTTGCAGTATATATGCCTATATAAAACAGGGTGCTTGCTAAAGTTTTAACGATCTTTTATAATGTTTTTACTAGAGATCATCTCAGCAACAAGCTTAATAGCGAATGTTTTCTGATACTGTCTGTTCATAAATGTGTTTTTTTCGTCTCATACTCCCTCTTGGGTCTTAGCCATATTTTAGAACGTAATTTCTATAGATGGAAAACTATTTTAAGAAACGCTAAAAGCAAAAATATAATAAGGCAGAGACTTCTGTAAAAACATTAGATATATATGCAGGTAAAAAGTTTGTGAAGAAGCGACGAACTTTGTCGAGAAGAGCATAACCCAGTTCTTTTAGAAGGCGGATTCCATTAAACAATTCTAAAAACTCAGAAAGTGTATTACAGGAAAGCTATCTTCGAACGTCACCAAAGTTTCCGTTTCTGTTGAAATCCCTGGGGCTAATTGGAAGATCTTGCCCGTTTCAATTCAGTTGTTTGTGTCAGTTGAAATAGACTTTTCCCTCTCTTTCTCTTTCCGTAACCCATGTGCTATTGGATTTTTGCCTCTTGTGCATGTGAGTTCCACCTTAGAAACAACGCCCCTGGGCCACTGCAAACGTATTGCTGGGTTTTATATCAAAGAACCATTAAATTAATTTTGCCTCAACTTCATTTATGACCAAAACACTGCACAAACAATTGAATATTTAAAAAAAATCACCTGTTTGAATGTGTTTTCACTATAATTAGCAGCATTTAACAAGAATAGGTCATGTATAAGCTTTTGTTAAAATATTATACTAAATATACATAGAGAAGTTTATATTTACATTAAAAAGAATTTTGAAATATGTAAACTAGAAAACTTTAAATATTGCTTAAACAAATGTTTAATGCAGGACATAAATATATTATAATAGCATGCAGCTATCTGAATTCCTTATTCTCCTCTTCAGCATTTCTTCGCATGTTTTCATTGTTCTAGTAAAAGGACTGTACTTCAGTGCCTATTTTCTACATAATATTCAGTACAAATATATTTAACATTTTATTATTTAGATTTTTTAGTGTTTAATACTCTTAGCTCGGTAGAAATATAAATTTAAAGTAGTATATTGAGATAAATAGATTTATTACAAAAACATTAGAATTTATTTTGTTCTGTTACCTGTAATTAGCGTTCTGTTATATCAAGCTCGCCTAATGGTCAGCTTGTGAAGTGTTGCTAATGTACCTACCTACCCGCTAAAAGGGTTTAACCATTCTACAGGATGGGAGATTGTAGGGTGATTTTTATGATATGGAATGGGAGATGAAAGGAGGTAGTGCCTAAATGGACTGCTTAACTAGATTGCATATACCCAAAGTCACATCAGATGATTCTGCAAGGTATCCTGGAGCTCATTTGAGATCCAAGCTACCTGCGGTAGCCTCACAGGCAACTCTAGGAGGAGGATGAAAATCGTTCATCCAGGAGCTGATTTCCTTTTAATTAACTTGGGGATTTGGGGGCTATACACCTAAATTATTATTGTACTGATGGCTTTGTTGCCTCTGGTAGAGATAATTCGCATTAACGATTCGCATTTGTTTTAAGATAGGACTGACCTTGAGTGACGGATTAAATGTGCCCTAATCAAATGTTAATATAAAATGTCTCTTTTTGTTAGGTTGAATTTCCAATACACATCGTTGCAATTAAAACTGTGAAATTTCACAGAAAGTTTATCAAGAACATGTTTAGTAGCACACGGTTAAGAGAAGTGAAAATATCTTGTCCTGTCACATTAAAGCTGAAAATAAATATAAAATCCTAATTTCCTTTAAGGTTAATGTTATTTACATAAACAGAAAAAATATTAAGGTTTAATTCTAAGATATTCACTGATTAAACTGTTGATTATTGTGGTTTATAATATAGGTACTACTGAATATAAACTTTTTCACATAATAATTATTATCAGTCTATAAATATATAGTATAGTGTAGTTTAATATATGATGTTCTAAGGGAGTATCTTTCTGTGTAAATACATTCTGGATAATTATTGTATTCTTGTTCTAGGTGCATTATTTAGTACTGAAAAGATTTAACATTAATTTCCATTCAATGTTTAATTCTTTGAATAAATATGAATATATAAATTAACCATATGTAAACACTCGCTCATCATAATCGGGAGTATGTAGCAGCACCTAAAACTGCTACTAAATGACTTTCGTGTGAAATTAAATAAGCTACCTTTTTCATTTTAATAATTTATCATGATGCAGTTTCCATTTCTTCCATAATTATTTAACAATTTGTAATTTCTTATATGATTCGCTTTTAAGAAGTGTTCATCCATTTTGTTCTGTCATCCACTGCTGCTCATGTCAGTAATATAAATGTTTTTATTTTCCTCCACTTTTTTTTTAATGGTGTTTAACGCCCGTTTTTATTACTGAGGTAGCACAGGCGGTGACACTGATGATACATACAATGAAATGATATATTGGGAAAGGATTTTGTTAAGGAAGAAAACGTTTCAGGCCTAAGTTTAGAGTACCTCCCCGGCATTAGCCATTTATGAGGACTGAGGAAAACCTGGAAAAAACCTTAGTACAGGAGGGCAGTCCTGGTGGAATTCGAACCCCAGAGCTCCCGCTCACGAGTCCGCATCTTAACGACCTCAAACACCTGTTGCGGTTTCCCTATCTGAGAATTATGTATCATATTATATATTACTTTTAAAAACTTTTCTTCCGTTTTCGTTTCACGTCTTGATACCTGCTTAACGGTTATTTTGCTCAAGATATAAATTCAATTTTTTGCTCTAATTGAGATATGCTGACTCAAATACAATAAGCAAAATGATTCAATTGATACTATTTTATATAGCATACTCTGATATCTTTAGATATTAACTGTAATGCATTTTTAAGTTTAATGAATCTTTTAAACTTTATATGGCAATGTTTTATATTGAAAGTTATATTTAGGAATGTGGCTGTTTGTTTGAGCTAGTTTGTAGAGCGAAAAATGCTTTCTTGCTTATTGCTGTACAAAATATGGTATATTGAGATTGAAATAGGTTCTTTACAATTTGATCGAAAACTTTAAAGTACTACGGTGGTACCTTTCGAAAAAATTACCTTTGTATAAGAAAATGTCATCATGCAATATGCTAACAAAAAGTTTCATTTACTGCATTGAAGCTGGGTTATAAGTAGACACCTTAAGTTTTAAAATACATTAAATATTTACTTTGAATGCAATTAAAAGAGGGCAGAGTGAGGCCACGCATATTGGTTGCAAACTTTGTTCATTCTCCTTCTCTACTGCTTAACAGGTAGAAATTAAAGCTATGTTTTTCTCTGTATCCTTGAGATGAAGGGAGTCAAAAGGTTATACAACGGAGTGATACTTTAACTTCACCAATGGTAAGAATGACCATAAAAACAGCATACATTTCCTATTCAATTTAGACTATTTTAAAGTTACCAAACTGTCTACTATTCTGCCACCGGAAAGAAGCTACAACTAGGCCACCTCAGTCCTTATGAACATCTTGAATTCGAAAGTGCCTTACTTGATGACGCAAGGAGAACTGAATTATTTAATGCCAGATGTGGGTCTCTGTAAATTCAAATCTGAATTGCTAGTTACCAATACAAGATTGAAACTTATTAGCACATGCTGGAACACTATCAGTGGATAGTTTATGATAGATGTGAACTGTATGTTACTGATAGGCCCTTATTGTATATTATAACTATTTTGATTTCGAAAAACTTTAAGTTTCGATATAACAAAGGAAAACTGCCAATTGTTCGTTCATTCGTTAAAAATAAGTTGAAAAGCTGTCATGCTTCACAAATATCAGTGGCTTATGAAAATATTGCTTATAGTATATTCTTAAAAGTACAAAATAAATTTCCTTCATTCCCATCTTGATCTTTTCTCCATGAATCGTGTAAGGCATCATTGATGACGTTAGCGACGAACTTGGCGAGATAACAAAACATTTAACATTCAATATACTATGTTTTTCTTGTAAATAATGTACGATCCATTTTTAAACTAAATAGTTTATTTCAATCCTAAGGGATCAAAAATTTTAAAAAATATATGTAAATTGTTTTTGCACCAAAAGCTATAGTGTGAGCATTTTAGATTTTATAAGTAAAATCTAAAATAATCATCCGTTTAGAGAATGGAGAATAAACGTTACCTCTAAACTGCAATTAAAACTTTAGTTTCGGAATATAACGTTTGGTTTCTAAAATCTTTTAAAAAGCAAAGTTTTGACAAGGCGAAACAATACCTGAAAACCAAGGACACTGTTTACTGATGCCTAGAGCCTCATATTTCGTATTGCGCTTTCTTTTTCGTTGTTCCTTATTTTTCATATATACGATTATATATTTTCTATATTATTTATAAAATTGTTTGTTTTATATTTTAAAGTACAGGGTTGACCATAATGAATAATAGGATATAAACTAGGCCGCATATTGGAAGTAATATATGACTTTATTTACACATTCCATGAAAACATAGGTAAAGATATGCCGTTTGGTTTACAATTGCTTTCAATTACTTTCTGTTGAATATGACACGGGTAGTTATTGTCTTGCCTTGCAGCACATTCCTCCAAGTGCCAAATGAAAGTCTGTAACACAAATTTGAGTATTTCCAAGGGGATTTTTTACACGGTCAGCCAAGGTTGGAGGATATGTAGCCTTTCTTTGGTGCCTAGTACCGGAAATTCTGCTTACTGATACCCACGGATAATAGGAAATGGGCCTCATCAGACATTCCAACGAAACATCCAGATTTCATCCCGTACAATTAATTAACTAAGAAAAAAGATTTAAGCCTGTTTAATTAATTAATTTACGTATATTAATATTTCATGATACAATTATGTAAAATGATGTAGATTGTTCGAGAATCGGAAATCTTGGCTGGAAAGATGAAAACTTTCATGTAACAAAATCGACTTTCTGGTGCCATAGGCAAGATCATATACTCAATAGCCAGGGGACCTTTCTTTTCATCGAAGTAAAATATCCTTGAAAAAGATTGTGGTGATTAGCGTTCACCTTGGGCAACGGTCTCTTAAAAAAGAAATTCTCGCTCCCTTAAAAAACCTCTCTAGCTAACATGCAATGAATTAAAGGTAGCCAATGAGTTCTCGGATTTCAAAATATCTTTTCGAGAAACTTCCAGCGGCAAGAGATTAAGCCAATAGAAAGGAAATTTGGTGACGCGTCTGCTATGTTTAGAAAATTTAATTCCCGTAGAAGATGCGTAGAAAGTCTAGGAAAAGCATTTTTGAAGGTTTTTTCGTTCAGTTCGATTTGAGAGACGGGAATATACAGTTCGCTTCGGGAAGTGAGATAGGGCGGCTGTTCAATAGATTCGTGAAATGAAACGGTAAAACTCTCTTTGTTTGGAAGATATTGATAATGTAAATTTCAGTATATGATGATGCGAACGACTATAGACTTTGTAAGTGCAGGGTCAGAAAAAGTTTAAAATTCTCCATACCCTTGCTAATGGTAAGAAAGTGTCGTCTAAGGGAGAGGAACAAGTGAACAAGTGAACAGTGAAGTGTGAACAGTTTAGTCAATGGTGAAACTTCCAATCCGCAACTTCCACAGTGTTACCTCATTGATCTTCCTCTCCCTTCCCCCCTGGTAAAATTCCAGAAAAGCCTTATAGTAATTTCAGCATCCCCGAGACAACCGCGGCAGCAGGAGGGTTCAACGCAGACTTCTTTCTTGGCAGTGATATACCGCGTCAACAGTAAACGGCACCATCCTTCAACAGTCAGCCACGAACTTGGCACCTCTTTATAAACCGCTGAAAATTTGGCTTCCAACGTGGAGATGACAATTAGAATAGAAACCCTCCGGTTTATAAACCCCCAATAACTTGGCACCTCAACGTGAGGACAGATAATCATTTCCCCCATCTTTCATAAACCCCCTCAACATCATGAGGTTGTTCAGAATCTGCGGGTCAGCTGCTAAGCGATCAAGAAAGTTCATGGCAAAAAATCTTTGGGCAATGTTGTCTTGTTCTTCAGTTGTTGCACGACTTGTAATTTGTATGGATGGAAGTGCAGGGTTCGAGATGACATTCCAGCGCCAAGGTATGTCTGGCAGTCCAATGCCAAGGACTTCGGGTGAGTGCTTGCACTTGCGCAATTGTCGTTGACCTTGGACGGACTGAACTTCTTTCCTACGGAATTATACCACACATTTACTATCGTTTACTTTCTCGCAACGTCCCAGTCATTAATAGGGAAGAAATACTCTTTATACTGAGATGGGAGACCCATTATTTGTAAAATGAGCTGCCTTAGCAAAAGAGCGATAATCTGCAGACCACGAAGTCATAATCACTAATAGAGGTTCTTTTCCACTCCAGTCCAACGTATTGTTCCACGTAAGCTCAGACAGCGCGGACTCAAATCAGGCTATTCATTGTACTCAACCCCATAATGGTATGTAGTGTTTTTTTAATAATATTATCATAAAGTATTATATTTGTTTTTCCAGAAATTTCCACACTCTACAGTTCTGCAGTTAGACAAAACTTTTGAAGATCGTTCCTTAATCTTTTGCAAGCAGTAGATTCATATATAGACCACCTCTTTAGTCTAAGTGATTAGCGTGGCTGACTGCTGACTCAGAGCCCGAGTTCGATTCCAGGTACCTACTAGTAATTTTCTATGTTAGGGAGGTCTGGAACGGGGTCCAACCAGCCTCATGAGGACAATTGGGAAACTGCTTGATGGAGAGGCAGCGTTTTTCGATCACAAAAGCCGCATGATAGGTAACCGGTGAAATGCCGGCATGCCAATCCCTTGCCCCTTTGTAATACTGCCCTGTATCAATGAAGTCGTAAGACGGAGTTACTGGATGCACAGGTTGCCCCGGCAATCTAAGACTCATCCCGGTCTGTAGCGCCAAATGAGAAGAAGAATATTTATATATATATATATATAACTTTCATTCCTCGAAGGTACTTTCGGTTGTTTCATTTATATTAATTATGTCATACATTTTCTCAGAATTTTTTAAAGTAAACCTTAAACAATATTGGCAATAACATACGGGGTTATCCATGTCTCAGATCACTTCAAACTGACACCTCTGTACACCTGGATAGTTAGTTTTTTGTTTTCACTGTATAACACATGCTCCTCTGTTCTTATTATATGGTTTATTAATATTTCGCAAGAGTTAAAAAGAGTAACGTCCAATAGGAAAAAATTTTGTTACGTTCTGAAACTTCTATCTACATTCTCTTACTGCAATAGAAATTAGGTTATAATCTTATAGCACATAAGTGCAAGGCTGCCCAGATTTCCTGGAGCCTATAACTTTTAAAAACTGTACTGATTACCATTTATCGTATATATTTTAAAATGTTACAACATTACATTAATATTTATCAATATTTCTCCACCTTGTTCTCCTTTCTTTTACATATGACAGCTAAAATTGCCATTAGTTGCAATTATTTCAACTTTTCTGTGATAATACTTGTTATACTGCAGTTAAAGGAACTACAGTTAGTAACGTGAGTATTTAGACTTTACTTTATTCAAGATTTTTCTAAAGTGATGTTAAGCTGATAAACCTGGCAAATATAACTGGAATAAGCATCCGCAAATATAACTGGAATAGAACCCAGAACTTAAGTATGTGCATATGTAATATAGTAATAATAATTATTATCAATTTTGGAATGAATCCGTTTCAAAAATGTTTGATTTAACTAATTAATTTAATTCTTTACAAAATGACTCAGAATTATGAATTTTATTTATTTAAAATATTTTACACGAGCCAGGCCGACAGTTCATTCCAAGTAGTTGTCAAATAATGGTGTTTATTTAAGTGTATTCAAAAGTTTAAATTTTTATTTGTTCACTTTGTTGCAGCAGAGGAAAGCAGCTATTTGATGGTGAAGTTTCAAAGCAATTTAGCACACATAACTGAGTGTTAAATGAAAATCAAAGCTAACTTTGTATCCAATTACGTTCCTGTTATTGAGCAGTTGAATAAAATCCATCTCCCCAATCAGATTTATTTTGGGATAAATATTATAAACTGAATCTATGGGCAATTTTCCGTTCTGGCGGCTGTTGCAAATTACCATCAATATTATCTTTTTACAGTTCTGTTACACTTTTAATTACTCAGGTGTAATTTACCTTGTAAAGGGGGTAGTAGTGAAGGGAAAAACCTTTGGTCGTTTGATGTATTTATAAATAAAATATGATCAATACACATTACAGTTTAGCCTTTATATTACGGAAAAAGATTATTTATATGTACACGCGACTATTACTTTCGGGTAAGGTAACATGAGATGTAAAATGTACGGTTTGTCAGCCCAGCAAAAATAAACAAATAAATAAATAAATAAAACTGTATTGGTTTATTAATACTTTGATAACACGGTTTGTCAATAAAATATTCATATTTGAGAATGCAAATGCAGTCCACAATTTGAAATCTCTAAGTGTAACTTATTTTTCGGCTTCCAAAGATAAAGAACAATGGTGATATTTTTGTGGCCATGTTTTCACTGTTATTTTGGTGCTGTGCTTATCGCTTTCTGTTATTCACTTGTTTATGGATGCAAGTACGGTTACAAAGCAAGAGATTTTTTTTTTTTTTTTTTTTTTTGAGTAGTGTTTAACGCCCGTTTTCACTACTGAGGCACCACAGGCGGTGGACACTGATGATACATGAGATGAAATGATAAATTGGGAAAGGATATTTTTTTTAAGGAAGGAAGCGTTCCAGGCCTAAGTTTAGGTACCTCCCCGGCATTTGCCAGTTATGAAGACTGAGGAAAACCTGGAAAAAACCCCAGTCAGGGAGGACGGTCCTGGCGGGATTCGAACCGCGGACCTCCCGCTCACGAGTCCGTGCCTTAACGACCTCGGCCACCCGTGGCGGTAAAGCAAGAGATAAGATTGTACAGTTTTGAAATAAATTTTTCATTCTTTTGAAATGCATAATACATGTGATGGTTATCAGTAACTTTATTTACATAGAAATATAAACATTAAAAGAATAAATAAAAGCGTAAGCAATAATATACATACAATTACATGTGAAACCTAGCTTTGCTATATCATGTAATTATAAAGGCGCGAATAACTAGTTCTTGTAAAAGAAAAAAATTCATAATAATTATCATAGGGATGTTCATAGTAAATTTCTATTCAGACATATTGCAAAAGGGCAGGTGATGGAAACAATGCAACTGCAATTCATTGTATTTAATAAAAAAGAATAGTTCGTTACTGCCGTAATGCTAACTGCATGCCTCTAGGGCAACATGCATCTCTTAGAAAGAGCTGAGTACACAGCAATATTGATCACAATAAAAACAGCAAAGATATTTCTGAAAGTTTCTTATAGAATGAAATACAATGCAGAAATGTATTATATGACATATTGGGTAACAGAATAAGGATAAGGGTAACAGGAATACTGAGCAATATATTGTGGTTTTCCTAAAAGTTCTGGGCCTGACTCAAGAGATGTCGTGAAGATGGCAAAAATACTATGAGAGTTGTTAAGTATCATCTTTTGGATGATGCACTGTAAAGTTGCCGACGCGTAAGTGTACTTACTTGTTACGATCGTGCAAACAAACTAGTGTTAGTGTTATCATAAAATGGATAAAAACTGAAATACGAGCTGTTATAAAATTCGTTTTGAAGGGTTTAAACCCAACAGAATTAAAAAAGGATTGAGATTACACTTTAAATGATTCTTCCTCTTCGTTTTCGACAGTTAAAAAGTGGACTGCTGCATTTAAGCGTGATCAAGACAATGAGTGCTCAGGACATACCAAAACTGCTACGACCGCGGAGCTTGGACAAAAATTCTCAATTCTCTACCCATGAGTACGCGAATTCGTTGACATTGCAAGTACCTCGAGAGGCCGTGTCCACTAAATTTTACGCAAAGCTTTGCATATAAAAAACTTTTGCTAGAAGGGGACCGCATTTATTAACAATAGACAAAAATGCTTTTAAATGAACATTTTGCAAAAGTTACAGTTTTCTGGGATTCTCACGGTGCTTGTTCGTAGACTACATCCAGAAGGGCAGAACCATCACAGAGTATATTACGCTTCACTATTCCACCAACTGAAATATACTATTCAGGCTAAATGTTTACACCTTGAAAAAAAGAATGTTCTCTATCACCACGATAATGCCCCTTCACATGCGTCTGAGATTGTTACTGTAAAACTGCATGATCTTCGCTTCCAAGTGATATTTGCCGGATTTGGCTCCCAGCGATTACTTTTTGCTCTCACACCAGAAGAAATGGCTGGTTGGGCGAAGAGCATGAGGTTGAAGCTGGGACAACAGATGAACAATTTTTATTTTACTGAGGCTGTTCAAACATTTGGAAGTCATTGGAGTAAATGTATTGATATGCAAGATGATTATAATGATAAATAAAATATTTATTTTAAATCTTGTGTTTTGCTGTTAAGAACAGGACCTTTTAGAACGCCGCTCGTATTTGTAATTATTACATCACATTTAAACTTTAAAAAACTCTCCTGAAATGTCCCATTTTAGAGTTGCAGCGTTATTAAATTGATTCGTGGGTATGAGAATTGAGTTAGACGTTCCCAAAATATAGAGTAGAGGAGGATACCTTTTTTATGTTTGAATAGATTGAATGTTTTATGTATGTTAAAATCGTATAAACTTTAAACACACCTACATTTAAAAAGAAAAAGTTTCCAAAAAACCCTACCACAACCAAATCACGTGGAATATATGGAAAATTATTAAACTCTGTTCCATTGTTCATTAATGAGATAAAGGTACATTTGTACCTACATATTTGACTACTCTTATGTTATTTAGTTGTTTGCAGAATAATATAAAATTATAGCTCGGTGCGAATTGCTAGGGCTCTTAATTGATGATGGTTAAGTAAGTCTTAACATTTATAACATCATGATGTAGACGAATAAGTGTAGGTGGGTGCATTTTGTAGTAGATTCAAATCAGAAGCTAGTTAACATTTTTACTGCAGAAAGTCTGCTAGATTTGTTTGTATCTAAGACAGTCGACACGTATTATATATTTCTGTTGTAGCGCACTTACTTTGATTGCCAATCTCATGAAGTAGGTATCATCTTTTCCAAACACCCGCCGAGTTTTGCATTCTCTTTAAAATTCGGCATACCGCTGCCCTAATATCATCTCTGTCCTTTCGGCTCCTTTTCCTCTGAACATTTGAACATTACTATTTGGATCATGACTTTCATACTGGTGTTTCCCATTATTACTTATCGCCTTCACAAAAGCCTTATCTAGTGCAATATCTTATCTGTTAAGTAAATAATTACAGCTGTAACTTCCGTTCGGCTGTGTTCAGTTGTTCAAATATAGTTGCATAAAGAAGGCTACGTGTAGAAGAGTGTGACATGTTCAAAATGGAGTGTCAAGGAGCTGTTATTAAGTTTTTTTCAAAAAAGGACTTACTCCAAATGATATTAAATAGCCATTGGACGGTGTATATTCTACCGTAAGAGAATGGGCCAGGCTTTTTCAAACAGGTCGAGAAAGCATTGAAGACGAAGAGCATGCAGGTCGGCCCTTGGAGGTGCTTACTTCTGAAAACATCGCTATTGTGGAAGGAGAAATTATGGAAGACCGGCGGCTCAAAGTTAAAGAAATAGCAGCAAGGTTGGGCATTTCTAAAACAATAGTCCTTCGAATTATTAATGAGCATTTAACGTGAATAAAATTAGTGCAAGATGGGTGCCTAGACTTCTTTCCTCAGTCCAAAAGCAGCAACGAGTCATTTGTTGTCAAGCATTTTTGGAGCTCTGGCGTGGCTACGAGAGAAAATCTGCAAGCCATTGTTACAGGAGATGAAACTATGGTGTTATACTACGATCCCTTGTCCAACAGAGAATCAATGGAGTGCGTAAACCTGGCGAAGTACCGCCTCTAAAGGCCAAGGTCACTCGGTCAACCAAGAAGATCATAGCCACAATCTTTTGGGACTGTGAAGGAATATTCTTTATTGACTTCAAGAAGAGGAACACCATAGTAAATGGGGAGTACTATGCTGGTCTACTGCACAACGTGCTTCCATCAAAGGGAAAAGGCGAGGAAAGCTGCATGGTGATGTGTGCCTTCTTCACGACAACGCGCTGTATGCACAGTTCTTGTTGCAAAGGAAGCTGTGAAGAAATGTGACTTCAAGGATCGATCATTCCTCTAAAGTCCAGATCTAACTTCCAGTGACTATTTCCTCTTCTCAAAACTCAAGAAGAACCTTCGAGGAAGGAAATTTAAGTATGACAAATAAGTGATGGATGCTGTTTATGGCCATTTTGCAGACAGGACTTCTGACTTTTTAGAGGGGGGGGGGATTTAAATGTAATTTCAAAGATGTGAAAATGTATTGCAATAAAGGGTAACTATATTGAAAAGTTGAATATGGTTTTCGTCTTTATCATACCTACAAAATGGTTAAGCCCGAAACTTATGGACCTACACTCGCAGCATGCTGGTGTCTTTCGTAGTTTCATATGCATGACTTTCTTCGGTTGCAATGTAGCATTTGAGGGACTTTGATTTTGTTATAACCTTCTGTTGTTCTGATTAGTAATCAAGATATTTCAAGCTGTCATCAGAATCAAAAACTAAAAATGCAGAATTTCCGTTTCAATCTACTCCATGCTTACCAGTTGGTTTTCATGGTGTGATGAGTTGCAAAGGAACAGGAGAAGGACTCTAGAAAAAATGTTACAGAGGTTTTAAGAATTAATATTCACAGAATACATGTGTGTGTGTGTGTGTGTGTGTGTGTGTGTGTGTCTATTGAAGCGGAAAAAATGAGCAAGAGTTCCCTAAAATTGCACCTGAATACTAGTGTGCTGTGATAGCAGTAAAGTAAAAATTACCAAGGAACGTCATAGACGATTTAAACCCCTAACACATAATTAAAAAATGGAAAGGAAAAGAAAGAAATGAGCAAACAGATTTTTAGCCCACTAGATCTTTTTTTTTTCCCCTATCCATGTGACTATCACCTTGATTTTCTAGTTATAACTTATTTTACCGTTCATTTGTCTACACCTGCTTCTATGTTTATATGCGGTGATATTTCAAATTGTAATAGGTAGTAGATTTTAAATAATTGTCATTTTAGTTCTGAAACTCCAATTCTATTTTGTACTCCATAAGAATATCGTAATTATTGTATAACAATTCCTGTAAAACATTTTTATATTACGAATATGTGGTTTTAATCGCATTAAAAAGGGAGAAAACCCTACTTACCACTTTGTTGCTAACAAACGTTATATTTTGGAAATATAGTCTTCATTTTCTTAGCATACTCCTCGGAACTACCCCACTTTGACTTTCTTGTACAGCAAACTCAACTATAAGACGCACACGACCTGACGTTTTGTCATACACTAACTACTTACTTTCGCTTCTCTTTCTGTATGGCACCAAAAGAAAGCTGAGTATAAAAAGGCATGGTAATCAGATGGCGAGGTGTATGCATGTTAACTGCAGGATTTGGACTGAATCCTCTATTGTGGAAAAGCAGAATGTTTCGTTTCGTGCCAAAACAGAGAAAAGTGACAACTTTTAACAAAACTATAGTAACGATTACTGCTGCTCAATTGTTTATGGGTGTGGCTTTTAAAATCAATACCAATATTAAATATTTTCAAAATATAAATGTGGTTTTCATGTTAAAGCTATCAACTTTAAAATTAAGATTTACAATATACTTAAATTCTGGCATGATATCGTAGACATGAAAAAGAGAACCAAACAATTTAATTGGACTTACTAGTTGTTCACGCTCTTGGCAGAGTCGTTGCGTTAGTGAATGATCTACAAGAACATGGAATGTAAAATTTCGCTTAAAATTCACATTTTACATTATCACCTTGAGTTCTCCTCGGCAAATTTGGGCGTCTTAGGGTCACCAAGACATCCTTATTATGAAGCGTTCTTATCAAGGGTACTGAAACCTTCAATGACCCGCGACTACTGTTGGTATCTTCTTAGGGAGTGTGATGAAACACCATACAAAACATCATCGGCACACTTTCCAAACGTAAAGAGTTAAAATGCAACATATTGGGAACTACATTTTAGAACTTTCTGCATTATGTGCACATATATTAACACTACTGAGTTCTGAGGCTGCATTTCTTGTTTGTATTTAAATATGTCAATGTTCGCCATTAATGTTTTTTTTAATTATACTATGTATCTTAGTACTGTGACTTCGTAAGGAAAACTGGTTTTTCCATTGAACTTGCATATACATTTAAATTATAAAATTTAGTTTAAATAATATACATTTAAACACTAAAGCTTTCTTGTAACTGGATATTGCTTTTCGCTACTTTTCATACATCATTGACGAGTTGGTTAATTAAGCAATTTCATATTATGTGTATTATCTATTTAAAATGTGTGATATGAACCTAATATTGTAAATATCACAGTTTAAGTATTTGTCTGTGAGAACTGGTTCAGTGGAAGAGAAAGCCTTATGGTCTTAAATCTGCCAATTAAAATATTAAATATTCTATTCTATTCCATTCTATTAAAGAGTTGATGGAATAATTTTAACATCTTTTCCCAGCATAATCTAAAGATGTTTAGTAAATGGAATATTGGAATTAAAAATAAAAATATGGAAATTTCCTCCAAAATTTAAATATGCCTGAGCAGATGAAACTTATTAATCCTGCAAAATTCAAAAGATTAAAAATGTACCACCTGGCGAAAATGAGAAATGAATGAAACAGTCATCTGAGCCGATAATGATTCCATATTTTTCAATCTCCGTGATAAATAATTTCTAATTTCATGTGCTAAATTTTGCTTATTTTTTTTTCTCTTAATATTTTCCTGTCATTGCTCTGATGTGAGCATTATAAGAGTAAAACAATGCTGAAAGTTCAGAAAAATATAGACTCTTTATCATTTTTAATCCTCTTGGTGCCTTGCAGTAGCCCGGTCGCTCGCCCTTTATGATCGACTTCTTCAAATTCATTTAAAAGATTGCCAGCGCCGATCTCGTCGGCCGGCTTAAAATCCTATGATATACTTATTTTTGTGACAGTCTATTGGTCAGGGAATGAAAACCCTTGAAAAGTAACAGTTCTAACGTTCAGGGTGTTATTTTGTGTTTGAAAGTAATATTGTCGGTTCTGTTTAATACTGGTGTTCAGAGAGTTGAAAATGGCAAGTTCTTCCCGTGATGTTTTTACGGCAGGCGTAGATGATGAAAATTGCCTATCTTCAAGAGTGTGATGTTAGTAATGATCATTAGATATTCGACAGTGAGAGTGATAATTTCAGTTCCGATGATAGTGAAGAAATTATACCCGGCAAGCCCCCTGGATCTCCACAATTAAACAAAATGTGCTTGTTAGTAATTTCTCTAATACCTAACACTAATACTGTTTCCGATCATTAAAATAGAGATGACAACCTTGATTCCCAAGTACATTTCACAGTCCTGTGTGTGGGCCACCACGGGTGGCCGAGGTCGTTAAGGCGCGGACTAGTGAGCAGAGAAGGTCTGAGTTCGAATCGCGCCAGGGACTATTCTCCCTGACTGAGGTTTCTTCCAGGTTTTCCTCAGTCCTCATTAATGGCAAATGTCATGGAGGTACCCTAAACTTAGGCCTGGAACGTTTCCTTTCTAATAAACACCACTCTAACATTTCACCTTATGTATCATCAGTGTTCACTGCCTGTGATGCCCACCGCCACGGGTGGCCGAGGTCGTTAAGGCACGGACTCGTGAGCGGGAGGTCTGCGGTTCGAATCCCGCCAGGACCGTCCTCCCTGACTGGGGTTTTTTCCAGGTTTTCCTCAGTCTTCATAACTGGCAAATGCCGGGGAGGTACCTAACACTTAGGCCTGGAACGCTTCCTTCCTTAAAAAAAAATATCCTTTCCCAATTTATCATTTCATCTCATGTATCATCAGTGTCCACCGCCTGTGGTGCCTCAGTAGTAAAAACGGGCGTTAAACACTACCCCCCCCCTGTGATGCCTAAGTAGTAAAAATGAGCGTTAAATAGAATTCAAAAAATCTTGTGTGTGGTGTGAAAACACTGCCAAGAAAATTAGAAAGACAATGCACAATTTGTCACTCCGCACAAGAGGTCGCTTACAATGTGCTTGCAGTGTGATCAAGGTCTGCATCCTAAATATGCAGCACAACGTACGTGCCTTAACTTAAAAAAATAGCAATTTTATTACAGATATAAATAACATATGGAGTGTACAGTTAGCAGAAAGTGTTTTCTTCCTTTTGCTCTAGGCCTGGCGTTTTTCTTATTTGTATTACATAATCAGTACTAAACAAAGAATTAATGTTAGTGTTGAACGTTAATGCACATATTTTTAAGTAAAACCGAGTGTATAAAAGCGTTTTGAGACATCGCACATTATAAAATATATTTCATCTGATGGTAAGCCATCATCACTGTTTGTGTCGGCGAGTATATTTAATTAGTTCATTTCTCTTTTCATGCGTGTATATATATTTCATTTTTTAAAATAGACCAGTTTGCCCAACTGGTTTTATGCCATTTTATTCATAAAAGAGCACCCTATCATTATGGAGCATTTAAGTATATTGTATCCTAATTTTAAAGTTGATAGCTTTAACAGGAAATCCACATTTATCTTTTGAAAAAATTTAATACTGGTTGAAACAATGACGATATTTTAAAGTTATTATATTTTTATGTTGCTATTAATCAATTTTGTACAACGTGTATTCCTTATATGGAAAGTTTTGTGACCCTTTTTGCTATTCTTGAATTTATAGAAGCAAATTTTCAAGTTAGTGCATTTTCCTTTTAAAGGGAGCGGCATTTTACGGCTGTACAAGTGAGGCAGGCCTCTGGTCGTTTTCAGCTGATCGCAGGAAATCGTCCTGATCAGCAAAAGGGCTAATATTGTCAATTAAAACAAATTAGGCTTATGTTGAAAAGATCAAACGTGCTTTCATGTCAGAAATTGAGGCATTTGTTTTAAAAGCACCAGATGATACGAATACATAGGAATATTTGAGCATTAATAATATGAAAGCTGAAGGCTATATTCTAATCGCACATATTCGTATCACAAAACGTCACAAGTCACGAACATAATTGTAGCCCAGTGAATTGTGGTGGCGTTGTTATGCTGCCTTGGTTCATAATTTCTCTAATGCAAGAAACCGTTTGTATTTCCGAGGCGGCAAATTCAGTTGTCAACTCGTGGGAATCAATACCTTCGGAAAGTTTCTTACAGAAATCTGGAAGTTTCTAAAGTCGCCAAATCCACCAGTTTACACGGGGCATTGCTTCAGGCGAAGTGCTAGCAAACAGCGGGGCTAGTATTACTGCAGTAAAGAGGTTAGGAGATCGATGTCAAGAACACTTGCTGAAAATTGTAGGGTAGAAAAATGTATTGAAAATAAATTAAATATTGGTGAAAAAATATAAAAGTGATATTTTAATGCGGTAGAGATTATTTTTGTTTCAGGAATAATATATTAAATTATAACAAATTGTATTTGTAATGTTTTCCAACAGAAATAAATCTAATAAATGCGGAAATTAGTATAATACTAGCTTTTGTTCTAATAATATGCTTACTACGTCATCCTTCTTTATGGGTTATGAGCTTAGTTATAAAGCCAAGTTTAATACCCGCTCTCTAATTGGTTAGTTCGGATAACACTCAAATTTAGCGAACTTTGTTTATTATATACCAAAAATTATAATGGATAGTAAAAACAAATCAGTTGTTAAACCAAAACTCACCTTGATACCTGAAAATGAACAATTGTAACTGTGTCTGAATTTATACGGCCTTATCCAAAGCGTGTCGGCAATATCACTCATTTCACTTCTAGTTGAGCAAATTATAAATCTTCCATGCTTGGGCCACGCAACCTGTACTCACGACCTACGGCAATCCGACTTTACCAAACTACAGTTGCAATACTGGTTAATCATATTACTAAAATAAATAAATAAATAATAAGAATCACTAAAAAGTACTGGTTTACACTCGTGAAATCGCAGGTGTAATAAGAAAGTTACAGGTAATAATAGGCCTAAGCATTCTATTCCACAGGTGTTTATTTACAGTTCGTATGTCGTACAGAATCCGCTCATGCTATTAGGAGATTATTTGGAAAAAAAATCCTGATGATTGAGTTCTAAGTTGTGTTACGATTTATAAATAAATTAACAAAATTTTGAAACAAGAAGCGAAGACTACAACGCACGGTGCTCACAGAAATTCTGGATGACATCGGGCATCGCCTAGAAAGCTCCCACAGGACATCTCTTTGGATTCTTGTTCGGGAATACCCTAAGGTTCTGTAAGAAATCCGCAAAGTTACTTAAGTTAAACCACATAACTTTACTGTAGTGCAAGAACTTAAACCAGGTGATCCTCAGTATAGGAACGGATTCTGTGAATGGATTATGACAAAGCTATTGCTTTCTACCACATTCTGTTTTCTGATGCAGCTTGAGTTTACTTATTGACTATGTTAAGATCAAAACTACCGCCACTGGAGCTCCGGATAAACTAATATGCTACATGAGGAATTTCATTAATGTTTATAGAATGAAGGAAAGCAGTTCCAATATCTCCTTGGGTATTTGTACTTTGTAATTGCATTTAACCAGTGCCTCCAGCACTGAAATTATATTTTGGTGCTGCCGTTTAGGCTGTGAATACAGACTACGTGGCACATACCGCCACGTACGGAAAGCTCACAATCTGCTCATCCGTAGAAAAACAGGTTCATATTGGAGCAATGAATAGTATTACATTAACGCAAAATGTCCCAGACAGAATACCTTTCTATTTAATATACATTTTAATTTTAAAAAATTATAATTTAGATACTGAGAGGAAAATTTGTAACCAATATTGATTAAGTTTCATATTTCATCTCTTTACCGACGCTGATGACCTGAGAAGTTAAAGAGCGTCCATAAATAAAAAAAAAATCTCTTTACCTCAGCCACCCACTTTTGAACTTCCAAATAACACCCCTATCCTTTGAAGTTTTAATTTTAAAGGAAAATTAATTGCTATTGTTGCTGGCAACTGTACTTTTATGTTGTTGTTTAAATTTGAAAAGAATAACACTATAAAAACTACTAAGATTTGATGGTTTTTCAAAATTATGGAAATCCAATTAGAAAGAACAGAATATGTACTCAAAAATGTCTGTACTAATTTCTATTGTGATATTATTAATTGTAATTTTACCCAAAATAAATTGTACTTTTATGCTACAACTGACTTACTATTCATTCTGTCTAAATACAATCAACAATAACAGTCATGTAGATTACCAGACAATGATAGAAACAAAATATGTAACAATGAACCTTCTTAACATTTTAAATATCACAAGATATCTGTACTATTTTGAATTTCAAAATGGGGGTGACTTATGATGAGGGAGGGAAAACTGAAATTTAATAAACGTTGGTTTTTAACTTCAGACCAGTATTTGATTATCCCTTGAATTTGTATACAAAAAATAAATCTATTAGCTGCGGAATTAAAAATAAGTTATGGTGGTTAAAAGTTCAGTTATTAATATTATGGTAATGCAGCCTATTTCAGAACTCCTGAATAATTCGCTTATTTTCTGTTCTTTCTTATAGGTTATAAACCATTTTGAAACAATTTATTACCATAACAAAACAATTAGATCAGTTTTTATAGAATTGTTCCGTCCAAATTCAAACAACAGCCGTCTAGGTTGTCCGAAAAAGATAAAGAAGTTGCAAAATAAATGATGTGATCATAAATGCACCCTCTTTAAAAATTAAGCATTAAAGGTAGGGGTCCTTTTGACATTTTACAATGAGGTTGGATAGGAATGAGGGTGTGATTTGTTCAACATTGATTTTAAACTTCCTCCTCAATATCTAAATACACTTGTTTGTTTAAATTAAATTTATGGTATTAAGCAGTTATTTATACCAATACATTTTGAAGTGAAATCACTGGTTACGAATTTAATATTAATTCAGTTATATATAAAGGATGATCCGTTTGAATATGGATAAAATGAAAGCACTTTTACTACTAAACTTTAATTTTGAAAGTTGGTGTGTATAACATTGAAAGGTGGGAAATTTCTCAGAACGCTACATGGCCCCATTGTGCACTCTGCACAACTCATAATGGCGATGCAATTCAACCCATGTCCGTTGTAATATCATTAATTTTTTGGAAAGTTTGAGTAATTATTCATTTCTTTAGAAATGGACGAAGCTCCCATGTAAAGTGAGGGGGTGACCTTTTCTGGAATACAATGTTCATATTGTTGTCTTTATCAAGTTGTGGCAACAGAAACAAATGCAACTCATCCAAATAAAATTCATAGCACTCGCTGTTGATTGTAGTAGCCATTTCAGTCATCCACGATTTTCAGTTTCATTATGCATTATTGCTTTTCATTCTGGTCATGTACAAAAACTTCCATCATTTAAGCAAAACATTACCATCAAGAAATGTCTCCTACTATCACATTAGCTTTTATGATAATATTTCATATTAACCATCTCAAACGGATCACCCTGTATAATATCATACGGAATGTGAATAAGTCAGAGCGTTGTTTCAAAACTGGAACATTTATTTTATTTTTAACATGTCCGAAGATTATGATAATAGTGTATTATTTTTATAGAAATGTACAACTTATAGGCCCTCTGTTATGATCTTATGAATCATTCATTCTTGATGTACAGAAGCTTAGCGCATTTTATGTTGTAAAAAGTTTAAATAAATTATGACAGAAAAAAATCAATTTTAACTAAGTTTGGAAAAGTTATATGGTGGGTGAACTTATGTAGATATTATGGGCAGATTGAGGGAGTATATCGTTCTTATACCACCATAAGCATTTACGTAGCAAATAGTAGAAATGAAGGACTCGAGTTAAATTTAAAAAGTGTTGGAAGATCGTTTCTGTGGCCATTCCAGAAAATATCGAAGTGTTAAATAACACAATTTGGAGGATCAGTAATTTGTACTTATAGCATATTTCGCAATCAGAGGTCGAATGTGTGCTAGTGAGCTGATCACAAAGAACTGGAGCAAGTTTTCAAGTTTCATCTCTAACTTTTGGAAACGGATACTCCTAGCTTGGGTTATATTGTATTTATGGATTCATAATTACAATCTAGAAACCAAAAAAATATTCAAAGGAACGCAAACAATAGGGTAGTCCACATCAAAGAAAAACTCTTATTAAAAACGGCATTTTCCCATTGTTTATTTTTGGAGGGAGAGAAACGAGATAATTATGAGAAACTGCTTCGCACAAGGAATCGCTGGGGAGAGAGTGTATTATTCTTCATTACTAACTAAAATTTGAAAAAAGTAGTTGTAAATTTTCCAGAAGTTTGCTTTTCTTATACAATACTGACTTATATCTAAAAGAACTTGTAGTGTTGAATTCGAATTATTCATTAAATGTAATGTGGTAGATGAATTGGTGTATTTTGTTTAAACTCACTGACCATTGTAATAAGTGTATAATTTAAATGTTGAGATACATCGCCTTTTTCCGTATTATGCTTAGAGCAATGGCATTTCATCTGGCACTGTTCAATCAGAAACATCATCAAACAGTAATTTTTAAGTCCTCGTGCAACGAATACAACTGCAATAACCCTAGAAAAGATGCAACGTTTATATTTTAGTGCTAACGTGTTAATTGCAAAATAAATATATGGTGATAATAGCTTTTAAATTATTTAATGTATTTACTTTATCTATTTAATAGATTACTTTAAAATTTTAGAATGTACTTTCTCTTAGGAAAATAAAGATCTATTCACAATGTCGATATCTCAAAATACAGAATACCTAAAATATATGAGTCCACTTTTGGAGTGTTTTATTTGTGGTGTAATAGTGATATGAAAATCACAAGAAAACCCCTTAAACCCTGAGTAATATGAAGCGGATATATCTGTAGGAGAATGTTCGAGATATTGGTGAACAGAATCCTGAGGTGGGGTGGACACATTGTATAAACGGTCGATGATAAACGGCCGGAATTGGTGTATGGAATGGAAACCCAAGTAAAGAGAAAAAAGAACAGGGAGACTTCAGGAAATCCTAGGATTAGGGGCAGCAATAAACCGTGACAGACAGATCTTAAGGTGGCATGTAGAAGGCCAATATTGCTGGGGATATAAATCCTGAAAGTAGGACGTAGAAAGGTAACCGAGTATATAAAAGACAGAAAAAATATTTCTTGTAAATATTGCAGTGGGTGCGACTTTAAATGCCTGAACGTTTTACAAATTTACAGTGAAATGTGTATGAATTGTAAAATAGACTTTCTTCAGATACATCTAAAAATGCAATTATCAGTAATTCCATCGAGTATTTGATAATTAAAATTTTCCATATTTATTTTAATTTGGTAAATTATTATTTATTGTACAAATTATACTTAATTTCTGGAACAGTGTATTTATCATTTTTTTTCTAAAAAGCACACTTTCAAAATTTAATTATAAATTATATGTTATGTACTATAGTTATAATTACGTCATTAATTTATTTTCACTGCTGTCCACTGAATTTTATGCTACGGAAATATAAAGCAACCATTTAGGTATTACTGTAAACATAATAAACCATCAGGATCGTTGCAGAATACAAAATTACATAATTAGTAAAACTTCTCATAAATGTGAAAGACGCAAGTGCAATTTGACATCGAATGTGCAATAAATTCAGATTTCGATAGATCTGCAAATACATTATCACCTGGTTGCATTCTTGTAATACAATGCATTTGTTGTGCAATATTGTAATTTTACATGCACAAAACACGCACTGCCCCTATGAAGAGCACAAGTTTATTGCGCCTATATATTAATAAATAAAACAATTAAAATTAAGTAAATAAAGAAGTTAATGTGGAATAGAATATTAAAAATGTGTATGAAAATACAATATCTAAAATATAATTATTTTTACTGTTCATCCAATGAAAAATTCTGTCTTATTTCCACTGATAAGTACCAAAAATTTTATCAGTATTAATGACGATTGAGCTTTTTCAGTTTGAGCTAAAATTCGTGTGTTAAGTCAATCATCTTTAACAAGAATATAAAAGACTAAATATGTTCAATGACGCCATAAGTATAATAATAGAGAGTTTTTACTTCAGAATAATTCATTGGAAAATCGGAATTAATATTAATTTTAATTTAATACTATCCATTTTCAATTTTTCAATATAAAAATAGCGTATGAAAATAGATTATAATACTATATAATTCTAATCTGTCTACGGGGAAAATTATTGTTCAGAAACTAAAAATTGTCAGCAACAAGGATATATAATGTTGCTTTTTAATTATTAATAATTTCCACATTTAAATTTTTTTTATGTTACTTAAAACTCATATTATGCATTGTCATGTGAACCTGTGATACTTTTTAGTAATCAAAGCATAACATAAAGTGACCTTTTTTAAACCGGGAAAAGATATCGTCATGCAGTTCTGCTTCAGAAATGAAATAAGTACCAGAAATCTGCACACATTGTAAGCTTATCAAAAGAATAACATTGCCAATAAACAGCAGAGATTATTATACAACATAAATAAGAATATTCAAAGCGTATATTTTCATTATATAATGCACAAGTTTGTTCATAAAATGAAGTCCCTTGCAAACCTCCTCATAGTATTTATGATACTATATATTCATGAACTCTTAAGGTCCTTTTTCTATGCTGAAACTGCTCTCTTAGAACTTAGCGTTTGAACTTGTTTATATTTGATTCATTCTGAAGTGCATCTTTTTTTAGGTACATTATATGGCAGAAACATTTCGTTTGGGACTGCCTTTGATACTTATATCAAGTGTAATCAAATGAGCGTTTTAGAATCACATAGATTATTAGTAAGACCATATATTATTTACTAGGTTATTGGCAATACCACGTATACCAATCTCCATGAAAATTAATATATATATATATATTGTGGCACATATTGAGTTTTCCATAAATAATTCACAATTAATGCTTTTGCAAAAATTATGAAACTCAGCTTGTTTCTTCAGCATTTATTCGTGCAATAAAGTATAACATGATAATATCACAATGCGCTATTACTTTCAGACAGCGATACGTAAAATTTATGTTTAAAATAATTTGTAAGGGGAAACATTTGGAAATATTATCAATGACTATCATGGATCTTTCAGAATGCATAAATTGACATATTCGTTATTTTTTCCCCCAGAAACTGGTGTGTTTTATTTTCATCACAATTATAATTTCCACATGTTTTATTTTCCGTTCATTGAATAATTGTTTAAAAGAGCGTAGGTTTGTATTTTGATGACGTTTCTTTTTTACCAAGTATAGGCAAGATTTGCAACCGAAATCTAGTAGGAAATATATAAGATCACAGTATACTGAGGATCCTTTTTTGAAACTCTGTAGCGGCCTCAAATTTCTATGTTGATTGGTCTTTCTAGATTATATGTATTTGGCTAAGATTTTTACAGATGTCCTTCGGATTACCAAATCTATTTTGGGAAGGGGTTGGTTGATATAATGAACATTATACAACGTTATTAATATAGGAAATTCGGTCTCTCGTCATGGGTTTCGTAGAAAAATTTTGTTTATAATTTTATAGCTGCTAATTATATTAACTATTAAGCTATAACTTTTTATCGTTTAAATTTAATTTCGTTGTCTATTTATTGACAAAACAGTGGAATAAAGGTTCAGTTCCCCGCAATTGCGGGTTGCCTCAATGTACAGAGCTTAGCAACACATATGAATGAGTTTAGAAACAAAAAAAATATATATATATATATATATATATTTAAAAAAATTAGGACTAATGTAAGCAAAGGACATAGTAGCAGTAATTGTTTTAGCAGTATTCAAAATGTTGTTTTTTTTTGTCAAGTCTCGTCGTGCAACATTCGTCAGAGGAAACGGACAGACATGAAAGACTTGAAGAATGAAATTCACTCTGTAAAATTAAAATAGGATGGAAATGTCATGAGGCTTTAGAAGAGAAAGAGCAGGTGCTACCACGATGTATACATCGAAATGAGAAGAAAAGGTATACCTAGATTGTCTGACTGCTTCAAGACTGAGCCAGTGTTGAAGAATAGCAAGAAATAGGATTATGTCGAGATATTTGCAAAAGGATTTTATAAATACTGAAGTTAGTCGGCAAAAGGGAAGATAGCATGGTCATCGAGAACTTGCTCCACAGCAATTGTGTAGCTGATATTTCACTATGGAAGCGAATTCGAGTGGCAAGCATTTAGTTATTGTGTTTACTTAACCACCAAAGCTAGCACACTCTCTAAAATCAAACCTTGTCAACAATGGGCGGATTGCTGCTAAAAACCGCTTTCGAAGGAAGAAAGGAATGTCAGAAATGTAGGAGAACCAACTTTCTCCTGTACGTATACATCACCCGAGTGCGAGGAATTTGTCAATGACCCATTATGTACACATACAGTGTTTGCAGTCGAAGTTCTTAGACCAACTTAAGATTGTTTATGTATATGGTTCTAAATTAGTGTAGTGTAGAGCTAACCTATCACTTAAACTGATTCACTAAGTGATTATAATTAGGGCATTCCTATCTCGTGTAGGAAGCCTTTGTTCACAATGGGGATTCGATACTTTCATCGTTTTAAAGTCATTCACCCTTGCGTTTTTCTTTGCGCAATTTATCAGTTGTGAAGGTTATCAGAGAAGTAAAAGTATATTGTAATCAAATTCCTGAAGAAAGAAGGTTGTAAACAGCCAAAATCTGTTCAAGATTGAAGTTATATTTTGCTGTGAGTAGGAAGTGCGGTCTACAAATTTCTGCCTGGTATAGCAGGCCAAGATTCATTGTTGCGATATTTACTCTATCTGATACTTAGATGTTTCAGGAGTGTAAACACTGCATTTCCTTTCAGGACAGGCCATTCGTTTGCTTGGAGAAACTCATTTAAGTCATACGTGTCGTCCATGATACGGCGTAACGTCCAAAAAAATACATAGCAATTATTAGATTTTTAAAGACTGAATTGTACTTAATGCCTCGACAGTGTGTATGGGCAAGCTTCTCCTTTATATTCCACTTAAAGGAGGGCTGAAAGTTATTTCTTTTGGGCAGAAAGAACAATGAGACGATCCATTTATGGATGTGTTGACAAAAGAAACATCTCCCTTGTCGAACAGAGTTTTATGAGTGACAGACTTCTGAAGGCGAAAGAAATAGCTGCAAAGTTGGTTATTTTTACAGCTACTGTGCTTTGCATCTTTCAACAACATTTGCATATGGATATGAAAAGTGTAAGATCGTGTCTGAATTCTTTCACCAGTTCAAATGCAAGTGCACGTGGAATGTAATCATATTTTGGAGCCCTAGCCATAGTAACGAGAGGGCAGAACTGGAATCCATCCTCAAAGGAGACTAAACTATGACCACTAATATGAGCATATTTAGAATCAGTATAATTGCAGAAAAAAGTTGAATTACCTAGAAAGGCCAAGATCACACAGCCCACGAAGATCATGGCAACAATTTTTGGGACTGTAGAGGAATCCTGTTTGAAGATTTCAAGTAAAGAAATACAACATGGCTGGGAAGCACTATGCTAAGCTATTGCATCAAATTCGAAAAGAGGCTTGTAATGATGAGAGAGGAGTTCGTATGCTGCATGACAACGCACCAGTTCACACGATTGCTCTTGCCAAGACTGCTATGAACACACGTAGCTCTCTGAAGCTGAAACTTCCACCTTGCAGCCCATACTTTGTCCATGACGTCTATTTATTTTCATAACTGAAATCTGACATTCGATGACCGAAATTCACAACGATAATGAATTGAAGAATGACATTTTTCAACGTGTTTAATAAAATAAAATTCCAGAGAATCGAAATATTAATCCAGAGATGTGGGAAATTCATTGAAGTGAAGAGAAATTAGGTTGAAAAATTGGTGCACCCATTTTTATTTTATCACGGTCTTTCTAGCATATACCAGAAACGTATGGACCGCATCTCTTATGTCCTCAAATATTGGCGCCTATAAGTAGAGCAGTGCTTTTGAGGATAAAATGGGAAAAGTGGTAAATGAAACTCAAGAACTGCACTGTGCGTGCTTTTCCTAATAAATCATACCACAATAATCCCTGCACGTTATTTAATGATTTTTGAGCCACAGAAACAAGAGAAAAATAACATAAACAACTTCATTTCACCAATATAGTGGTTGCTCGTACCGTGGAAAATATCCATACATTCAGCACCTTCGGTGCTCTAAAGTAATATCTGGGCGGGAAAGTCATCGGCGTTGATGAGGATCCAAGAAGATAATTTTGTAAAGTAGGAACTGTGTGTTTTTATTCTATTACAAATATAATTTAAAATATTGCAGGAACCATGAATTATTGTCTCAAGAATTCTATTCTAATAATAATAATTGTTTCTGATTGCAGTTATAATAATAATTCCATTTGATTTCAGTTTAACAAGGTCAAGAATGACATAATCATTGGTATCAATATCACAATTATGATCGTGATTTTAATATTATAATTGTTAGTATATGTTTATAGACATATATGTCATTTTGTTGAATAGTAATATTCAGTCAAAGGTACATTTCTGAACATCTGTCAAAAAGGCAGACTGTATAACAATAGGGTATATTGGTCATCTGTTGGTAGGGTTAGGCTATCTTCTTCCCTGCATGGAAAGAAGATAGGCTTTTGTTAAGACTAGACCCATTTTACACTTTCGCAAATTCTCCCAGACAGGTCTGCCGACCTGAACTAAAATGTTTTATTACACTTTAAACTGGGCAGAGTAAGAAATATGATTTCAATTGGTAACCGTACTTTCATATTCAAAAGAATCTTCGCATGCGGGAACAGGTATCATAAAAGAAACCAAAATTTTAGCTATTTCCGACAGTTTCAAAGGGATGAAACCTAAAATTTAATCAGCATTAGTTTTAATCTCCAGGCTGTTAATTTATTGTTGTTTGAATTTTCAATAAAAAGAATAATTCAGTTAACTGCAGGACAAAAAACAATTTATTTTGGGGATGAAATCACAGTTATTAAAATTACAATAATATAATATGTTTCTGAACTATGATATTTTGTTCTTTCTTGTAGGATTTACTTCATTCTGAAATAATTTATTATCGCACTAAAATGATAACAGTATATTCTCGATAGTTTTTGTAGTTATTCTACACAAATTTAAAAAAGTTACCACAGTCCAAATTTTAGGCAATGATAGAGAAAATATATGATACCAACTGAATCCCCTTTAAAATTTAACAATAAAACATGTTAAAAATGTCATTTGAAAATTCAAAGTGAAGATGGCTGTGGGTGAGAGGGTGAAAGATTCTGATCATTATTTGATTGTGTTTAAATTTGAAGGAAATAAAAAATCTCATTTAGTTTTAGGATGAAAAACCTTTTTTATTTTACAGTGTATTAGTCTTACAGTAATAGAGCCTATTTTGAATCTCCCTGACACATTCTGTTATTACTTGTAGGGTATAAACAATTTTGAAATAATGCGTTACCAATAAAGAACTATTACATTAAAGCTCTGTAGCTTTATACATATTCTAACTACAGTAAGTCCAGGTTGTTAAGCAAAATAAAAACCATAAGATATGATAAAAATTGCATTCTCTCTAATCATTATAAATATGAGCTGTTGTTAATTTGTTTATTTACGAACGCTCTTTAACTTCTCAGGTCATCAGCGTCCCTTTCAATTCAGGGCGTGAAACGGCCGACAAATTTTGCTCAGAGTCCTCTTCTTTCACACTTGAGGTTATTTTACATGCCGTAAATCTACGACTCGTAGCTTTACTTCCCTTCTGAAGGAAGCTATAATTAGTTTTTTATAGGTTAGTTTAATTAGGTTACCACTACACACCAGGCCCAACACAAGTATGAATGCCATTTCAAATTTCATAGCGGAAGGGTTGGGGCTATACAGATAAATCCTGAAATATAATCATGATATGATTTTAAACCACCCCCTCAATATGTATATTTATTTGTTGAAACAAAAGCACTGGATTAGACAAGAGAGAGGTTTGAAGATCTTTTTACCAAATACTTAAGTAGATTATGGTAATGTCTCCAAACCATTTCATTCTAAAAGCCATGGTTGGCATGTTAAAGTATAACTTTCTTCGTATAAAAATTCCCTTTATAAAATTTGCAAAATTGTTAACAATTTTGAGATGCCATGGGAAAAAGTGTACTTTCTTTTATTCATATCTTCTCTCAGTGTAGTCAATATTATTAAAAAGAGTTTTTCATTGATGATATGGCGTGCAATTCTGTTCAAAAGCGTATTCATTCATCTATTTACACGATGAAATCGGCACTCACTAAAGAGAGCTGAGCCATATTTTACAGAAAGTTTTGACTAAGCCGTCACCAGCGTTAAATGTGAATGACACATTCTGACGCAGGAGTGAAGGAATAAGTGGCTCGCATGTAAGCATTGCGTGTGAATGACATGTGCATCGTGTTTTTGCTGGTTTGCTACTAGCCGTGGTAATGTCTTACTCTATTCACCGGCCGTCGAGCGATTACTAACGACTAATGAGAGGAATCGTTATTGACAGAAAGCACGCCGCCCCAAGTACAGTTCTCTTCAAAATAAAGGGGATATCAGTCTAACCATCTGCTGAATAGGCGAAATGTTTTATGTAGCACCGTTAGGTTATCTTCAATTTCAAAATATTTTAAAATAGTAGATAAACCTGCAAATAACATATTTTCTCATACTGTCATTAAATATTTATATACTTTTCAAATAAAATATACCATAATTGGAAACCTATTTCAATAGTAACATTTATTTTTTGAGATTTAAATTGAAGGAAATATTTATATGGTCAGTAAAAATTTAAGGTTTTATAATTAATACTGCGGAATTAAGTAGCAGATATTTGAAACGCTAATTCAATATAAACTAAAAAAAATCAGTGGTCAATCCTCTTTGGCAACTTCACACACTTAGTCTCATTACTGAAAATATTTCTGAAAGGTTTGTTAATAATGATTTTCAATTCCGTCGTCGAGTTCCGCATGAGGCTGTCATAATTCTTGTTTTCCTAGTGATTCCCATACTCCTATATCGTATAAATAATATCAGGGTCTGTAGGAAATCACAAAATCGGAGTAACCCAAATTGCATTGTCGTCTAAAATCTTCCAAATCATCCCAATTTATTCTTTTGGATTTATCAATTTATTCTGGCACATCTTGATATAACTACTCCACATGCTTTTCGTCTTCTCAACCGAAATGAAAATAAGAGCACAGCACCAATATCTTACTCATTGGCTTCCTAGAAGTGAGTTACAAATATTCAATACAATTTGGAAAGAAAACCATGCACGCGCATGAAAATCTTCTTAATTCAGTGTACAAATTTGCCTTCTATTATTATTGGTACAGAAAAAAAAGGGGAATTAGTTCAAATAATTTTAACCATATCTTATATTGCGAACTGCGCAGTCTTATTGGGTCTTAATAGTTGAGGCATAGAAAGATACTTTTGAATAAAAGCTTTAGTCTAAAAACTTGATCAATTTGATTGCAAAATTACTACTGCATTAGCATATTCATGCAAGTTTTAAAGTTTAAGATCACTTTTAATTCATATGATAGGGTTAGGATTAAGTGAGATTTCATTGTTCTAGATGGCACATCATCATAATGCTATTAACGCTGGAGAAAACTAAAACATGGTGGTTAGCGTCATAGAGAACTGAAATAATAAAGGGGTAAACAAACAAGCTATTTTCATATGCTCTTCTCAGTCGCTGGTACTATCGTCCAACTATTTAGGCAAGTCAAAAGACTATCCCGCAGGATTCAAAGATAGTGCTATCATATTTATCTCATGCCCTATAATTTAAAATAATTTTCTTTATCCGCGTGGAATGCTATCTAATTGTATACAGTCCATCCTGGCGGTGTAGTGGTAACCATACTTGCCTTCTATACCCAAGATCGCGGGTTCAAATTCGGCCAGGATCGATGGATTTTTTTGGGCGTAAAAGTCCTAAGTATGGCTTCCTTAGGAAGGGAAACAAAGCCGTGGGTCCCATATTGTACATTTATGGCACGAAAAGAACCTCTAGCCTGAAAGAAGAGGCCTCTGATCAAAATTTGTCGGCCGTTTCACGCCCTGAATTGAGTGGGATGCTGATGATTTGAATGTTAAAGATTGTCCATAAATAAACAAAATCAACAATCAACCTAATTGTATACTACTTCAAACCTCACTGGTACCGTCACCGGTGGCCGAGGTCGTTAAGTTAGGAAAAACAATAACAATTAAAACCATTGCAGGCAGAATTGTTCAAAGAATTTCAAGGGCGCGGACTCATGAGCTGGAGGTTTGGGATTTGATTTTCACCAGCATCGTCCTTCCTGACTGAGCCTTTTCCCAGGTTTTCCTCAGTCTCATATATGACAAATGCCGGGGAGGTACCGCAAACTTAGATTTGAAACGCCTCCTTCCTTTAAAAAAAATCTTTCCCTCTTATCATTTCATCTCGTTTATCGTCAGTGTCTACCGCTTGTGGTGTCTCAGTAGTTAAAACGGGCGTTAAACACTGGTCCATAAAATCCTTCGTTTGGACACCAAGAAGCTCCAAGCAAACAGCATCGGTGTAGCTATAGGTGAAATGTTGTTTGGAGTACTGCACAAAGTGGCAAATAAAGTCAGTGTCAAAACTCGACGCTTTGCTGTATTAAACAAGCCTTAAGTGTATAGTGGAGAAATGATTTCACTGTAGTTTGAGTTGTGCTCCCCGTTTAATGCGAGGGTTATGATTATGTATGATTAACGAACATTTAACTTGTATCCAAAGTGGCCAAAATCTAATACTTTTTTAAAAAATCAATCAGTGAGGTTAACTTCATGTCCATTTGCGATATCTGAACTTCTTTTTCCTCTAGGGATGCCATTTAAAATACCAAGCGCTAATGGTGATCAGCTTTGGTCCTTAAATATCGAAAAAAAAAAAAAATCTCTCTTTGGTCTTTCTCCGTTAGCAAACATCGAAAAATGAGCACCGTGTGCTTCGGTAAGAACGAGGAACAAATGACTAATTGAATGTTATTGAGACTTGGAGTATATTCTATAGTATTCTAGGTTGATTTCATTTATTGTATGAATAACACTCTGCTGTACAAAATCAATATAAAATATAAAAAAATAGCTATTTTCTACAACATTCATTTCGTAAAAGCTATGTTTTACATTTGGATGCCATTTCTGTCTTTCACTGACTATACCCACGCAACATCGGCTTGAATTATTTCTGCCCTGCTACACAGCGCGAACAGGATATGCTCGATGTTTATCTATTTAACTTTTGTTCATGAGGGCCCACAATATACTCTAGTGACTGGCAATAGTAGGTGTACTATTTCTATTATTTTCAGCTCATCTAGTGATTCAGAAAACACAGAGAGACAAACTACACGATCTTACCATACCTATTGCTATACGTTCCCTCTATAGTTTTACATTTCTTTCTCATACATCGTATAGTTTTCTTGCTTTTACCTCAGTTATTACACACATTACAGGAGTCAAAAACCTACATGCATTTGTCTTAATTTTTATAATTCAGTACAATGGTTAACAAAAAGGAATTTTTATCCCTTTTAACGAAAGCAACACATTTTATTAATATTTAAGATATTAACACAAACACAAGTATATGTAAAATTGTCATGTTTCTTACGTTTCCCCGTTAGGTTTGTGCGATCAGGAACTTGTGACACCATCCCTTGCATTAAATATTCCTGCAAACCTCGTTGACTTTGAATATATGTGATGAAGGATTTATCTTGTTCGATGTTCTGTCAACAATGATGGAAACATCTAAAAAAGCTAATCGAGAGTCTGAATGTTTTCAACATGCTCTTGTGCAGTCTATTGAAGAGTATTCCACAAATGCTCGATCAAGTTTATATCAGAGTCTAGAGCAGACTGCTCTAGTGTTGTTAACATGGGCATCTTTCTTAACACCTAGACACACATCTTGCATGTCCTTTGCACGCAAATAAATTCAGGATCAGACGCTTCAGCAATAGGATGAAACACGGGCTGCAGAGCATCTTGAATGTATCTGTTTGTTCCACAAATAAAAATAAAATATGTTTCTCTATTTGCCATTATTCTTCCCCTAACCATATTGTATCTTCTTTGAGTTTATGAACTCCCTGAATAAACCCAAGCTATATGGTCTCCATATATATGTTCTCCTGTAATCTGAATACAGACTAAAACATGATTCATCAGTAAAGAGAATATGGTTTCATTTTTCCTCTTGCCAACTGAAGTGATCCGGAAACCATGCAATACAAGGTTGCAGATTTGGTTGGGGGCTCTTTAACATCTCGAGTCATTAGCGTTCTATTCAATTTAGGGATTGAAACGGCCGATTAATTTTGCTCAGAGGCCTCTTCTTTCAGGTTTGAGGTTCTTTTACTTACCGTAAATGTACAATACGGAACCCACAGCTTTACTTCCCTTCCTTGACTTACTGAACAAAATGCACCTAAGTAGATTCTGATATTTTTGAAAGATTAATTTAAAAAAATTATTAAAATTAGTCATGTTATAGGGGTGTGTCCTGCAAATATCCAGCCAGCTGTTTATGAAAGCTCATGCCCAGAAAGAGCTCTCTTGATTGACTGCCAAGTTACACCAAGATCGTGCGATCCGTTCTCTTATGCATATTTTTTTTTTTTTGCAAAGCTTTCTATCGTGCATGACAACTCTTCTAGAGTCCTGGAACTTTTGGACAAACAGGTGAAATATCGTAAACGAGATTCAGAATCCCACCAAAAATTATTTTGCAGACTGTTTTGAAAAGTTAGAAGGAATGATGGAATAAGTGAGTGAGGTAAGAAGGGAGTATTAAGATGGATAATCAGGTTTCTTTACTCTAATTTGCCTACATCGTTTAAAATATTAATGTAACACAATACAATGGGATGTATTTGGAGAGATAAAAGCTATTTTTAAGCAGCCAGGTAGTATCATGCGTAAAGAATTAAGTTTGTAATAGAACTTACTAAGGCGCATTTTTATAATACCATCGTTCTCCTTTGCGAGAGATACATGGTGATAGCCCATCTCAAAAAATACAGACTGAGAAAACATTTACCCCCAATGTTTGTATAGTAAATTTTGAAACCGAACAATTGAGGCGCAGTATTGAAACTAAGTATTGGCAAACTGAGCTAATTAACCTTAGATCAGCATATGGGACAATAGATGATTTAGCAGACTGCTGCACATTTAATTTTTCGATTGCCATCAGGAGACCTGCCAAAAGGTAAACTCAGTTTGTTCCCCTTTCATCAATCTATAGCCTTGACACGCTACATACTCAACATGTGGTTGTTTGATTTCAACTGCCGTAATAAAAACAATCCTGGTTTTATGTGTACAAAAGCTGGCCGCATGGCTGACAAACCGAAAGCCATTAATTTGAAGAAGAACATGTACAGAGCATGGAACTTGTTTGTTTAGCTGGGTCAAAGCGTACCAGCGGCAAATAACAAACGTGCTCTCTGAGCCTATGCAGAAGCAAGAATGTGTATTTCTGGCTGCGCCATTCCATTCGGCAACCAAACCGTTAACGTTTCTCAACCTGCAGCAACGAGCATGCGAGATAGTTTTCCGGCAAGTGAACTCGGGAATGTGTAAAAATGGACTAACTCCATTTCGCTCAGATAACAGTTTATCAATTGACGAACTAATTGGAAGACATTTAGGAAATAGAAAAGCAAAACTCTTAGAGAAGCATAAGGTATTTTATTCTTCTCTTTCACTTAGTAAAGATGATTTCTGAGAAAATATTTATTGATGTGGCTAAATCGATTCGTTTGTAACTCTCATCACCATAAATTGAGTTGGTATTCTTTGCTATCAATGCTATCTATCCACATAGCATCCATTTAATACTGAATAATTCCTGTTAATAAAGAGCTGCTTTAAATAATATTTTATATTTTTGGGATTATTTTCTACTGCCTCCATAATATGTACATGATATGTATACATTGCTGAATTTTTAGTATTGCATTTATTTAAAATCCCCTCATTTGTTTTATCCAATATTGATATAAATATTAGATATTTATTTTATTTAAATAACTCTTTTTCGACTTAAGCCAGAAACTATGAATAGTTTTTCTTCATTTCCCCTGCGACTTACATTTATACCACAGAGCAATTCTATACCGAAATATCTGTAATGGATGTTTTATTCTTAGTTTTCTATATTAAGTTGTTAAATTTTAAGGATTATACTAAAGTGCAGTATAAGTAAAATATGCTAATTGTGAAATCCCTATAGATAATTTTTTTTGGTTAAGCAAAACTAATTATTGTCTTAAGTCTTATTTCTCTCTATAGACAGTCATAATTTTCACGTTTTTAGAGTGTAGTATTATGCAATGATATTTTTAATGGTTGCGTAGGATTTCACGCCAAGTGTATTGAGTTCTAACATGCTTTTATGGGCCTTTTGATCGTAGTGTAATGATAAAATTGTATTTATAGTGACCCGATATAATTTTACCGTTAGGCCACGCCAAAAAGTACGTTAAGATTTTTTAATGTTGGTTAATGCAGCAAAGTGGTGACCACTGGTGATACACGAGATAAAATTATAAATTTGGAAAGGGTTTATTTTTAATGAAAAGCATTTCACCCCAAAATGACATTTTCCATTTGTGAGTACTGAAGAAAACCTGGAAAAACTTCAGTCAGGGAGAACAGTCCTCGCGTGAATCGAACTCCATACCTTCCGCTCGCGAGTGCACGCCTTAACATCCTAGGCGACCCTAGGCATCACATAATGAAGCTTTTATACCAAATCCATTCTTATATTAGATAAATGCTGAATGAACTTCTATAAATGACCTAAAACATAGTTTTTCGTACGAAAACATATTTAAGCAAACATACGATTTTTAAAAACTGAAATAATTTTTATTAACACCATGAAATAATTGTATAAAATAGGAAACACATTCGAGTAAATAAAATTTAAATAAATGGTTAATTTATATTGTTATAAGGTGTAATGTATTTAGTGACATTATGAATTATCTAGCATTTCAATTAATGCACAAAGTAGCTTAATTTTCGAATTGTTTGCATATATTTATTATATCGACAGTTAATAAGGGTAAATTGATGTATTTCTGAATATACCGGATCTTTCCTGGTTTTGTCGTCCCTTTTACGGTAGTTAGAGGGTCGGCAGTAAGAGCAGCAGCTCCCGGCAGGCAAATGTGATACTCGCGCAACTGATTCTAGTTTTCACAATTATAACTACAATTACAATGAAAATAATCATGTTTCTTATGACGGAAGATTTTGGAAATGTTTGTCCTGCAACGCAACATTCACATATTTTTGACATCTTTTTAGAATATTGTCGTTCACATTCATCTTCCTAAATTGAGTATAAGCATGAAAGAATACAAGCTTATGATCTGATATTCCGATAAATTTCTGTAGTTGATTGTTATCGTACGTTTAAATTAGAGCAACTGTTTGTTTAATGTTCTTTGATGAAGCATGGTTTCTTTCACGTTTGTCGAGGCATAAATAACAGGCACTGTAGTACATAACCATTCTGCCAATAGTTGGAAGTATTATTTATGAGGGAAGTTGATAAATAATATGTATGGAGCAAATCCCGCACATTAGAAAAACTGAAAGTAAATATTAAGGGGAGAAATTGACTCAATTTCGGAAGATAAACTGACGCTTGTGAGTGACAAATTTCTAAAAAGAAGCCAACATGTGTGGATGTAGCAGGAGAACATTTTCAAAATAACCTTTCATAAGATATTTATTTATTTTATTCGTACTTGTAGTTGTAATTGCAAAAACATAAATCAGTTGCGTGGACATTACATCCGCTTCGCCGGGAGTTACTTCTTTGACTACCGATCCGTCAGTTGCCGTGAAACGGGCAACAAAACCATGAAAGACGCAATAGTAAAACGCACTATTTGCTGATATATGTGCAACATTTTATACTTGTCCATTTAGGATTGAACATGTTGAAAATTAATTATAAACACTCTTAATGATTAAGAGATTAACGAGTAGCCTTATGAAGCACCTTGCTAAACTGAGATATCATATAAAAATTGTTATTTACTTAAACTCACATTTAGTGAATTCCATTTGAAATAATATTTATTCGTTAGCATTCTTCGGTAAAGCGTTATAAAAGCTGATTAACATACTAGCCTGTAAAATATGTTTATAGCTTAAAACTCCTTGCGATCGTTTCAATATAGCTTAAGCATTCCTTTGTCTTCCTCTATTGTGTGGAAATGCAAAAGAAAGTTTTAAAAAATGCAAAAATTGATATTTATATGCAGTATATATCTTTCATTAGGCTTTTTTCTGTATTTTATATAATTATATACATTGCACTCTATTTTTTCTGGTTATTTTTGCTTGGTAGAGTGGAAAAAAAAGCCCATGGCCTTAACTCTTGGTAGGGTAAATAAATAAATAAACACAGTTTAGGATAAACCCAAACTAAGGGTTCAAATTTCATATCCATGATAGAGAATGGATCCAGAAGACTTTTGGAATGCTCCGTTTATAACAGTAATACGCTTTTAACCATTCTAACATAACGCTTCCCTCATCCTATCCAATCCTTTATAATGCAGCCAGTAATCGCAAACTAAGGGTCTTCAGTTACCTTTGGAAGCAAACGAAATCCTATTGAACGTCCATTCCACAAAATCACACACACACACACACACATATCAGCAATCCTCTGGAAGGTTTATATACTCTCAGAGCTTTGTGTATGAGATACACATATTGGCAAGGAAGTCTAAGGCAAAGTAGAGCATTAATTTGCCTCGTTACCAAAGTATTATCAAAACGATAGCTACTATCAATAACAAAAGTTAGCTTTCATGGACTATTTCAGTATTAACTTTAGAATTACTGAATACTGCAGCCTCAATTCTTTCCTAGCTTTGAGAAATTTAAATTAATAGTATCTTTTAAATCAAACATTTTGGTTCATAACTCAATCTTCAGATCAATATAAGAATCGTTTCTTTTCAGTTAATCAAACTGTAAATTTGTCGATCTTGCTGTGTTTGTAAAACCTTAGCTTTCTACATTTATATTTTAATTGTTTAGAAATACTGTCGGCAGTTTCAACATATTAAAATTACATTTAACGTAATATATATTAATAAATTAACTCTTTATTAAATAAATTAATCATTTATAAATCTGTTCGCGAAATAGTCACATATTATGCAGAGTTTTCATTTATCTATAATATGAAAATCTTGTATATTTTGTTAAACTGTTCCTATCTCTATCTTTCCTGAACCCCATTGATGTTAAAATGATATGTCTACTCTATTCAGATCACTTTCTGTTGAACAACTGCCATTAGTTACATAGTCACCTTTCTGTATCACCATTTCTTTTTACTGTCTATAAAAGGTAAATGATTCCTTTGGGGGTGGTAAGGAAGAATGACTTTTCTTTGTCTTCGCGGCAAAGAAAAGCCATAAAAAAGCTGCAGTGAGTTTCACTAGCACCTAAAATTGAAACTCATGTCTTGTGAATATCCGCCTTATTCCTGAATCCTAAGCCAGCTCGCTTGATGTTTTATTTTTGGCAAATAAGAAAAGTTGTGTACCATACTATTGATTACCGTTTAATTAAATTAGCAGAGTTTTACTTCCTCAATATTTTATTACATAATATATTTACCAATTTTAATATTGAAAATCACAGGAATGGTTTTTAAATCTATGAACAGTTTAGTACTTTAACGAGCACTTTAAGTGCAGTATTATTCCTTCTCAAAATTTTAAGTGCTTTTAAAATATTACAATTTAATGTAAGTCATTAATTTTTCTTAGGCTTTAAAAATATTTAAATTTTAATAGAAACTACTATGAATCCAAAAATGTGAGGGTGAATCGAATATAAAACATTCAAAGACATGTTCGGGTATCTAGCCTCGGGGTCGTTTATCATCTCCTCTAAGAACGTGTTTAAAGTTGGTCGTTTCTAATTATGCATATCCTGGAAACCTTGAATATTCCCTCAGCGAGAGAATAAAGCTCTAAGAGACGGCCCAAAATAGGAGTGCTTAGTTTCGTCCATAGCAGCTGCTCTGGAAATACTTTTTTTTCACGCAAGCTCAATGCAAAATAATGGTATAAGTTATATCACTTTTTTGTACCAACATATCTTATCTGTTGCCATTGCCTGCAATGTAGCTTTTTAGATACTAGGAAGAAAATGAGAGAGAGAGAAGAAAATGAACTGAACGGTTGTCTTCTATATTAGATAAAAACACCGCTATTGGCATGCATTTCTCACTTATATTTGAGTTAAGCGTGAGTGGTAGAACACCGCGCTAGATTGCGAAAGGTGATACCATAGAGAAATTTATTATTTACTGTCGTGAGATTGAGTTTCAAGGCTAGCTTCCACAGAGAGCGAACTCTAAATGATGGCAAAGCTTAGTTTCTCGGTTGCATGAGATTATGTTTAAAAGCGGCAATCTCAGGATCTTTGATCGAAAGTCATTAATGTTTGGTCCAAGCAATGCTTAAAGTTTGTTCAGGGTGATACAGAAACGTTAACTCAAATACAAACAAATACATACTGTCAAATATTGGCAAAATAAAAAGATTTACATTATGCAGAATGCTTTGATACTAATTAATAGCCCATAGAATTTTGTTTTCTTTCTTTAAAAGATAGTAATTTCAGCAATAAACTGCTTCTAATGTTAAACCGTCCTATTATAGGAGAGTGCCAGCGTTTCTTATATCTTTTATCCATTATTTGCATTTGATTAAAGCTTTCTTTATTTAACAAATTCTAGAATTTCGATTATTGTTTCTTATTTATCGGAAACGTGATTAAAATGCTAAAAATCCAGATACATTTTTTTTTAAGTAGTGACTAGCTGTCAATCTTGAAAAAATCTTGATATTTAATTCTTAATATGTTTAGGTAATGTTCCCCAAATGAAATTTCTTGCAATGGTTCTTCATATGATAAGTCGAATGGCGATAAAGGCTAGAGTTCCCATACTTTGGCTTAAATTACAAATATATAAATAAATGAAACAATATGCAGAGTGGACGGGGCCTATAACTTTCTGGTATAGGACCATTCATTGATTAATAGAATAAATTTTAGTGTAACTTTGCTATTTTTGATGTGATTTTGAATAAAAATGGATATTTTTTATTTATTCAACGCATCGTTTATGTAATTCGTTGCGATTTATAGGTTTTTCCTATGAAAAACGGCAAGATAAGCTTTTCTACCTTGGTGCTTATTTTGAAAGCATAAGTTTCACAGTCTTCTGATTTTGAGCCTGCAAAATCTGATACTTTTGTGTTTCATTTGCAGTGTTATAACATAATAATACAACAAAACTCAAGTTCATTGTGTAGCTATCTTCAAATGTTAACTTTTGGATGTGAAACAAAAACCGTTAGTTTGTAAGATGACACAGTTCCGTAGTGCAGATTGTTCTTAGACTTTACTCATTTGCGTGTAATGCATCGTAACGGCTGCAGTGCAACAATTCTATCGAGAAAGGTTCTTTGCGTCGTATGCTAGGATTTCACTAACTTCTGTGAGTCATCTACGCAAATAATTATGAATAGTTTCACTAAATTATCTATAGTCAAAGGGTTATATTTACTTTATGTTTAATTTGATTGTGAATAATCCCTTAATGTTTATCTTACAATGGGGAACCTGTTAAAACCATTCGTGTGTTGTTATGTCTAGTATGGAGGCGTAGGAATTGACAGCACGTGGTTGATTGCTGCCCTCTTAAAGTTGTGCAAAATAAACAAGTTATTATGTTACGAATGACTACTGAAATGGAACATTTTAATTTAAAAAAATCCTATAAATAGTACCGTATTTCACAAGTTATAAAAGTTCCGTTTTAGCATTCATGTTAAAAAAAATCAATACATAAATTTTTTTAGGGAAACCCCTATTAGTATAATTGTCAGGTATTGCCCTATTTAGAATGTTAAATATATATCATTACAGCTCTAAGTTTTCATGTCTAGTAAGGTTTCAATATGTTGACCACAAGTAATTCATTGAGGCGCCCAGTGTTGTAACGGCATGTCTTGCACAGAATAAAATAGCAGCCGCTTCAGCTACCCTTCTTTGTTTCCCCAGCACCTCATTCTCGTGTTTATAAGCCAGTGACAGATTTATGTACTTTACCGTTTCACGTCTCAAATTCAATTACATCTCTGCTACTACAATGAATCATCATTACTTAACCCACCATGACATATTTACCTTCATATTTTGTTCGTTAAAAAGGAAACGTGTATAGACGGAAATAAAATGGAAGGGAAGGAGGGAGGATGTAAAATGTATAACACACGGAATACGTGCTGATGCATTAATAAGAAAACTTTCCCGGTACTTTACATAGATGAGCTCGTACAGGGGCATGCGAGCTCGATAAAGCACATTGGCTGCGGTTGCGTTGGATTTAGTCGTTGCAGTGTTTGTTAATAATGTTTGCCCATTGTCGAGGAGGGAGTCAGGGGACGGCTGCTGGCTGACAGGAGGCACAATTCTCTCGCCACAGTCCCACTGTGTGATCGAGGGCACATGAGAGAGTCCCTTTCCCCCTCTGCCTCCCATGGGAGCAAAAAGTAGCTAGTTTGTGATAAATGTGTTTAAATCGCATCCGAGCGGTTACAGGAAACCAGGACCAGCAAAAAGTGTTGTAAAGGAGAGCTGAACTAACTTTCTGGCTAACCGTGGACTGACTAAGCTTTCTAACTTACTAACCGACCCACCAAGTATCTCAAGAAACAGACTAAACTGTCTGACTGAATAGTTCTCAAGAGTGGCAAATTAGGCTGTCTAACTAAATGAATACTATCAGGAATGAATTAAAGGATTTAACTGAATAAGTAATAGAAATGACAAACTAGGTTGGCTAGCAGATGGAATGCGGCGTAGCTGAAAACTGACTATCTGGCTGAACAACGTACTTTCCTTCTTTGCCACTCTACAGCTCTAGGTGAGCCATGACCTGCCGCGGCGACCTCTGCATCCTCTGCCTCTGTCTTACGATTTTATTAATAGAAGGCAGTATTGCAGGGGAACATGTGATCACTCACTACAATGACTAATTAGCAGTGCCATCAGATGGTAATTGAACGGACTGTAGGTGACTGTTTGACTAGATACTCACTGGAGTAACTGATTACCGACTGTCCGAATTAATGCTGTCTATAGTTTATTAATCTAATTGCAGTGACATTAACAATTAATTGGAGCGATTGATTGCACTGAATGATTACAGTGACATTTTAAGCTGGTTAGCTGATATTCTAACTGTAGCAAGTGATTACAATAAGGGAATTATTAGATTGCTTGACTAACGTGGTTGAATGAACGACTATTAGCTGTAAATTACTAACTGCAACAATAGAAGGCTATAGAAAAGAATAACCTTGTTCTCAAAGAACGTTTTTACTTTCTAGATGTATTTACTAGAGTTTGTATAATCTAATTCTATTCATGCATTAGGGACATAATGTCAAAGCCACAACAGCAAATTTACATCCCATCTTGTCAGCGTCACGTAGGGACATCATTACACACAAATAATTTTGCTGCATGACCTTGCGCGTCTATTAAATTAATTAAGGGCGGACTTGGTGACCCTATTTCCAAATTAGATTACGAGGCGAACTAGGAAATAGCAGTTGTAGGGAGCTGGGACGGATATGGAACACTGTGTTATAGGAATTTGCCTGCAAGGGTGAGTTATGCAATATGCATGACTGTGTAGGACACCTTGGGGGCCAATAATGGAAGTTTGAGGAGAGTTCCAGTGGTGGACGGGGCGGCGGGGTAACGAGGAGAATTTGGGCGGAATGGTGTGGAGCTGGCAGGAAATGTTTCGACCAAACATTGCGCTAACCGGAAACTTTGCAACTTCCGCAACCCTATTTAACGATTTCGTAGCTCAAAGCTGATTGGCATTCATTTGTTGTCTGAAAGAGGAACGCAATTTTCCTGAAGGATATTTCGATGTAGTGTATATTAATATGAAAAATATGGGAGTAGTTTTACTACATAATTATGTATGTTTTAAAATTAAATAATGACAGTTTGTGCACAATGACAACAAATATACGTAGTCATAATTTCATAAGTTCATAAGAAATTGGAGAACATCAAAAGAACAGTTGGGGAAAAACAAACAAGAAAATATGACAGGAAAGTCGAACATTTCAATAAAGTAATAAAGTGTTTAAAATATATGCTATCTTATATTGATGATCAAACACGTTTATATCATGGAAATGAATAGACTATCGAGCATTTTGTTCTTAATTTAGCATGTTACAAAAATTACATGACAATTTAATCGGAAATTAAATATTGAAGAACACTTGTATCATCAAAAGATAAATGTCGCTCAAATAGAACACAAAGTGCACTTTTACATTGTTTTCTATATAATTCATTTAAATATTTTTTAGAAAAGTAGTAATAGTAGTATGTATTACTGATCAACTATAGTGGCTGGAGTATAATTAAAAACGAACCACCTAAAAACAAGATAGAAAAGAAATATAACAATGAGCATATAGAAATAACGGAATACCTATTTTTTCTTTGTTAAACTCCGAATTTATCACCTTTAGGCGAAATAACATTTTTAAAACAACGAAAGGATGCATGAACATTTGCCTAGAGAACAAAATCGCACAGCATAGACACGGACAAATAGGTTAAAATTCATGAAGTGGAATTCTAACCAGCAACTTTCAGATTAGCAACTACAAGCTTAACGAACATGGCCACTGGAATCGGAAATAATCATGTTAGATACAATGGATCCGAAAAATCAAGTTTTAACTAACCGCCGCCTCTGGAAAGTTTACGACCAGCTCAACAGCATCTCTAACATCTGTAAACCACCGTTTGCCAGACCATTAAAACAATGCAGGTCGTCAAGATTATTTCATATGAGGGTAAGTTCATAAGTTTCCGATCTAACCATTTTCTAGGTATGATAAAAACTATATTTCACTTTTCAATAAGGTTACCCTTTATTACAATACACTTATTATAATACACTTCTCACATCTTTGAATTAACATTTCAATCCCACCCCCCAAAAAGTCAGAAGTTTGTCTGCAAAATGGGCATAAAACAGCAAATTTCCTTCTTCGAAGGTCCTTCTTGAGTTTTCAGAAGAGGAAATAGTCACTAGGAGATAGTTCTGGACTATAGGGTGGATGGTCAACCTCCTTGAAGCCACATTTCTTCACAGCTTCCTTTGTAACAAGAATTATGTGCACAAGTGCGTTGTCGTGAAGAAGGTGCACACCACCATTCATCTTTCCCCGCCTTTTTTCTTTGATGGAAGCACATATTCTGCGCAGTAGGTCATCATAGTACTCCCCACTTACTGTGGTGTTCCTCTCCTTGAAGCCAATGAAGAGTATTCCTTCACATTCCCAAATGATTTTGGCCATTATCTTCTTGGTTGACTAAGTGGCCTTGGCCTTTAGAGGCGATGCTTCGCCAGGTTTACGTCACTCCATTGATTCTCTTTTGGACAAGGGATCATAGTAGAGAAACATAGTTTCATCTCCTGTAACAATGGTTTGTCGAACTTTTCTTTCATTGCTACGGCAGAGCTTCAAAAGTCTGACTCGTTGCTGCTTTTGGACTGAGGAAAGAAGTCTAGGCATCCATCTTGCACCAACCTTATTTATGTTTAAATGTTGTGAATAATTCGAAGGACTGTTGTTTTAGAAAGGCTCAACCTTGCTGCTATTTGTGTAACTTTGACCCGCCAGTTTTCCATAATTTCTACTTGCACAAGAGCGATGTTTTCAGCCGTGAGTACCTCCAAGGGTCAACCTGCACGCTCTTCGTCTCCAATGCTTTCTCGACCCGTTCTAAAAACTTTGGCCCATTCATTTACGGTAGAATATGAAGGGGATACTTCCCCATACACACCGTCCAATCGCTGTTTAATTTCATTTGGAGTAAGTCCTGCTTTTGTGAAGAACCTAACAGCTCGAAACTCCTCCAGTTTGGACATGCCACAATCTTCTACGCATAGCCTACTTTATGCAACTATATCGGAACAACTGAACACAGCATAGCGGAAGTTACAGTTGCAATTATTTACTTAACAGATAAGGTATGACACCAGATAAGGTTTTTGTGAAGGCGATACTCTTTATCGGTGAGGTCGGAAATTTATGGACCAACCTCGTGCTTAAAAATTACAACATTTTCTATTTATAACAGCATATTTTCTAATGACAATATCATGTCCAATAGGTGACAAACGAAGAAAGAATATATGAACCAACTTCATGAATTAAGATGAAGAAAAACATTTTCGGATTAAAAGAAGGGGAAACTTACCTAGGCATGTCATTTTTGCCTTCCACAGAATATTAAATGTATTTGCTCGTAGAACTAACAGAAGAGAACACTGTGAAAAAAAGAAAGAAGGACATAAAGAAATAATGGAAGGAGTTGACTTGAAAATACATTAATAATCATCCATGGGTGAACTTGATGAAGTTCAAATAGTCGTTGCCACCAGAAGTCGCACCATTTCTGGAAAATAACGAGCTCTTTACCTGAAAAAATGTGTAACTAAAGCTCAAACGTAGTAGTAATTTAAAATGTATTTATTTACCCTAGCTATTAAAAATATAGATAGTTGAAAAGAGCAAAATATTAAGTTAAATGAGGGAAAATAAAAATCGTGTTTACAACAATACGCAAATGCATTCACAAAAATTGAATAATAAATTTGGAAGTACGTGCATTTTGCTGCCTTTCCACAAAATTGCACGTGTGTGCGTAGCAAATGCCGAGAGGCACTGGTTTCAAATTGGCAGCTACGCTTCAAACGTTGGAAACAGTTGAGCTGCGGAGTGCTGTAAGGTTTCTGTGGTCAAACCACCTGAAATCTATCGTGAGTTGTGTGCAAGTATATGGTGCATGGCATTCACAAATGTCTCTGTGTACAAAGTTCAATGGAGGGCGTGTAAATGTCTTCGATGAACCCTGTTCTGGAGGGACCACGCACATACTACACACAAAACAATGTTGAAGCTGTGGAGGTACGAATTCAAGAGAACCGGCGCCCAACAATTATAAACAATAGTGTCTGCAGTGGGCCTTTCATGTGGCGTGAATACACCATTAACCATGAAAAACTAGGCATCGCAATGAAGGTGTTCCCAGACTGCTCACACCAAAGCATATGGAGGATCGTATGGCATACAGTTTTGAGTGTAGGGCTGAAATCTATTTCTTTACAGCATTGTTACCGGTGACGAATCGTGGGTGTTTCATTACATCTCTGAACGAAAACGACATAGTACGGGTATAGAAACACGCAAACTCTGCATGAATGCTTTTGTTTACCGTTTTCTGGGACAACCAGGGTGTCATTCTTGCCGACTTTGCGGTAAAGGGAGCAGCTGTAAATGCCGAGGTTTACTGTGTCATACTGGATCGTCTACGAGCTGCTCTGAGCCTTAAACGCCCAACTAAATCTCAGGAGGAGGCCATAGTTCTTAATGACAATGCTAGTTCCCATGCGGCTGCATCATTGATACAAAAAGCCAATTCCTAGCATTGGGAAATTCTCAATCATCCAGCATACGGTCCAGACCTGACCCCTTTAGAATTTCACTTCTTCGGTCACTGAAGGAATACCTTTCCGGCAAACGCCGCAACAGCGTCACGGAAGTTAGGACAGCCGTGCATCGTTGGTTACGCGTCAGTTGAACGATTTCTTCTGCATGGCAATCGAAAAATTGGTGACACGGGGGTCAAATATTTAAATATGAATAAATGATATGTGCAAAAGTTGAGTAAAGTTCGATCTTCGAAATTTTTGCTTTAGTTTTTTGTCTCTGTGGATGTAAAAAATTTACTGAATAATTTTTTGATTTTTCCTCGTAATAAAAACGAAACCCTAAATACTAGCACACGTACACTATTTCGGATCGGTGAGCATTTTTCTTCAAAGGTAAAACAACTTTTATAATTTAATGTGTAACTATTTTGCCTATCTATAACGAAATAAGTTTTATAAGTGGGAAACACTCGAGCAAGAAACTGAGGGTCAACCACCAAGCTGTCGGTAAGTGAAAACGAAGCCAATAGCACACAAGGGTGGGTTTTGCACGTATTACTTTCCAAACCACGGGCAATGCATGTGCTTACTGTTCGAGTGCTTATTTAAAGTTGTTTTGTCAAATGATCAAGTACTGGCTGCATCTTTCAAGCAGGGAATCTATGTCTTTCCTCCTGATTGCTCGTGGAATTGTGGTCGCAAATGTTCTACTTACATTAAACGTTTACTGAACACTTGAGCAAGATGGTATAAAATAAAGCTTCTTTCTGAATACAAGTCCGATATAACCTTCGCTTTCCTGTGATTTTATTTACTTATGCACACACAAATATATCGGAAAGTATTTCATGCGTGTACTCTCTTTCACTAACCACTTCCAAACATCAACAGGGGTTCCATAAAAGGTTGTTAATATGCTGATGAAAGCAGTTTGTTTGCTTATTAATTATTAATTAAGTTCAGTGTACATATATTACTACCATTTGATAACTGCAGCTACTACCTGTATTATGTGTGTATAGGTATTATATAGCTCATTATTTTATATTTTATTTATTTAAAATATTTTATGTTATGAACTTTCTTAATATAATGCCTTGGTTACAACCTTTATGACTCAAGCATTTAAATGGTTAAATTTTATATCGCATCTGACCGTTTGCACTTTTGAACAGTATTAATACAATTTTTAGTCTATTAACAAAATTTTAAAAAATAAGTTTAGGTTCATATATGAAGGTTATGCTATCTGAATAGTAGGAACACATTTAAAAATGAAATTGAAGGCATGACGTCCATAGTTACATTAGTCAAGTTGAATTTAAGAAAATAAATAGAAAATGAATGTCTCTTGAAAATGGCAATATGGAAAAGAAAAGTTTTTAAATAAAGTTGCATAACAAACACTTTGCCTATAATAAATTCATGAAATGACTACCTTTTATTCACATGACGAATGAAGTCTTAACTATTCTGATCAGTTGCATACTGAACAGATCTTAACAGGCTCTTCTATTTTGTTTGTACTCAATGTGTCAGTAGCTTGCGGTAAACGTTGGAAACTTATGCACTTTTGAATGTCAAATAATAGAACTCAGTTGAACTATTAAAGTGATATAACTCAAATTTGAGATCTTATGGATTTGTAATGCACTATGACATAATATATAATTTAAAAACCTCAATTTGACACTTTGCTGTCGATGCATAGTCAAGTTTGAGCTTTGGAAGTATGCTGGAAGAAAAATCTCCAGGAAGGCAGTTTTGCAATACGGAAGAAGAAGAAGAAGAAGAAGAAGAAGAAGAAGAATGGTTTACAGTTTTTTTACAGCAACAAAGTTAGTGTAATTTATTAAGCAATATATAAAGTAAATGTAAAATTTATTTCAGTTTTTAACAACAGAACTATAGCAAAATATAAATCAGCTCCACACATGGAATTTACGTAAGCATAGCTCAGGAATATAATAACTTGAAACATTAAACTTGAAGTTTCGAAACTATATTATTTTGAAGGTTTAAATATTTAATTCTTTGAAGGTTTAAATTTTTGTCAATTTCTGATCAATAAATACCAGGAATAAATTTTCCCTTTTAATAATATAACAAATACTTTAAATGCTGTCCCTTGGTTACAATCAATGCAACACATTGGTTTTAAAAACGCACGTTTTCTCACTACCTGAAATTAAAGCTTTAGATTAATATAATGCAATGCAAATAACATATTTTACAAAAAAGTTCGATAACCGCATTTTATTTGAACCACTGGGCGTATATCATGCAGAATTCTCAGAATTGAACAATTTGGAATGAAGAGTCGGAACATCCCACCCTTTCGGAATCTTCTTTCTGTGTATCAAGAAAGGAGTAGACAGCATGACTACGTCACTGGTTTGGCGAACATTCAATTAGCATGCACAAAGGCAAATGAGGCCTACTCGGTATATCATGCGGACGTGGACAGGTGAGGATGAAAGGAAAGGGTGGGGTATTAACTGGGAAACAAAGAAATGTAAGTTTAAAAGACAAGCACAAATGAGAGTTTTTGTAAACAAAATGAAGTTTTAACATCTTTCACAATAACATATCGTTTTGTCAGATTTTCTATGCCTTATACAGCGTGAGTCAGCGCCCCTGATTTTGTAGTTTTATGCAAATGGAAAAATATAATCCTGTATGAAAACATTGGTCCCAATAATACGCAAATGCTGCAATATGCATACCTCGGTTGCACACTTAACGAAAGGATTAATACTATGGCAGATAATATAGTATCATTCATTAAAGTAAAAAACCAATTGACCAAAACGAGTCGTTTTTCGAAACAGAAAATGTATGCTGCGACTTAATCTTTATTGGCAAGCTCTTTCTCTCATCCTGGCATAAACTGGTCTTGAGACAAACTTTTCATTTACACTGGAATAAAAGTTGTGCAATTCAGCATAGTTTGAAAAGGTTAATAGTTTAACTAAACTACCACACTTTGCCAATTTAGAATGACAGCAAGCATTGCATTATACATAACAGCCAGAAATGTTTTGTAATATTAAACATATTTATCGAGTCACAGGAGCTCGTGGAATTGTAGTACACCAGATAAACAAGGAACTAAGAGAACTTCCGAGATTAGAGATCAATGCCATTGGGGAGAAGACAATGAATAAATTGTAAAGATAATATTTTTGCATCCTATTTGTATTTTCTCATATAGTTATCTAGGTAACCCGTAAACAACATGAAAAAGTACTATAAACACTCTCTAACATTTTTCTGAATGAGATTAGCAAATATATTTGTGCCTTACATAATACGATATGTCCTCACTTAAAATGGTTACTCATGTTAAACAGTAAACTTAAACATTTACAATATTTAATATTATAAATAATATATCTTGTTGTTATCCGTTTTGCTGTTGATAAAATTGTTCATCAAATTATGATTATGGACTTTGTAGTTGTGAAGATCTATTTTGTTTGCCTCTTGTGAAATTAAACGCATTTCTCTTCATATAATCTCATTTACTTTGGACATAATGATATTTGCTAACTAACTTAATGAATTTTTTTTTCGGCCGTTTCCTTCATCATGTGCCCTCAAAAGCAAATTTGTAGTTAAAACGAAATAACAACAGGGTAAGAATAGGTCCTTACCAATACGTAACATTTTACTGAATAAATGGACGTGTTCTTGTTTTCCTTCCTAATGATGTTATTTGTATTTAAAGCAGTTGAACGAAAAGGGACGGCAACTAAAGAGTCGTGCATGTGTGATACGTTTCATCTATAGAGAAGCCTGGGCGGCCCATTGTGAGACCCAGTAATCCCGAGTATAGGTTCGCCAACGTTCGTTTGGCTTCTGCAAGTTCCAAGGTCGTATACCCCGGGGAGCGGCTTATCGATAATCGGCACTACCAATACTCCGCAATCCTCCTTTTGATAACGCTGCACCTGCAGCCCTAATACCATCGAAACTCTCTACATCTCCCATGATGCCATCCTTTCGGCCTATCTCTTACTACCCAGGCGCCCGCTTGCTAATATACAATGCGTTATCTAAGCTCTCATAATCAAAACGCTATACGGCTGCGGCAAGTAGAAACCTTGCTACCGGCATGTTCACAATCTTTGAAAATTGAGCTTTTAGTTAATATCGTGCAACACTCTGCTGTACACTTTTTCCATTGTGTATTTATTTTCTTGTTCCACTTCCTTCCACACTGTACACCTCTTATCTACGGTATGCCATTGATTTATTCAGTTTTTCCCTTTTGTTTTACGTTATCCTGGTCTATCTTCCAGTTTTTAATTTTTGTAATGGACGTTAGATCTGATTCGGAAGCGCTAATGCTATAAATATATACAAACAGGTTCCTCCATATAAGAAATACATTTTAGTTTTTGGAAGGTACATAGTATGTAGTATTTAAACGGAAATACAAATATTCATTTCGGTTGCATTAGATATGCTCTTCGTTAATGGACAGCCCTTTCCGGTTCACAATTTATAGCCAAATTTCCATTCTTTTATTTCCATTTCCTATAGTAGGAACTGTATTCCCCTCCTATCCTTCCTCTATCTCTGCAAGGCTATGACAAATGACCAATCGCTTCTCCTATTTATACAATTTCATCCTCTGAACGCTTCCGTTCCAATAAAGACGCTATAAACATTTCTTTCAAGTATTTCGCTGCTCAAAAAGTAGTGTTTTAGCACAGTCAAATGTTTCCCATTTCCGTTTCACATTTACCAGATTAATCTAAAAGAAGAAATATACAAGTATTAACCACTCGCACAACATTTTCATAGTTGCCAACACAGTGCAAGTTGCAGATTATGGTCACAGTCGTGCAACCGAAAAAAAAAAATTGGTTTTTGAAAAAGTATCAAACTAAATCACTTCAATGTCTAATCATTACCGAAAAGTTAAGAAACTCTGTTTTGAAAGCGCTCAAATTAACGTTGTAGGAGAATTATAGAATAACAGAGTTCGCAAGCAATAAAGGTTCCTATTCATCAATGGCCTGCTAACGTACTCATAATTGGAATGTATTTCTTTACTAAACACTCATGGTCGCCACTTGTAAGCTCCTGCTATAAAACATGAGCAATGATAAACTTTTAACTGTCCTATCATTCATAAACTAGTTCCTTGTCTTCCTTGTACTTTTATTCCTATCTTGTATATCAGTAAGTTCATGAAATATGTCCTTAATAACCGTTCACCGCTACGGGTGGCCGAGATTGTTAAGGCGCGGACTCGTGAGCGGGAGGTCTGGGATTCGAATCCTACCAGTACCGTCCTCCTTGAGGTTTTTTCCAGATTTTGCTCAGTTCTCATAAATGACAAATGCCGGAGAAGTACCTTAAACTTAGACCTGGAACGTTTCCTTGCTTAAAAAATCCTTTCGCAATATATCATTTAATTTCATATATCATAGGTGTCCACCGCCTTTGATGACTCACTAGTAAAAACGGACGTTAAACACCATTCAAAAATAACCATTCGTTACTGACCTATTGGAGGGAAAACTATCTTCTGTAGTCCTTTACAGGATCGAACAGAGGGAGAAGGTCAGGCTGTGCTTTGCTGGCAGGAAAGGGAGGAGAAGAGAGATAGGTAAATTTCTGGTAAAAGTGAGAGAGTTCAGTTTGGAAAAGGCTGATAACCGGGGAGGAGGTTTATTGGAAACAAATTGTTTAAATCAAGCTGTGTGTCATCCATAATGGGGTTTCTTTATATTTTGTATGTATTATTAATAATTTTAAAAATTATTCTTTTTACATGTCTCAATTTATATGTATTTTAATGTTTATATTTATTAATTATTTTTGTTGAAAAACTATATAATATTATATCTTACTGTGAATATCTAATGTAATATGTTGTACTAAATCAAACATACCTAGTCTATCATAAAAGCACACACGTTTCATTGGATCCGTACGCGTGATGTTGTTTTGTATTGCATTGGTGCTACTGTTATAAACATATTACTACTATAACACTACTACTACTACTACTACTACTACTACTACTACTACTACTACTACTACTACTACTACTACTACTACTACTACTACTACTATAACACTACTACTACTGCTACTACTGCTACTACTACTACTGCTGCTGCTGCTGCTGCAGTTACAGTAACTATAATACTACTACTACTACTACTACTACTACTCCTACTACTACTACTACTACTACTACTACAACAACACTACTACTACTGCAACTACTACTACTACTACCGCTGCTGCAGCTGCTACGACTTTTACTACTACTACTACTACTACTACTACTACTACTACTACTACTACTACTACTACTACTACTACCGCTGCTGCAGCTGCTACGACTTTTACTACTACTACTACTACTACTACTACTACTACTACTACTACTACTGCTGCTGCTGCTGCTGCTGCTGCAGTTACAGTAATTATAATAAAACAACTATTACTACTACTACTACTGCTATTACTACTACTACTACTACTACTACTATTACTACTACTATGCTACTGCTACTACTACTGCTGCAACTACTATTACTATCGCTGCTGCAGCTTCTACGACTACTACTACTACTACTACTACTACTACTACTACTACTACTACTGATACTGATACTGCCTACTACTGCTACAACAACTACTACTACTACTACCACTACTACTACTACTACTACTACTGCTGCTGCTGCTGCTGCTGTTAATACTACTGCTGCTGCTGCTGCTGCTGCTGCTGCTACTACTACTACTACTGCTGCTGTTACTGCATTACCATTATTACTACTATTACATGGTCTCGGCAAAAAAAAAAATGGCTGCACTTAGGATTTTTCATATTCATACCCATTTCCCACACGCGAATGCAAACTTTGTTTTGACCTAAAGGTATGTTAAATAGCGTTTGCGAGTCTCAAAATTAATATATTGCCATATTTTCCATTTATGCATAAGGGCCACAGTCATCCAATTTTTTTTTTAAGTAAAATTGTGAGGGGATTTTGCGCTTCAGCTTTTAGCAAGGTAAAACAAAAACCAATCGATGTTCACTGCCATGGCTCATGATATGAAAGCGCTTGAATTGTAAACTGGTGGTCCGTATTTCATCCCTGGTCGGATATGTTGCCTGGTTTTTTATCATCTCGAGTTTTCCCCTACTCTGTAAAGTGAATACCAGATAACATTAAAAGTTAAAAGACTCCGAATTCACTTACCGCATTTTATTTATACCATTAATCGTGTAGAAAGACCTTGGCAGTTGGTTGGGCATTAGAATTATACAAAAAGTCAATAAATTGAAAATGGATAATGCACTTTCTCCTTCTCGAGATCAATATATTTAAATTATTGAAACAATTTTATTCATTTAACCATTTTACAATTTTCTAACTGATTATAATAATGTACATCCAAATATCTGATAACCGAGCAGTGGCGGGGAGCTTACCGCCCAGCACAAGAAACGGAACGCCCGATGTATACCCAACGGCTAAGTCGGCCTCAACTCTCAAGCCTCTCAAATGCACTTGGACCATACTTTCCTCCACCAGGATCGACGTCGGCTGGCTGCGAGCGATGGCTAATTTGCTGATGCAGTCCCTGCCGCCGTGTCGGTCTTCAGATTGATTTATTTAAGAACGCTCTTTAACATCTCAGGTCATCAGCGTCCCATTCAACTCAGGGCGTGAAACGGCCGACAAATTTTGCTCAGAGGCCTCTCTTTCAGGCTTGAGGTTCTTTTTTTTCGTGCCGTAAATGTACGACACGGGACCCACAGCTTTACTTCCCTTCCGAAGGAAGGAACTTAGGATTTTTACGCCCGAAAAAATCCATCGGTCCTGGCCGGGTTCGAACCCGCGATCTTGGGTTTAGGAGGCAAGTATGGTAACCACTACACCACCAGGACCGACATCGGTCTTCAGTTAACGATACGGGTATGATAAACAGTTATCGCGGTAAAGCCATACGGATTCATAAATTCATTAAATAATAACTACCTTAGTATAAAATATGAGAATATTAAAATCCACTCATCGGAGCAAATCATAGAGTTATACCTAAGTAGCTTTTAACTTCAAAATGGCATTCTATATATGAATATAAGACTTTGATGATAAAAAAAAAAAATGGTCATACCTCAAAACCTCCCAAAGTCGCGTCGGTTTCCAATTAAATCGATAATTCGCATATACAGGATGGCTTTCCTCAATATTTTCTTACATTTAATTTACATTTGAATACACATTCCTATACAGATATTGCTCTTGATACACATGAAAGTCAATCCCACATACACACTAGCTATTATCTACCTTTTCCAGTTATGACTTTTGTATATGTGTTCAAATATAAATTTTAGGGAAAGCGACTTTTCCCACGATCTGTATTATCTATATAGCTTTTCAGAGAGATAAGGCCATTTACTTCTCAAATATTTTATTTTGTAGGTGTGCCGTAAATATTACCTCTTGTCTCGGTAGTTCTGTTAGTTCCTTGTTTATCTGGTGTACTGCAATTCGACGAGCTTCTGTGACTAGGTAAAAAGTTTAATATTACAAAACAATTACTGACTATTATGTATAGCTACCATATTTTGCCAGTTTAGAATGACAGCAACATTGTATTTAGGTGTACTAATGTTTTGGGCAAACTGTCTCGTCAATTAAGTTACTATAAACAGTTTGACTATTAACCATTTCAAACTATGCTGAATTGCACAACTATTATTCCAGTGTAAATGAAAAATTTGTCTTAGGACCAGTTTGATATCAATATTCAGTTTAAAAGCAGACCAATGCTCAGTTAGCGTTGGAATAAGTTTATTTAATAAACACTATTCGTATCGCAAAATATTCTTAGGTAAATAAAATTACTTACTATTAGAACAGATTCAGTACCAACAGTATCAAAGTAAAATCTTTTATTTAGGGTCTTAAAGTCTTTAAGGCACAGACACATGAGCGGGAGGTTTGGGGTTTGATTCCTCCTAGGATCGTCCTCCCTAAATGAGGGTTTATCCATGATTTCCTCGGGCCTCATAAATGGCAATTACAGGGTGATACCCTGTTTAACTTAGACCTGGAGCGCTTCCTTCCTTAAAAATATATATTTCGCCATTTACCACCATCAGTGTTCTCCGCCTGTGGTGCCTCAGCAATAAAAACTGGTGTTAAGCACTATAAAATATTAAATTAAAATGTACTTTCTGCTTTTCCAATAATTGTTCACTCTAGCACTGTGTGTATTTTCCTCCTCTCTTATGTTCAAGTGCAGTTCTTTCTTTCCTTAACCTAGGAACCTTTGAAGTTTCCAACATGCACTCTTCCTATCTTTATTTTTAGTTTCCTTTTTTAATTTTCCTGAAAGTATAACAACACAACTTTCTCCTCATATATATAGATATGATGACTAGTATATATCTGAAAGTTGATTATTTTTGTGAATAAAATTTTTGAGCGTTGTGTTTGCAGTATTTTAGCCCTTATTTTACATTTCTTCGCTCTGTAAGAGTGCAATTAAATACAAGATAAACGTGATTGAAATGGTAGTCAGTATATATTTAGTGTATTCTAGAACTACCTGAATACTATATAGGGTATATGTATTTATTTATTTATTTATTTACCCTTCCTGACTGAGTTTTTTCCAAGTTTTCCTCAGTCCTCATAATTGGCAAATGCCTGGGAGCTGCCTTAAACTTAGGCTTGGAACGTTTCCTTCCTTAAAATAAAACTGCTTTTCCAATATATCATTTCATCTCATGTATTATCAGTGTCCACTTCCTGTGATACCTCAGTAGTAAAAACGGGCGTTAAACACCATCCCTCCAAGATACAAATCACAAACTATTACATTCAAAGGAAGCTTATGAAATCTTTTCCCCGATCAGTCACAGGACCTGCTTAATTAAACTTTAATTTTGTTTTTCGTATTGAAACCGCCCTGTTTGGAAATTTACGTCTAAATGCTTGTCACAACTTTCTGTATCTCAGATATATTTTTAAGATGAACATTTCACGACGCAGCGAATATCTCACCATTGCACAATCTATATCACTCTTGACTGCACAACACAACTGCCCAGCTCTGTCAAAACCCCCCTCGAACTGACTGTAAAAGAGAATGGCATTCCACGTACTGCGCGGGAAATCTCGGAGATTGAACGGGGGTAGATTTGCTGGTAGGCGATATAATTTTCAGGACTTTTAAACTACTCACACTATATTTATGTAGTTTTTAATAACTTGGCTAATGAAGAAGATCGTTTTAACACTCCGACAAAAGCGTGTATTCATAAAACATTTCTTTGGGCTGTTTGAGTTGCTAAAATTACATGTACCAGCATTCTAATCGAACATGGAGTGTCACCTATAATATAATTCTGAACCGTTTCCCAAAGCTGCAATATGCTTCAGTACACCTGCAATAGGAGTTTGTGCTGCGTTTTTAATATTGTAATTGGAAAAATGTCATTATCTAATGAAGTAATTTTTTTCTCAGGCAAATTAATTAATTCAAAAAGCTTTGTTTATTCGGGTAAAGCATATAAAATTATTACAATAATTCTGAATTTTCAAATATTGAAGTATTAATATTTATGGTATAAGAAACTAAGTTTAGATTTTATCCCCAAGTGGGAAGTTGAGCGCCTGAAACGAAGACGAGGTTGCAAATTTCCACAAGCACGTAAAATACGTTTCTCTGATGTGGAATAAAACATTGTTTCCTTTACTAACAGCTACATCACATTAATCAAATATGAAAAATTGTCAATTGCAAAAATGACTGTCCAATGTTATGGATTACAACTATGTTGTATAGACCGGTAGCTTTTGCGACTGCTAATTCGGAGGTCCTGGTTTCGAATCCTGGTCAGGTCAAGCTGTGTGGTCAAGGTTTTTTTCCTGAGGTTTTCCTTACCCTGAGAATGTGAATGTCGGATTACTTTAAGGCATCAACTACTCCACGTTCATTTACGCCAATATTAATTCATTTCTTTCATTTAATTTAATTTCATTCATTTACACGTTTAGTATTCATTCCACAATCTACAGACGTAACGAGAAGACCAATGCAGTCAAAGCTACAGTAAATAAAACATAAAAACTAGGCTATCAAGGAGACGGAATAAAATAAGTGAAATAGTTACATTTGCATATCAACGTGTAAGCTTTGATATAAATATCCGAAGAAAACTGCATGTTTATTCCTGAAGATGTTTCATTTAATGCTACATATGATTTTTCTTAAGTTTAACTGTATAAACAGATATCGCAAAAGAGTGCATATTTCCTTTTAGTTGTTGTTAAATGTTTATTAATAAATGGCCAAAGTTCTTTTGGTTCTCATCATTAATTTTAGTATAATTTTAGATGCAAATTAAAAAAGACACAGGAATAGACATTTTTACCTCCTCCTTGGTCTAGTCTAGTGGTTAGCGTTGCTGAATGCTGGCCGGGAGGACCCGTGTTCTATTTCCGGTATCTGCTTAGGAGTTTTTCTAAGTTTAGGAAGTGTGGAACCGGGTTTACTCAGCATCGTGGGGATAATTGAGGAGCTGCCTGATGGAGAGGTGGCCTTCTTTGGTTTAGAAAGCCGCGTGATAGGCGATGGGTAGATTGCCAGCATGCTGATTACATGCCCCCTGCAATACTGCTCTCTATCAATGAAGTCGCAAGACGGAGGTAGAAGAACCAGAGATATAGAAGAAACATGTTTAATTTACAGCTAAAAATAAAACCTATTGATTAATTTGTTAGGCACTATGAATCAAAACCCAGTTTAAATACTAGAAATGTAAAAACTTGTTTAAAATAGTTGGCTTTATAGCACAGTCGGTAGAATATCTATCTTTCCTGCTTAACGTTCTGGGTTCGATTTCCGAATGCACTTAAGAAATATTCTTTGATTATTGAGGTTTCTTACCATGTCCAACGTCTGGTGTCTGCGTTTCAGTTATTAAATAGCAAGTTTGTTGATTTTCAGCACTACCAGTAGGATAATAATGGGCACAACTATAAGGCATCTACAAGTGCCATAAAGTTATCTAATTTTTAATAGCTATATGTGATGTATTATGTTTAGAATGTAAACAAATTCATTAAAGGAGCTGAATTTTCTATAGACATGCATTTTAATACATTTTCTTTCAGCTAGTGTTAAAAATAAATTTGGTGTAATTTAAAAACTCAAATTACATTTTAGAGCTTTACTCATGCTTCAGTATTTTGCCTCCCCCTCTTGTGGTGGGCTTGTTTCGATTTGTACATTAAAAAAGGAAAATTATTGTTAGGTTTTTCATGAAAGTATCGAGTTTTTTTCTTCCAGTTTTCGATGAGACTTCTCCACTGACGCGATATTTTACTTTTCAGTTACTAAACGTGCCGCGGCCGGCGGCGCCCTATTTCATCTGTTTCCTAAAATGTGTGTACAATATTACTTTATACCACGTAATGGAATTGTCATTCTCCCCGGCTAAAGAGTCATTGTAAAGAAAAAACAAATTTTGGCGTATACTATTGAGTTCGGTCACCGTAATGTTTCAATTTCATTGCTCACAGTTTCCATTGCACTCCAAATATCTACTTGTTCTAATTTCGTATGTTATTTTGTTGGCGAATTTTCAAATTTTGCGCCCATTTCGTCTATTTTTTTTCTATATTACAATTTTACATGTTATTGTGTGCTGAGCAGTAGATCCAATTTGTGCACCGTATTGTAAATTGCAGTTTTGAAATTAGACAATTGATGAGAAAAGCACTGACTAAATTACATAAGCATATAACGGGCGATTCGTAATTATAAGAATTTGCGCATAAAAACGCGTTGCTCTGTGGTCAATTTTTTTCTTTACAAATGAATGTACGCTACTGTATTAGTACACAAGAAGGTAATGTTGAGATATTGTATCAACCCTATTTTGCAATTACACCTTTTTGTGGTTATATAAATTGTACTGCCCTTAAGTAATGTCATTCCCTACTGCATAGGGAACAACTTGTGCCCCTGTAGAAGTCAAGTTTCATAATATTTTATTGAGTATCCAGGTGATGTGAAAGGTAGCATGTAATTATTGAATTATTCCTATATTCTATTATTACATTATGGCGTACCAGTTTATATTCCTCAAAAGTCTAGTGGATACTTGGAAACGTGTTTTAGTGTGTTTTCTAAAATAAAATAAGGATTTAGCGACATTGACAATATTTATTAAACAATTAATAATCAAAACTTGAATTTACAATATCATGTGTTACAGTGTCTTGGTACATAATTAAATTATATCTGCACATTAAGCTATTGCATTTTATATAAAATAAATTTAAACATTAAACAAAAAATAAAAATTGTTTCCAATGTATTTCAAACTCTTTGAAACCTATGAGAGTTTATCTCTACCTACGGCCCATATGCTGCGGAATTACTGCAGAGTGAGAGACTAAAATAGATACCTAACTGGATTTGCAAAGTGTACATTCACCTAGCAGCAGATAAGATTACTTAATACAATTAAAATAATAACATGAAAGCCCAACAAATAACACTTGAATAGCTCTGTAATATCACATTAAAACCCAGTAGCTAAGTAGCATATAATATCTGTCAAAAATGAAGATTGAGACAAAGCATAATTTACATTATAAATAAATTAAATTAAATTAAATTAAAATATTGCAACAAACCTGGGTCACTATAGGCAATAGCTCCCCTTAAATTTATAAAATAAAACCGAGCCCCATTTCTCAGGGAACTTCTCACCTATGTCCTATTACTGCGACAGCTCTGAAGAGAAGACGTAGCACCCATCCCAACCCGAAGTAATATGTCCTCAAGTGTTTATGACAAGACATGTACTTAAGATCAAAGTGAAGTCACCACACTCACACGAAATAAGCTAGAAAGTAAACAATAAATAAGGATTGGAGAAAGGTTTTCTTGCGACAGCGGCACATTTTATAGCGTATTAATATTCTAGTAGTTTAAAAATAAAAGTATAAATATAGATTGGTATTTCCGCTTAGCTCATTCGCGGTTTTTACGGAGAAAGATTTTACTTTTTATCTTTTACTAAATATGCAGTAGGTACTAATTATTACATTTTAAATGCCTCCAAAGTGTAAGTTAATTTTGTTTTATCAAAAAAAAAATCATATGTTGCTTTATCGAATGCTATAGTTGACGTATTTTTTAATGCCATAAAATATTACAAACGGTATAGGGTTTGAGTTGCCAGTGTGATACACATCCGTTTAGTTAAATTTGGCGGAAAATCGCAGTATTTCAAAGCACATGAATATTAACTTGTTCCGCAACTGAATGACATGGATGTTTTGTATCTATTTCTATCGGAAGTACACAGAGACGGTCGGCTGCCGAAGAGGAAGAGGTGGGGGAATCCGTCAGTAACAGGGGAATGTTTTTCTCCTGTCTGTCGTGCATGCATAGACGAACCGCATTTACAAAACGGATTAACTATAGCCGCTCCAATTATGTTACTTGTGGTATTGCTAGATGTGTTTCAGTCCAAATATGGGTCATAACCTATTTTAAATACGTATAGCATGAAGCTTTTCATATAATATATAATTACGAACTATTCCAGGTATTGTTCTACCACCTTTTATCCAAATCATTGCAATCATTTGCTTCCATTTCAACTAACAACTAGGTTTATGTAATACTATTATTTATATTAGGCCGGCACAAATATAATTTTGTTCGCGCTCAATAATTTGTTTTTGCATTTATGGTGAGGCCATGTCGAAATTAATTACTTCTGAAGAAGCTTTAGCAGACCTTTTTGGCCGTAGGCAATACGAGTAGAAGATATATTTATTACAAAAATTTCGATCAACCTTGTCTAATAAAACACAAAAGTTTGAGTAATATTTAATAGAATTATCTCACGATAATTCGTGCAAGCTACTTAAATATATTGAATGCGTTTTACTATATTTGTGATTTTTTTGCAGGCATCTCGTTTTCTTTCATCTATGGATGAAGCATTCTTCTTCCTTTCTTTATCAATACCTTCCGCTTTCTTTTACTGCTACATATGTATTCCCTGATTTTCAAGTTGCTCGCCCACTAGTGGTGGTGGCGGTGGTGGGGTATTTATTATTCCAATAAAACTAGGTGCATTACACATTACAGTCGAATGGGTTCCAAGGCTGTTCGTATTCTCATAAAATACTTTATTTCTGAAATGAATATCATCAAAAGAAACCAACAACATTATCAAGAACGCACGCACTCAAACATACAATAATTCTGACATTCATATAAATTTTCGTATTATTTATGTACAATATTTACAGACATTTCTTGCCCTAAAATTCTCTATTTTATTTAAGAAAATGCCTAGGTTTAGCCAGTTTTGCCAGTTTATAAATAAGTTCCAACATGCCAGCCTTCCCTATTGGAAGTCAAAAATGAATCCGGGAGAAAAAATTTCCTAGTATCTTCTGTTTGTGTGCACTTAGCCAAAATGTGCACCCAGTCTTCCGGTTTACATAATGGGCAAATCCTCCGGCCATTCTCGTCAGCAACCTTACGTGCCTTCCAGCCTCCCAGTCAAAGCTTTACCATTACCGATCACTGTTTCATGTCTAGCTCCATGATATAGGTCTCGTTACCCCCTAATTTTTATTTCGTTCTGTAGGTCCAGAGATGACATCTGCATGCATCGCACTTCTATTTCCTGCCGGTTTTGTCAAACAGGGGTCTTTTGACTTTTTTCGCTGAGCTATACCTGTTTTCATTACCCTTCTGCCAAATATCGTTTAATCCCATTTTTCACTATTTCCGCTGTACAAACGCCGCCCTCTATTTCGGATAATGCATGTTGTTTAATTGGTGTCGGTAGTTACATTTATTTTTCTATATAATGCGTCTTCCTAGTATCCCACCTCTCGTAGTACACCGTAGTTTGATGTACTCCTCGCCACTCTAAAATTCGCTTCCAGAAATCATATCGTAATATATTATATACCGTCCATTTTATCCCTTCTCCAAAATACACTTCCATATAACATTGAGGATCTGTACATTGCCTCATACATTGTTTTTAATGTTTTGACTGGCATATCCGATATCCGAGCTAGCAGTCTCTATACCTCAGAGAGTTGACCACTCCCCTTGTGCTTGACAAAAACCGTGTTTGTATTCCATTTTCCATTCACGTGAAATCTTATTCCAAGATAGTCCAATTGTTTAACGGTATGACTTACTCCTCCCCCATATGTCCATTTTTCCAGCTCGCCATTAAAACATAGCTATTTTTAAAGATTAGAGTTTTAGTTTTAAATGCATTTATCTGCATGTCCCACATTTACTATAACCTTGCAGTGTATTTAGGCCATTTTGAAGGTCTTTTACCGTCCTAAAAATTAATATATTGTCGGCATATAAAAGAATACGCATTTGTAAATTTTAACTACGGGTGTATCTATGTCTGCATTCATCTATACATTAACGATATCATGAATAAATAAATTAAAGAGAAACAATGATAATATACTACCCTGGATAACTCCGTACTCGGATCTGTTATACCGATCAGTCTTAATAACAAATTTCACTTCCTTATATATTACCTTAAGAGCATTGATCGTTTTCTCAGAAAGCTCTTTACGTCTTAACTTTTCCCACAACGTGCTTTGTTCTATAGTATCAAATGTCATTTTAAAATCTATAAAAATACTTTTTAGCTTTCTCCTTATTTATTACGTTATCATCAATTAAATTTTTCAAATTAAGGACATTGTCAACGTTGAAAAACCCACCTTAAAGCCATCCTGAAATTTAGAGATTTTATCATATACCTTAACCCTACATTTAATTCCCTCGTACAAACTCTGTTGTAAATTTTTCCAAACACAGGCAAGAGTGAGATCTTTAAACGGTTTGCTGGCTGTAGCAAAGTGAAGTAGTCACAGCTTGAATTTTTTTCCTATGAAGTATAACAAGGGGCAGGACTGCATTTTCGACTTTGTACTTCAAAATATTCACCTGGAGCCGTCTTTACTGTGGGCACCTAGTGACTCGGGTATAAAGCATTAAGTAAACGTATTATTTTTATGGCGCTGACTTACGAGGGTAGGTCCATAAGTTTCCGGCCTAACCATTTTCTAGGTATGATAAAGACAAACATTATATTTCACTTTTCAGTATAGTTATCCTTCGTTGCAATACACTTCTCACATCTTTAAATTAAAGTTTCTATCCCCTCCCGAAAAATAGTTGAAATCTTGACTGCAAAACGGGCTTAAACAGTATCCGTCACTTCTTCATACTTAAATTTCCTTCCTCGAAAGTCCTTTTTACTTCTAGGTGCAATGTAGCTGTGTTCGTACTCCTGTATATTAGTCATGTACATATTCGTTGATTGAGTTTAGAGAAGAGGAAAAGTCACTGGAACCTAGGTCTAGGCTGTAGGGTGGATGATCGATCTCATTGAAGGCACATTTCTTCACAACTTTCTTTGCAACAAGAATTGTATGCAGAGGCACGTTGTCGTAAAGAAGGCGCACACCACCACTCAGCTTTCCTCGCTCTTTTCTCTTTGATGGAAGCACGTAGCCAGACAGCATAGTACTCCCCATTTACTGTGGTGTTCCCTCCTTGAAGTCAATGGAGAGTATTCCTTCACAGTCCCAAAAAGATTGTGGCCATGATCTCCTTGGTTGACTGAGGGACCTTGGTTTTTAGAGACGGTGCTTTGCCAGGTTTGCGCCACTTCATTGATTCTCTTTTGGGCAAGGAATCTTATTAGAGGACCATGGTTTCATCTCCTGCAACAATGGTTTGCAGAACATCTCTCTTGTTGCCACGGCAGAGCTCCAACAATATTCGTTGCTGCTTTTGGACTGAGGAAAGAAGTCTAGGCACCCATCTTGCACTAACCTTATTCATGTTTAGATGTTCATGAATAATTAGAAGGACTGTTGTTTTAGAAAAGTCCAAACTTGCTGCTATAACTTTGAGCCGCCGGTCTTCCACAATTTCTCCTTCCACAAGAGCGAAGTTTTGAGGAGCGAGTACCTCCAAGGACCGACCTGCACGCTCTGGTGTTCAACGCTTTCTCGACTCATTCGAAAAGTTTGGCCCATTCTTTTACGGTAGAATATGAGGGGGGTGCTTCCCCATATACACCGTACAATCGCTGTTTAATTTCATTTGGAGTAAGCCCTTCTTTTTTGAAGAACTTAATAAAGTTCGATTTCCCATTTTGAACATGTCACAATCTTCTACACATAACCTTTTTAATGCAACTATATCTGAACAACTGAACATAGCGGAGCAATTGTTTACTTAATATATAAGGTAAGACAACAAATAAGGCTTTTGTAAAGGCGATAATCCTTATCGGCGAGGCCGGAAACCTATGAACCTACTCTCATACCATATCACACCTTAGAGGAGAAAGCCGCAAGTGCAAAAATGTTCTGAGATGTAAAAAGAGTAATGCTGAAATGTACATTATTTTAATATTTAGTGTTATAATTTATTTTCTTACATAAATAAAGACACATTTTATTTACCTTTGTAATCATGTTGAAATCAATTTAATACTTGCAGCAAATATGTTTCATCTGCAATGAATATGTTTTCCCAAAATTAATTTAAAAGTAGAATTGAACAAAAGGACCAATGATAATTGGCACAATTTACATTTTAAATATTTCTTTTTTATACAGCAAAGGTGAATCTTAGAGTATATATACGATATTATAGAGGCAATACAAAACATTTATCATTGTCTGCTTCCCTATTTCCTTTCATCGTCTCCACTTTTTCTGAAGAAACTCGTAAGCTTTAGTAGAAATTTTGGCACTGTGACTTGACTTGTTTCACTCGGAACAAAAAGGCCCTTTTCCTTAGCAGCACTGATTTCTTTGCGCTGAGGGTAGGCAGAAATGATTTAAGAGTCCTAGAACATATGCCCCATCTCTAGTGATGAATTTATAGTTTTTCTATAACTGGATTTGTACTTGTTAATGTAAGCTGCTTTCTTCTCGTTTGCTATTTCTTTGATTTTGTTTCACATTACTTTATCACTGTTTTCGTTTATATTAAAGTTCAACCCAAGAGGAGAATAATTGCTTTAGTTCGTGTATAGCTTTTGTGGGATGTGGGGAGCCATGGAGTGGTTAGATTGCTCGCTTCCCAACTACATATAGATGGCCAGAATTAGATCACAAACGGAAAATGAGCAGGTTTCTTTCGGGTATTCAAGTTTCCCCTACCCGTCATTCCGCCGTTGCTCCATCCTTATCCCATCCCCATCTTCACCTTCATCATTCAGCGTACTTTCGGCTGTAAATTTTCGGTGCACGCGATACAAATGGACTACACTACTGCTCTCTGAATCCCATGTGCAGAATTCCAACACCTTGCTGAAAAGTAAGTTGGAATTAGAACTCACTTATTTGTTTATTCTGCCATTATTTTAAATGACGACCCCAGTTTTGTTAGCAAACTACTGAATGACCGTTACCCACTGAGCGTAAATATAGATAGATTTATTTTTCCCTTAGTTTTAAAACATACCATAAAGCTTAATTAACAAACTTGCAACAATGTAGCAGGAAAAGGGCGTTAAAACAAAATACTCAGCAATAATGTCATTTGTGCCAGTGTCTGAAGTGAGATTTACCAAACATTCTAAACATATGAATGAAATTGTGTCTGTGTAGAATTAAGGAAAATCATAATGTAACATGCCCACTTTATGGAAGAGGTCATACAGAATGTGGCCGTATAGAATTAATAAGTCCGTTCGAATTACACACACACACACACACACACACACACACGCACACAATGTATATACAATTGCGCTCTTATGTTAATTATTAACTTACCACTTTTACCATAAAGAAAAATAGGAAGCGTTGATCTCAATTAAAGATATTTTGCACCTGTGGTACTCTTCTTCCCAATATTCGATAAACAAGTTTTACTTTTCTACGGATCCTTAAACATTTGAATTAACACATGGCGTCATTGTCTCTATCGGTTTTTAAATATCTCAGTATTAATAGAGGAATATAAAAATGTATAAATGAATAAAGAAGAAAAAGTATATACCCACATTTGGTGTAGCAGATCAGCAAGGAACCATCAACATGCTAAATGGCCGTTGCAAATAATAAATGGATTACCAAAACGAAACCAAAGAAAATAAACGAAGAATGAAGTTAAAGTAATGAATTCATATATATATATATATATATATATAGTTTAAGAAAACATTTAGTTTATTAGGAAAATGAAATATTACTGTGTGACATCATTAGTGTGACATCATTAGTGTGTTTAAAAAAAATATTTTTAAGACAGCTGAAGGAAAACTTATTTAAATATCCATAGAACATTTCGCTCCTTTAAACCAACTTCGCATTTCTCTGAAAGTTTAAATTCCGAACATGGTACTACACACATCATACATAATTTTAATATAAACCTTTTCTTGCATACTAGTACCTAAAACACTTTTTTATTTATTTATAGCTGTAATATATAGATAACTTTTTTGTATAAAATCAATGAGAATTAAAATAAAATAAGCTCATTTTTAAGATAATATTTACTTATACTTTGATGTAATTATTACACAGCATAATTTGCATCAAATAAAACATCTTCATGAATAACTATGTAAATTTTCCTAGTTAAACATTCCAGACTTCAACACTTTCCTGTCCATACACACACAAATCGAACTGCTTCAGTTTATTTATTCTATCTCCTTGACAGCCAATACTGTTGTCATCGATAACATTGAATTTTAATTTTTGCAAATGGAAAATGCTCATGTTTCATTAATATGAAATATTATTATTGTAGTTTAGATATTAGTAAAGGAAATGATATTGTATGCCGCACAAAGTAAACACATTTTACGCGCTCGTGGAAATTAACACTTTCGGCTTCACCTCGAGCGCTAAATTTTTCATTCACGAATAAAACCTAGATTGCGGTGGAAAAAATAGCGCGTGTGTGAGAGGGTTGTGTAATTATAAGTCATATGCAATGGAAAATAAGGATGTTAGGGCGCCATATGTGGTGGGAAATAAATATGTGATTAATTTACTAAGACGGAAGGTAATTAATAATTAGATATTTATACGTAGGATGAATTGTTCTCGGGGTTGGACTTGTTTGGGGGTAGTATGGTGGCTGCGAAAGTCTTCCTGGTGTTTTTCTCGTTCCTTTTCTCCATGCGCTGATCCGAAGGCTGAGACTGCGTTGTGATGTCTCGGTTTTCTTCTGTTAGACTTTACACTAGTGGCTTTTCGGAATGTAATATAATTCTCGGGTCGAAGAACTTGAATATGTCTTTGTCATGTAAACGTAGACTAAACGAGTGAGGTTCATACAAGAGTTATATTTCTGGTCACTTTTACACTCAGGTGGTTCAAGTTAATTTTGTGAATTTTCTTGGTAAGGAAATTCAACTTCCGCACTGACTTTTACTGCTGTTATACTATCACTTCTACTTTATAACTGCTACTTCCGCTGTCACATTAACTTCCGATTTAACTAGAATTAGCCAACCAACTTTCACGCTAAAAAAAAATCACCTTCTAATTCTAAACTGCCCATTGCCTTAATTCGTCTCTTCAACTCCCAACTGCAACTGCTTAACTACAACTGCCAACTGCCTAACTTCAACTCAATCTAATGGTTTTATTTGGCGACAATCTGTCAGTCCATAAGGACGCTTCCTAGGTCTTAATGCAACTGTTTTAATTGTTCTTCTGTACTACTCATTGGCTGTTTGCTACGATTTATGTTACGAAACCTGATTGGTGTTACAATCTCTTGCGCGAAAAAATATACTGTAACTTGTTTTTCATTTCCTGTTTCAACGAAGTTTGCACATATTTTCCCTAGGGGTGCAACAGTCGATGTTTCTTATGTATGCCTTACATAATAGAGCCTAACGGCACATGGCTAGTTTCAGGGTCACCATGGTTATTGCAAGAAAGAGGGATTGCGGCGTTTATGACTCTCATCCGCCCTTTCTGCGTACAAAAGATTCTGTTTTTGCAAAACTGACAGCTTTGTGAGATTTTGAAAGATACTTTTCTCCCCACTTCTCGTTCACAATGTTATGCCATCTAATTTTTAACAGTAATTTCATATTCTCCTGATCATAGTGAATACCAGGGTGAATTGTGTGTGGTGGGAATCTACTGCTTCAAGATTCATCTTCTTGTACCATCAATATTATTACCTCAACATTTAACATTTCAGAATCAGTGTAATCATTTTTACGTACATACAAAAATAAAACAAATATTTTGTTTAAAAACTAATTTATATAAGAGTAAACTTTAAAATTAAGCTTACATAAGTAGGTGTTCGAAGTTTTCCATTTACGTTATTAAAGGGAGGTAGCAAAATTCTTAATTGCATTGTCTCTTACATACTCCTGTCCAAAAGTTTTCATCACCAGAATCTCAAACGATTCGTTTTCCCCTAAGAACGTAATTATATGACAATTTTATCAATAATATGAATTCATAAAATGAATGATATGCTGAACAAATAATGTTGTTGGCATATTCTCTTTTAACATTTAAAATAAGTCCTGTTAAAATGTTGTGGCATAAGTACTATAATGATACTTTCCATGCGATTATCATTCAGAAAATGTACCAGTTCATTTAATGCTCAGTTTTCAAGAGAATCGAAATACATTAATAGCAAATACTTGGTAATCAAGAACTTAAAAGATAATTTGTTTTTATTCAAACGCTTACATCAAACCCTTAATATCAGCATGAAACTGGAGTTAATTATAATAATAATGTCATATAAGCAAAAATAGTTCACAATAAAATAATTGTAGATAAACGCGAACTCACAATAAACTGTTTTTATAAACTAAAATGATCGATATATTTTATTTTAAGGTGGTTTTCATTCCAGTCACCTCATTCGATTATTTTCCACGAACTTGTTAATATAATCCCAAATGTTCAGTTGTTTATTCGGGAAGTTCTGGAATTAAATCCCTTGGAGCCAGCCATTTTGATCTTGTAATGGATATTTATTTCCTTTCGATGAATGTTCTGATCTCCCATTTCATCCCATTTCATTGCTTCTGATAAAGAATCTATAAAATGTCAGTGATGTGGGCTGGTGCTGTTTGAGATACGGCGGTACCCTGACTTCTGGTGAAGCGAGCGGCCTTACTGAGAAGCTCTAGGCTTCTTGGAGGAGGTCATTCGTCAGTACATTGATAGGGATCCCGTCTAAGTTCGTGCCTCACTGAACCTGCATCTTGGTCGCTCATCTCACATCTTCCTCCCCGAGGTGACTTAATTAGTGGCGTAGGCACAATTGGTTTGCCCTTGAGCATGACTGCAATACTAAATTTTCCTCTCCATCCCTATCAATTCAATTAAATCCAATCGGTATCGAAATAATTATCACGACAACAAACACTCATTAAGAGGTAAGAAGTAAGTACTTATAACTTGTTTTATACTTTAAAAATAATTATAAAATATAAAAGTTGGCACTATTGATATTTATTTTAGAAATCGTTTAATTGTGATCAAAATTGATCCCTTTTTAAAATAGCGTAAAAATAATACAAAGAAACAAGTAACAGAATGCTGAAGATTGTGGTAGGACTGGATGATGAGGAGAGAAAAAGAAGGAGAAAAAAGTCGAAGGAACGATGGATGAATGGACGAATGTATGTAGAAAGAAGCACTATGAAATTAATGGATTAATAAAATGTAACCGAAAAGTAAATTTCTTTATTTTATGGCGATCTTATATTGTAGAGAAATACTTTAATGTTCCATACTTTGATTATATTGAATTTTGCTATTTTTAATTGCAGTAAATTATTTGTTCCAGGATAATATTATGTTCGTGTTGTCAAAGCACAAACATTTGAAAAAGACATCCTATTCCATGAACCTGATTGTCACCCCTGCCTGCAGTACTTCATTGAACAAATAGGCTGATTGTGTCATTCATCAGGATAAAATTTGTGCGGCTATTTAAAAAAAAAAAAAGTTTCTTGTGCACAATGGGCTTCGTTCAAAATATGGAACGCAATAAATGTCAGTTGCAGCCAGTTCATTTAACTGAAATCTCGTGTTACTTTAGTGGAATCGGGCACCAGCATTACCAGCTTTGCATACTCTAATTTCCTAGCCAATTACTTCCCATTGAATTGAAAACGTTTACACTGTTTTTTTTTAAACATTGGTTTCGAATTTTCATGCTGTTTTCTCACTTAAATGGGCACTTTATTTCTATTTGAGGTCGGAGTTTTAATTTCCCAGAGAGGAAATCCTGAAGGTTGTGCGATATTAAAAAAAATAATGCATGCACAATTTAAATCCCATTTGCAGTGCATGCGGTGTAAATCTGAAATCAATGAGGTACTCTATTTACAATGCTTACTCAGGCGCGTTTGCATCGATATTTGCCAGCAAGGCACCAGTGCAAGGTACCACTGAAAATTATTTTTATTGAAAAGGGTGAGAATAAGAAATATGGTCATTCTGTAGTGTCCAAGTTTTCACTACACAGAGACGTAATTAATAGCTATTAATAGTAAATTACTAAACTTTGTGAGTTAAATGTAAAATTTGGTCCAGAAAAAGCTACTAATTATTTTGGCAATAGAAAGATAAGAAAAATACAGCGATGCTTGTTCATTTTTATCTTAAGCAGCATCGATTTGAACTAAACTAACCGCCTGAGAACACAATAACCTCTATATGACTATTATCTTGGTTATTGAGATAGCGTTACAATCAGATTAACTGTTGTAGCTCTAGGCATTTATGAATGGTATTCATAAACTTAACAAAACTATTATTTGAATGACTATTTGTTTTGTGTAATTGTTTGCCTGATTTTCGGCAACTTAGTTTTGCTGGGTTATGCAGTGGTCGAAACATAACGAAAAAGATCATGCAATATATGGCAACCCTGTATCTATACTTTATGTTCTGAAAACATCTATAAAATATAATATATACATATAGTGATGATAATATTCATAATAAATCGCATTTGAAGCACAATACAAAACTTTAAAGTAGAATATTGCGAACTTAATCTTTAATAGTTGTTTAGGAGTTCATTAAATCAAAATATAATAAAATGTTTTTTTTTGAGGAAGAGGTAATTTTTGTTGATATTTTCTTCATTTTCTACACAATCTTAAAGCTTCTGGCACTGGCTGATTTCACAACAAAGGAATATTATTTTCATCACCATAACAAGGAGTTTGTTTCTAATCAATATGGTTAAATTACATTTTTGTAAGTAGGTAAAATATGTTTTATTAATGATTCTCCATGAAAAGAAATGACATTACCTCTGCAAACTCATATATACCTCATCCAAAAATTACCGTCACGGATGGCCAAGGTCGTTAAGAGGCGGATTTGTGAGCGGAAGGTCCGGGGTTGGAGTCCCTCCAGGACCGTCTTGCCTGACTGAGGTTTTTCCAGGCATTCCTTAGTCCTCATAAATGGTGACTGCCGAGGAAGTACCCTAAACTTAGGCCTGCAACTTAAAATATCCTTAATATATCCTTAAAATATCATTTTCCAACATTTAATTTTTTTTAATGGTGTTTTCACACCCGTTTTTACTACTGTGGCACCACAGACGGTGAATACTGGTAATATATGAAATGCAATGATAAATTGAGAAAAGATTTTTTAAGGAAGGAAACGTTCCAAGCCTAAGTTTAGGGTACCTCCCCGTATTTGCCAGTTATAAGGGCTGAGGAAAACTGGAAAAAAACACAAGCAGGGAGGAGGTTCTGGTGGGATTCGAACCCCAGACCTCCCTCTCGCGAGTCCGCGCCTTAACGACCTCGGCCACCCGTGGCGGTCCAATATGTCATCTCATGTATCATCAGTACCCATCACCTGTGGTGCCTCAGTAGTAAAAACGGGCGTTAAACACTATTAAGAATTAAAAAATTAAAAATAAAGTCGGAATCAATCCACCAAAAAAAAAAAAAAACAATTATTAAACGTGATTATTTAATGTTATTTCGAACGTCGACATAGTTTTTCATCCTTCTTTGGGGGAATTCAAAAAGAATTTCAAGATACTTCCCATGCAATTTGAGTGCTTTTCAGATATACACATTGTTGCGGATACTCAGTAAATAAACTCAGGGTTTCTGCATATAGAATTGAAGAGAACGTGTTACGCGTAAAACAACAAAATGGCAACACGCTCAAAATCTAATATTACTGGTGGTACAAAAAAGATTCCGTTTGCGATGCAATAAACAACTATCAGAATGTATAAGATTGTATAGAAAATAAAGAGAATATAAGACAATTAAGTTGACATTTGTTACATCCATATTGGGGAAAATAGTATAGGGTATTGTTAAATCGAGACATCTATAAAATTATCAGTTCGTTTATTTATTTAATGATACTGTCATAATATAATTATGTGCTAATTATTTAGTATTTAGAGCTCCACTTTAAAATATTTTGAATGCTACTAAAAATTAAAATTTCAGCATTTTTTCCATATAAACTTATTAGCTAACATATGCAATTGTTTCTGAGACATGTCGATAAGTCGCATAGCTTTTGCACGTCAAGGATCTGGTAACGTCTTACCAAGGAAATTTCTGAAGGAAGGCAATTCACTCACGCAGTCAGCAATCTGTTATTAGTTGTAGAAGATCAAAGGAGATGTAACTTACGAGAGCGACTTGCTATGTTTGTACTGTTCCTGTGTAAACAATTATTTGCCTTCAGCTATTTAGTAACTGAATCCTCAGCATTGCCCCAATCCAGATAGGAAATTACTAATTTGGTGGCTACTACAAGAATTTGCATTAAATATCTCGTTTCAGTTAGAACAGGTCATACCTGCGACACGATATGTACTGTGTTCCTTTCATAGAATGAACTTTTTCTCAGTTTGAAAAAACCGCCAGGGATGACAGAGGTCGTGAGTGAGAGGTCTGGAGTTCGAATTCCACCAGGTCCGTCCTCGCTAACTGCGATTTTTCCAGGTTTTTCTCAGTCCTCATAAATGGTAAATGCCGGAGAGCTACCCTAAACCCAGGCCTGGAACGTTTCCTTACTCAACAAATTCCTTTCCCAATATATTCTTTCATCTCATGTATCATCAGTATCTACCGCCTGTGGTGCCTCAGTAGTAAAAATAGCGTTAAACACTATTCAAAAAACAAAAAACAAAAAAACAGGCGAAAAAAGTTTCTACTATCGGACTTACTCTTTCTGGAGTTATCTTCGTCATTTCTCAATTGTGGTAAAATATGACGTGTCCAATGTTTTTCACAATTTTTAGAAATACTTTAAATAACCAAAAAATGGGTTTTTTGTAACTACCTATTTTGACATTCGAAATTTGTTTAGGCAAATAACGCTTTAATATATTAATTACATATAGGCCAATGTTTTTCTTTAAAATTATTGACAGGTATTGTTTTTTCTCAAGGTTCCTTTAAACATTATATGAAATGTTTATACGTGGAACTTAAAAAAGTTATAGTTTTCCCTTAACACAATTGATAGCTTTTATCTGATGTTCACACCATTTATACCCCGCTAGTTTAATTTGATTTGTTTATATCAATACATTTTAATACGTTTTGTAGTTAAACTATAAAAGGACTCCTTTCTCCTTTTCGTGTTGTGTCTGAATTGAAAACTGTTAATGTGAGACACCTGTTCATTCTGTTCCTTTGAGCCATTCTTTATCCCGGAATCATTCTACTTTATTTCTAGCGATTGAAGTTATACTTACCATCTACTGGGTATTAGGAATTAAAATTAGTTTAGTACACTTTTTTGAGTGTAACGTAATATATATATATATATATACACATATATATATTTTTTTTTTCCCCTTTGGAACTGCCCTTTAGTGTTCTTCAATTTGTTCTGCTCTTCTACGAAGTGAACATAGTGATCAATTGCAGTAAAAAAGTTTATAAAAGCACTTTTTCTAGCCCAATATTTTGCATGAAACATCTCATATATTCTTCTAAAAGATTTTCTGCACTAAAAACACTATATTACATTAACAAATCACGAAAGATATTTTAATGGTATTAATTTCCCTTATAGCTGTCGCACCTTCATCTTCATTTATTGGGATTTTTTTTTAAATAGTTAGAATCATAAGATCTTAGTGCATTCGTGTTTTGGATATTGCTCTAAATACAATAAAATAAATCATATAGTAACCAAAACAAAATGACCATAAAAATAACAGTATTTCATGTACCTATAGCGAAACTTCTAATTTTTTATGCTTTTTATTTATACTGCTTCTTGGTACAAAATGAAATATGTAAATATGTTAAAACTAATACTTTATGCCAAAATATCTGTAGAGATCACATAAAAGTTCCAAGCGAATGCTAAAACTTATTTATCATTGTAGTAAACGATAAAAATATAATAAGGTGCCAGTATTGTTGCATTACAATAATTTGGCTACATCCTTGAGCCACTCTAAACTGTGCAATTGGAAAAAGTTGGTTAGTTAATGTTAGAAAGCCTTTAGCACTCTAAAGCTGAACATGTTTCAAGCAGAACGCATGTGCTAATCACAGCAAAGAAATATTTATTTCTATTTGTTTATCCGCTGAAGGATACGCATACGCATACGCATTTTTGAGGCGTAATTCGATCTTAAATATTTTATAGCAAAACTCTTGAGGTGCATAAAAACATTTTAAATGGTGCAGGTTCAAAAAACCACAATTAGCCTTTACATAGGGTTTTTCTTTCTCTGCTTTCCTTGTTTTGCGCTCAACACCCCTTACTCAACATAATCTTCGATTTTCTACTTTTTTCACATATCTGAATCATATTAATCCTTTTGCTTTAATAATCTAGTAATATTTCTTTTCATTTTTATCTTATCGCTCTCTTCTAGGCTTTCTACATACTCTCCTTCGTAAACACTCTTCTTTCGGGCTTGAGGATCTTTTACGTGCCATAAATCTACGACGCGGGACACACAGCTTTACCTTCTTTCCGAATAAAGCCATACTTAGAATTTTTATCCCAGAAAAAAATCTATCTACTATGGCCGGGAATTGAATCCGCAATCTTGGGTCTACGAGGCAATTATGGTTACCACTAGACCGCCAAGCTATGCATACACTCATAATTATACATTGTAAATATTCGGGTAAATAAACGCATACCTTATAAATAACGCAAGAATGCATGCAAAAATAGCAAAAATGTTTATAGATATAATTATTTATAAAACTACAAATATAAAATTTACAGATATTTATAGCTAGGCTAAAATGGAAGTTTTACTAATAGGTGTGCTTTCTCACAAAGTATAACTTTCCTTCAAACCACATAATTTACAGGTAATTCAAATTATTAACATCATTTATTGAATCACAATAACAATATTTTATAAACTTCATCGATTAAAACATTTATCAACATGAACCACTTTTTCTGTACGATCATCAAAATATTTGTACTCATTGTCAACTGCTTGGTACAAGCATATTTCACTTTATAACTACGAGCTTAGATTTAAAATATTTAACGCGCAATTTGATGCAGAGTGACGGTGGCTTGCGCATTGGAGAGATTCTCCTCCGGCTCTGGTATGGAAGCAAGCCTTGTGACTTCTGAGGGTTTTGAACCCCTTGGAGTAGGGAGGGGGCTCGGCTGACGTCAGGGTTTTCTGTCTGGAAGCTAGGTACCACTTCTACTCCGTGTCTCAACGTCCGTGAATCCAGGTCACCTCATTTCTTCTTTCTTGTATTGCCCCCATCTAGGAATAATACACAAATGGGCAGTCCTTGAGCAAGGTTAAAGTACTGAAATATTCTCCTCCAATCGCAACAATCCAATCCATCTCAGCATTTCAATGAACTAAGAAAGAACATCAGATAATATGGACGAGCCTTCCTGGTCAAGAGCTCGTAAAACTCTTATTAAACTATCCGATAGCATCCTGGTTAAAAGCCTACAGAGGGGTATAAAGCAAACTAGAAAATCTATGGGAATGAATACTGAACGTTGATCATTCCGGAAACCCTTATGGATGATGACACTTTATAGTGAATTTCTAGAAAGACAAAGAAACGCTCTATTAGAATTCAGTCCTCACAAAGAGTCTTTGCAGCTCAAGTCCCTAGGTATATTCTTGCACGCTCCATTAACAATCCAATCCAAATTTAAGAACCAAAGTACTAGTGCTAGCTGAATGTAAATTTATTACAAATGTTAAACAAAAATAAATATTATTGGTCCGCAAGGTCATTAGCTGACAACGGGTAGATAAATATTAATAATAAATTGAATATAATGTGACGCTGATGACCTGAGATATTAAAGAGCTTCCGTAAAAACCAAATCAACAGCATTTCATGTTAGATTTACATTTCCTATAAAGTTTTAATTACTACACTATTGGAGCTTAAAGTTGCAACGCTCATAAGATATGCGTTAAACCGTCCCCACATTTTCTATCCCTCGATGAAAATGTGACAGCAATTCCAACAGGTGTGCGAAATTGATCAAGGGAGAATTGTGACATACCCGAGAGTGCTGGATATAATTCAGAGAAATTTGTGCTCGTATTGGGTGAAATACATCCACAGCTAGAATATAAGATCAGTGGATCGAGATGGAGCGAACACGCAGTCGTGAAGGACCCCAACGGCCCCGTCAAATGAAAAGAGAGACGTCGTTCCCGCATGGCTATTGTACATGCACAATATAATGCAATTTTAATGGCCAGTAGTGTATATTGACATCCTTGATGCTTTATGAGTAAATAATTTTGTCTTTATAGTAAAAGTTTATTTTTGGAAAGCATTGGAAACGTTTCAGATTCGCTATTTATTTAACATTAAGATAATTTATAATAAACTATATTTTGAGCCAAATGAGCGGTCAAACATTTTTCAATTCATGATCTGTATTATAAAGTTGGCTATGATTTACCAGTGTTTTCATTACTTCACTCAGCCTTTCTCTATTTCGTATTTAATTATAAACATTCGTTCTTTATAAATAACTGAAAAAGATTATATCTTAATTTTACTACTGTTACATGAATATGTAGAGAATATTTCCTTATGAGCTTGGCCGGTAGTCGGCGCAAACGTAGCCGCTCATTAGCGCACCTACTTCCGACGATATTTGTTATTGTTGTCGCTCCTGAGACTATGGCTGTTATTTTAGCTACATTTTTACAACGTAAACTTACAGTTATAGTAACAAATAACGCATCATGCAGGCGCATCAAAAATCGGGTTTCTTTTCATATGTAAATTGGGATATCTGTTTTTCTGCAAAGTAACGTGATTATTATGTGAAACCATCCATCGTCGTCGAAAATACTCCGCCAATTCCAATTAAATACATTTAACTGGCGCTCGTCATCAATTTCGGGACAATAATGACTATGTAGTTACAATTTTAACAATTTTGTAGTTTTCAAAACCTGTGGTGCAAAATATGCGTTTCCTGTTCAAATCGCTGGAAAGATTTGTTAATGATTACGTCACTATAACTATCTTATTAATTTCTTGAATTATTTTTTTTTGTCACTAATTTTTTTATCAAAAAATGATTGAAGACCGAATATTGTCTATCCATTTTTCATCAAATCACCATTTTGGTTTTGAAGCTGTTTTCCAATTTGTCTAATTTCGTGTCAATAAGAACATGTCGTTCTATCCGTTAATTCCTATTGAGAATAAAGCCTATTTGTTAAAATTTATTAACAAGTGATCATACAATTTCTCCGGAGGGAGAAGGTATACCAGAGAAGTTGACTGAAAATCATATTTTAACCTTCATGCAGGAATTTGTTTTTAATTGAAGGCTTTTATTCTATGCTTTAATGTTTTGTAGTAATTTTAAAAATAAATAATAGAAAAAGCTTCTATAGTATTTCAATTTCATAATTAATATACCGTACTTGGGATGAAGACGTATCGAAAGACCAACGAAAAAACGGAAAGAAGCATGTAGGAAACCTCTCTAATCATTGAAATGATGTTTGCTCTCGAATTTTCTACTTTTATTTTATTTGTATTAGGTACACCATAATTTTTGAAAATGTATATCATGTGCTCTACTGCTATTTTATTCATGAAACAGCTGTCGCGGAAAACATTCCAGCAAAAATGGATTTTATAAACAGTGTAAAATAATGCTAATCATACCAGAAATATCATCGTGGCACAATGATTTCATCAAGCATATCAACTGATCTATGTATCTGCACCTCATTAACACCGGTAACACAGAAAATTTGATAATTGCTTAACACTCAAAATTCGTGATGCTCTTTTGAGTATACAAAACATACCCCTTCAAATTTATGAACTGCCTTTAGTAAACGTGCACCATGATAAGAATGCAGCTGCGCACAATGGCAATGAAATTATAAACATTTTAGCTATACTTTGATCACATTTATGATTTTTGTGCTCTAAGATGATGTAGTTTAGGTCATGATCTATTCCGATTGTGTTTTTCTGAAATAATAATTATTGAGTAAGCATCCTTTGTTTTAGTATCACTCTGCATCATCACTGCTACTGAATAAACATTTAAAATTTTGAATTTTAATATTCTAAGTCCTTCTTGCCTTTTCTTCAAGATTTACATTATAATTTTTCACATAGTTCTTCATTTTTTGTCAGAGGTATTTTATGGGTATGCTAATTGACTACATTCAGTAACTAATATTCTTCTATTTTGGTTGAGCTTCATTGGATCTTATTCACTTCTATTATTTCTCCCATATTAATTACGTATATAGATCTTGGATATTGTTTTAGCCAATATACAGTTCTTAACTTCGGTGTACATTAAATCAACTAACTTACAGCAGTACCTTTACTTCGACAGTTATCGCCCTAAACGCATTAAAGATATATTTGGGCTTCTATGTATCTACACTTTATTAATACAACTATTTTTAATTCTTCTTTTGCCAGCTATTATTCAAAAAATGTTATTTCCACGCTTAAATGTGTATTTTATACAACGCTTTATAGTGACTTAACTTCTGCAGTTGTCTTTCTAAACATGAACAATCACAGAACTCGGTAAAAACTGAATCTCCTTTACCGATTACACAGCACATGCTATTACATGTCTCTACTTTCGAAAGAAGTTTTTCATTAAATATTATCGATGCTCTGCCTCTCTCAGCTTTTACAGGTACCTCCAGAGACATTGAGAATGTAGCTCTCCTTTTCCATGTATTCCTCTCGGTCTCAATTTATCTTTATAGGCATTGTCTTTCGGTTTATGCTGCTTCTTTTAGTATTTGCCACTTTTTTCGGTTTGTTTCTTCGATATTCAAATTACTTCAATTTTTTTTATTTTTTCGTTGTGCATTCCTGTTTACGTATCTCCATGAACATGTAGTTAACAACATGTGTGTGTATGTATATATATATTTAAAAATGCAAATCACTGTCATACTAGCACCGCTAAAGGTTCTTTATATAAATGTGTACTTATGAGTTCCTTCATTTTTTCATTTTTAATATTGGATTTTGAAAATATATCAAAGCTTTGACGTTAAAGTTTTATGCTATGTTCTTAGTTTCTCACATAAACAGAACATTATACTTAGACCGAAATGTTGAATTGGTGTTGATTACAGCTTTAACAGCATTAAACACACACAATCAAAAGAAAGAAAACAATTATATTAAAGTGTAAACTTATTTCTTAGAAAGTAGGAATGGCAGAAACCTTTTTGCCTCCTTAGAATGATAACAATAGTTATATTTATAAACTTAAGAGGTTTCACAACTCTGAGATTGAGAATTGCTTTCATTTAAGTGAGGGATGTAGCTTGAGAGAACGTTCTGACTTGTTTTAAAAATAATATGTTGTAATTGTATCTAATGAACTGTTGCGTTTTGTTACAGTTTCGATGTACGAGGAAGACCGTTCACCAAGGCTTTGTACTGGTCGGATACGAACGCATTCGGGCCGCGCGCCTACTTCGTAACGGGGTCCAAACCTGCAGGCCTAACGCTGGAATCAGTTCAACTAGACGACGAAGGCATTTATCGGTGTCGAGTCGACTTCAAGAACTCTCCGACCCGGAACTTCCAGATCAACCTCACTGTTATAGGTGAGTTATTCTTTTTTATACTATTGGTTTTTCTTTCAGTGCTTTTCCTTTAATTATTACTTTATTTTAACGATTGAATAAGGTTTTGTTTTAAGAGAAATCTAATAATTGACGATTCGAATGTTAATAACATTTAATTAAATATGTTAAATGGTAAACATCAATCTTTTGGATCATTTCTTATAATTTTACTAGGTCATTATTTATTAGGTCACCTGCAGAAGAGAAGTAGGGTTATTTTGTGCAAGATGATGCCAATTTACACACATCATAACTGCATTTTTTTTCTTATTTTAATATATTTGTAAACTTATTTATTTATAGTCTTTTAAGCTAAATTTTAATGCATCGGGGGAGTAAATCAATTTACAGAAGTTTAATGCACAAGGTAGGGAATGAATGCTGTACTATTTAATTTATATGTAGCGCATTTATTTTTACCAACAGTGGTACAGATGCGATATGGAATTAATAACGAAAGCATGTAAAATTTTTCTAATGGAGAACATTTTGGATATGTCCCCTTCTCTTTGCTTATTTCCTTTGGTATATCTTTCTTTGAGGAAATCTTATAGGAAGAAATCGATGTGTGGGCTATTGGGCGGCCGCATTCCGCCACCAAAGAAAAATGGGTCGATAATTCCAATGTTTAGACTTCGCAATACACTCACTTCACTTTTTTCCCTATTAGTTATAACAATATTTGTCTAACTCAACATTACCGACAACCCCCATAATGAGTACATGCTTTTTAACAATGCTGCGAAACATTGCAAGAGATCTAAAAATGCAAACAAAATGATTTATATTTATCCAAAGAAGATCCAAAACAAAAAATAAATATTTTCTGGACCAAAAGAGGCTCCTTCTATTCGAGTAATCTCCATTGCCTCTAATTTTGCTTAATATATTTATTTCCATTTATCTAATTAAAAAAAATTCTCAGTTGACTTTCAAAATATCCTTATCTGATTGGTTGTTCCTCCGCAATATGTACTCTTTTCAAATTTTGCAGTATAAAAGAACATGCATGGTAACCAAAAAAGTATTTTCTTTGCCCAAGCAAAAACATAAGTTTGTTTGCTTGTACCCGACTCTTCATTACATCATCACTTTTTGTTGCTATGAATGAACATAAAATTAAGACCCCTTACAATATAAAAAATAAATGGATAAACAAAATAAAATGCGTTACACCCAAAAGAAGAAACAAGTGAACAATGTTGGTAAATATGAAAATTGTTCAAATATATATCTAAATGTCAGAAATATTTTTAATTTAACACTTTTTAGTTACTAACAATTAACATTAGCCGTGTAGCGAACGTTGAAAATATACCGTCACGCTTATTAGTTCACTCGTTTTGGGCGGTACTATTACATTAATACATTCCTGCTTAAGGGAATTTTAGATTGAAATTATTTATGTGTTTTTTATTACATTGGTTGTACAATTGAACGCTTTACCCATTAATTGCTCCTGTGGTGATAGTGTCTAAAAATATGCTGCTTTACTCACCAACTTACGATTGGGTTTGTGTCCTTGAACAGTTTATTTGTATGACAAACATATGCGGATAGATTTTGTTAGCTATGTTTCAATGAAGTTTTATTTTAATCTAGCACTTATTTCTTTTCCTTTTTCAAAAATATTTAAACAAACAGTTAATTTCATTTGAACAAAATTAACTGGGAATAACATAACCTAAAAGACAAATAGTGTTTTTTACGTAATCGGTATCTTCCACTGTATTTCCTAATTTAACATAAAAATAATTAGTCCAGCAACTTAATTTAAAATATTCAGCAATACCAAAGCACCTTTGCACAAATATTGAAACAATGCAACAATCAACATTTGGAAGGTAAGATAATTCAATTAAATCTACCAACATTCACCAAACTTGCCACTAAATGTAAACAATTTATGGAAAAAGTAGAAAAGCATATGTTGGTTTCTTTCTATTGTATACATTTACGAAATAACAAAGGCAAATGTTTACATTAATCAATAAGTCTGAACATTTGTTGCATTTCCCACTATCACCATAACATGTTTACTTAAAAACACACAGAGACACAGTTTTAATTTATGCAACTCCACGACCAAGTGAAATATAACAGAGAAACAAACAACAGACAGTTCATGAAACTATCCCTCACTATTTTTCTTCCAGTTTTCCCTGTTTTTCATGTCAGTTGTATAATTTGAATGCTCATTTGTTTCAACCTTTAGGTAGGCACAAAAAGAACTCGTCAGGAGCCATTTCATAACTTCTGTAAAACAGCTGACATAAAATCGGTTGCAGTCATTTAAAACCGATATATTTGGAAAAAAATAGACGCTCTATGATGGAGAGAGAAATAAACAATAAACGAACTAACAACGCTAGGCTATATTTTGCCTCGATATAACGGACCATAAATATCACACCGTTAAGGTATGCGGGCTTCATTCGATTACGGGCGTCGTGAGCCGCTAATACCGGGATGGCGTTTAAACATTATGGACAAGTATAAATACAGTCCACATTTTACTCTATCCAAAAATTTTTTTAATATTCAAGGTTCCTTTAAGTTCATAACCGTATTGTTGATACTATATTATTGGTAACATTTTGCACTCGGTTCCATTGTTTGCATAATGTTTGGTGCGTTTTAATTCTAGACTCCACATGTATTGCACATGGTTATATGTCCGCATTCGCACATTTTAAACTGTAAAAGTATTTCCTATTTAGCGCGAATATTTAATGTATTTAACCAATTCACAACACATTAAGAAAATATCTTAATTCGAAATCGTACTACTTTTTTATGATGTACGAATATCACCTTCTCTTCTGTCTAATGTAAACTAACACTGTGCTTCAAAATGTTACTTTGGTATGGGGCAAAATTCATTGCCGTTACAAAAGTAGGATTTCGCTATTGAGTTAGAGTTTCGATTTTGCTCAGAAGCTTGTATTGGAGTCATTGAATGTTGTTCCCTCGAAAACAATCATCAAAAGTATTCAATATATTGCTTATATTAAACTACGTGAAAGATCTGTATTTCCATCGAATATTTACCTAGAACTTTTAAGTGTTGCGATTTTTATCAAACATCTAGTTCACATCCTTGAACACAGATACACGCTTGGCATTTTGGTTGATCTCCAAGAAATGTCTAGTTGCACTTAGATTTCAAATTGTACATAACTAATAGAAGTTAATGTGCCGATATTTGCCATAAATGGTGTTACAGACTTTTGAACGGAACTGTACCAGATCTGTTGACGATCAGTTTTGCTGTTAGACACTCTCACCCTCATTAATGGGCTTACCTACTTTAATTGCTTTAATAATAACTACAATCCAACAGTATCGGTCTCGGTGAAGCTTTGGATGGTCATGTACATAAACGTCCTACTGATTTTCAACTTTTAAGGGATCTGGAAAATCTCACTTGGTGATTTTCCAACTGTGAAGGATTATCACAGCAATGCTGCTTTCATAGCCTCCCCAATTCATAATTAAATGTCAAGAAACGTTGTATTTGAATTCAGTCCGGAAGCAAATATCTTGGACTAGGGCTTTATGTTACTGTACTAATCCTGTTTAACTACAGAACTGAAGCAGCAGAGGGTGTTGTGATACAAATGATTACTACAGTATTACGCTAACATAGGCCAATATAAAGGTCTTTTAACTAATAGGAGGTATCTAAATGATAGAGTATATGCCTCAAGAGAGTTTTGATGGTTCAAAAATGCCATAATTCTACCTCAGTAATGGTTTGGTGGAAAGTAAGCTATGATGATGTTACCTATTCCATTTCTGTCGAGAGGTATTGAAGAAAAACCGCCAAAATATACGAAGCCATTCTGCTGAAATCCGGAGTTAAGAACTCGAGTATGATTTTCTTCTTGAAGCTTCCATCAAATTTCAGTTCCAGAGACAAAGTTCATCCAGACTTGGCTTGAGAGAAATATTCTAGATTAGTGCTCAAGATTTGCATTCCACTTGACCCCTCTACTAAAATCAAGGGTGCGGTGTGCAAGAAAAATCATCTAATACTGAGGGAATCGAGCAGCCTTGCAGTCAACAATGGTAAATTTACCAAAGGAAGTGATGTGTACTTCTATAGGAAAATTATCATAGATATTTCGGTTATATGTTGAGGATAAAAGGCAGTGGATTTGAAAAAACTATGATGCTAAATATTGCACGAGAAAACGATATATCGTAAACAGATTAAAAGTATTAAAACATGATGTAGGTACTTAACTAAAGCCTTGTATTTATGACAAGGTTATTGTACATATATGCACGTTGTTTATATGTGTATAAAAACTCAAAACGAGCTTTAATTCTAACAAAAAATAATCGCAAGTGGAGAATTTAAGGATTTATATCATTGTTGATGTTTATAAAACGTTGCAAGTACATTAAATAAATAAAATAAGCCTGATTACATTGCAATATGAGGTGACTTTAATATACGAATTAGTAAAGAACCTGTAGATAAAATAATTGGAAGACATGGGAAGACTCAATAAGAATAATATGTTAAGCAATTTACGTGTGCATAGCGATCATAAGGGCATTTAAAGTAAACCTTTCCCGAAACATAGTTAAAATTTAACAAAACACTAATTTCAATGAGTATTTCAGTATCTAAAATATCAGAAACATACTTAAAAATTATATGTTATAAATAAAAATTAGTTGAATTTTTGTTAGTTTACGTTCTCATTGAATAAATGCATTATATAATTTAATATTTTCATAAAATTCCCTCATTAGCTATTGTAGATCCCCATGAATGTATAGTAATAGAAAAATAGAAAAATAAATTATAAAAACAACTATTATAAAACATTGCAAAATAGGGGTCTCGTGGTTACGCAACTATAATGTTTCATAGTACTTAATAATTAAATTTTATTACAACATTTGTAACTTTGGTGTATGTGAATTAACGATCGGCTAGTTTTCTTAATTAAAATCCATAGATAACAAGGCTTATTTAATAATGAATGCATCTTCCCATCTAGAAAGGCAGTTGGTCTGTCAAGCGTAAGGAGTAACTAACCTTCTTCTCTTCGTTAACAACAAATAAAGCAAAGTTCTGAATTCTTAAGATGCTTGTGACCTTAATCCATTCCACACAAAAAAGCCCCAAAGTCACTAGAATGAGTTTTAAATTAATGTGGTTTTGTCTCAAGTTGAAGTAATATAAAAGTTTATAAAAATAATTACTCCAGCCTCTCAGCCTTTTCAAAATTGCTCCTCAAGGTACAAAGGCTTTAGCGTTGATTAAACTTGGTGAATAAGGAATGGGCTGCGGAAAGGAAAATATATGTTTCTTGTGGAAGAAGATTCTGCAGTACAAAGGCTCGGCATCTGCTGTCTCCGACAGAAATGAATTTGGATGAAGCATGGAGTAGCTGCAAGGAGAGGAGGGTGAGAGGAGGAAGGGCTCTGGATGGTGTGAAGCTCAGGCTAAATGTATTATGGTATGACAAAGGTAGGTGGGTAGAGGAATTAAAATAGACAAAAGGAATAGGGCCGACGTGATAGTGATATCCCAGTGGAGGAGGGGATACTTGGAGAAGGCAAAGATTAATGGTGTCATGAAGTATGGTAGACAAAGACGAAAATGATGTAGGAAATTAGAAAGAATTAAACGGGCTAGAGAAGGATATCATTTTCTAATAACCGATTGGCTGCAGATGGAGGGGGAATATATCCTTGAAAGACTTCTTCAAGATTTATATAGTAGTTTATTGCTTTGCAGTGCAAATGGAAAAGTAGTTTTCAGGAAGAAATACACGCTTGTGCATATACAGAGGGTGCCAAAAATGTATACACTGTTTCACTGTGGATATCTATTTAATATATTTGAAAGTTCGACAGAAAAACAATAGTAATGCCTAGTATGATGTTCTGTAAACAGATGTGACTCACATACATTATGATAGCGTTCTACGTGACAGGTAAATCAACAATGAACAAATAGCCAAGATGATCGTACTTCAACAATAAACAAATGAAGCAAGATTATTGTATAATGTTCTGTAAACATATATGACTCACATTATGATAGTGTTTTACGTAGCTGGTAAATAAGCAATGAACAAACGAAACAAAGATTATTGTAAATCAACAATAAAAAAAATGAAGCCAAGAGTATTGTATGATGTTCTGTAAACAGATGTGACTCACATTACGTTATGCTAGCATTGCTACAACAAAATGTAGCAAAGATTATCGTTTGAACAGCGGAAAGCAACTTTGAAGTGGTATTGGAAAACCGAGAATGTTGTTGAAGTTAAAAGGCAACGTAGATGTGTATACAGAACAGAACCTCAGTTGGACCTCTTCCTATGGGGAACTCTTAAGGATGTTGTATACCGTAGAAAAACCAGCTACATTAGCAGCACTTTGGGAAGATATTGAAACGGCATGTGCTGTAATCACTGGGGACACTTTCGCAAACGTTGCTCAATCAGTAATTCAACGTACTGAGAAGTGTATCAACGCCGATGGTGGACATTTTGAGCTACTATTGTAGCTGTTGTAACTGTAAAAGTCTAAGATAATAAGTATTCATCATTTTCTGTTGTGTGAATTCAGTTTTGTTATGTTAACATAGTTATTTCTTTGTTTGAAGTGTATATACATTTTTAGCACCCCTGTATTTACATTTATTCAAATATTTATTGTAAAGAAAATCAAAATATATTGTTTTAGGAAGATTTAATGCTACTGTAAATTTGCTGCAGACTAAATAACTAGCTTCTAAAGATAGTAACGAAACGTTACCAAAGGTCTCACCATACAGATACCACTACTGAAAAACAACTACAAACATTTAATAAAGCACAAAGCTAGCACTAAATAGAGAAACGTATTTATTATTTGTTTAAACAAAGATTAAATTAAATCTCTTCCTCAGCTATGTAATCAGAAAAATGTCCGTTTTAGTTAAAACGCAATATTATAAGATGCTTCAACTTTCTAATATTGTGTTCTTTTAAAAAATAAATACTCAATATTCCTACATTTCTTACAAACCATTTAAATCTTGTGTTAATAAAGGAACTTAGTGTTGACAAAATTGTATAAATAATTAAACATATCACAAGTACAGGGTTGGTTACGTTATCTCCGAAGATTTACGATGTAGGTGTTTGATGTGCTAAAGAAGATATCATGACAGAGTAACCACCAACAAATACAACAACTTTACAAACTTTCTATTTATTTTAAAGATGTTTAATGTGGTATTTTAGAACTACGGGGATAGTGTTGTCACATACGGTCTATGTCGAATATAGCTACTCTACACCATACATAGTACCAGTCCACCTCATCGGGCACTTTCGATAGAGCCAACATAAGGTAAAATGAATTGAAATGGCAGAGCGAAAAATTCATGAAAAGGAAAATCCACGCCTATAATACCAGGGGAAACAGCAGAAAACCCGAAATCAAAATGATTGGTCCCAAGGGACCTACCGAATATGATTCCCAAGCGTCCACCTGAACCAACTCGCTTGGTGATTATGGACTTTCGCAAGTAGTTCCAGCACACAAAATGCCTTCTCTGCAGCTATGGCTAACATTTTCAGAAGCACCACATAATGGTCAATGGGTCATACTATGTTCATCAATATATAAAATACAAATTTCTAGTCTTTCTACATTTTGCTGTGCAAGGTTCATAAAAATTATTCAGAAGTTTTCAACTTTTTAAAATTCAGAATACCCGCAACAATTTTCCATGACTTTCTTATTTGAAATGGCCCCTATCTGTAGAAAGCAAGTAAACTGGTATTGAATTGAGCTGATTTGATTCATTCCCGCTGATAGTGATCAACTCAAAAGATAAACATATACTGTCATGCCTTCTGTTTTGCCAGTAGTTAACTTGTCAGTCGATACTTTTTCATTCATTTTTCTTTGTGCTTCTCTCTTCTTTTATTCATAGCTTTCCATTACACCTTCGGCATTCCGCTGCTTGACATAATTTCCACACATTCAAACAATGCGAGTTATTATTTCTGACATTTTCATAATGATATTTCAATTTTTATTATATTACAAATAATAATTTTTACCCTTCCGCTCTAAATCTTTCCCAACATTAATTTCTTAGGCAAAAATGAGTATTGCCTATAATGAGCCAAATATCCACATTTTGAAATCACTTTGAAACTATTCGTATTTATTTATTTTCTTACATATGTGAAAAACTTTTTAATTGAGTACTAATTAGTAACTTTATTCATTAATATTTTATTTTAAAATGAAATGCTGTACTTTCTTCTTAAGTTTAATAGAAAATTCAATTAATTTAAGTTCGTTCACTTGAATAAATGAAAGTATGAACTCCTTGATTATGCACTGTTGTATATTCTACTTTCACTAAATCAACGGAGTTTTATTTTCTAACACTTGAAGAATGCAATAACTAAAGGCAATAAATCCTTTTAATTATGTTATATAATATATCGTACGATAGCAATTTAATTTTTTTCATTCACTGGCAGAGACGAGGTTAGTTTTCAGAGTAAATATAAATATTATACAAATATAACTTCAGCGTTAGTATGAACCCATGCATATAATTAAGAAATATAAACATATAACGTACAATTTGAGGAATTGTTTCTGTCATACACGAAACATCAATATCTTAGATCATCATTACGAACTACAAGAAAATATTCGGATATGGAACTCCCTAGAGATAAACGGCTTATAATTATAATCAAAAAAATCTAATTATCTGGATTGCTTGATATTATTAGACTGTCTCATAACAATTGTTGCTTTTTAAGTTTGGTGTTTTGTAAAAATTTAGTGCGTTTTTTTGGGAGGGGGCAATGTTATTTACAGGATATCATAGTTATTGTTGTGTATATTGTGAGCATGAGTCAGTCTGCAGTTTTTAATACACAATCATGAAATGGAGGTAGCAAAGTTTTATATTAGAATCCTTCTAAAGCACTATCGGAATCAACTTTATAAAGCTTCTGCTTTTGCTCGAGCAATGTGTGAAGGGGAGGAAGATGGCATCGTTAGTGAGCGTGCAGTACAATGATCGTTCCAGTGTTTCAATAATGCAGAAGAAAACACTATCCACATTCTAAAAGACCTAAAATAAGAAATATAGAGAATACTTTTGAGAGATTTTTTTTTTTAACTTATGGACGCTCTTTAACAGCTGAGGTCATCAGCGTCCCATTCAACTCGGGGCTTGAAACGGCCGATAAATTTTGCTCAGAGGCCTCTCTTTCAGGCTTGAGGTTCTTTTTCGTGCCGTAAATGTACGACACGGGACCCACGGCTTTACTTCCCTTCCGAAGGAAGCCATACTTAGGATTTTTATGCCCCGAAAAAATCCATCGGTTCTGGCCGGGTTCGAACCCGCTATCTTGGGTTAAGGAGGCAAGTATGGTAACCACTACACCACCAGGACCGACTCTTTTGAGAGAGAATGCACAAAAAATACTTGTAGACTGTCAGAAGAACTGGGACATCTAAAGATACCACACATCGCCACATTAAGACTGTAAAGTATCATACCGAAGCTGTTGAACTGACCAAACGCAGAGCGGGTATCTGTTGCCAGTTTGACGCAAATCCCATGGATGATAGATTTACGAGGAGAACTGTCACATCTGGTGAAACATGGGTATATTAACGCAACCCTGATTCCTCGAAACAGTGGCCGAATTCTTGCCAGCCTACCAAAGTTGCCGTTAAACAAAATCCCAAAGCAATGTTATGTGTCTGGTGGAATTTTGAAGCTCTGATTCACTGGAGGTTTGTTCTAAACAGGTGTGCAGTCGATACAAATCTTTATTATCAACAACTGAAACGAGTTCATGAAGTTTTGAGTCAGTTAATGGAAGTACAGTTCTCTTGCAACAGGACAACTCAATGCCCCATACCGCTCGAACAACCATAAAAAACTTCCAGAATTTAGAAGGGATCCAGCTGCTATCAGGCTCAGCATATAGTCCTTATCTTGCGCCTTCAGGTTACAATCTGTTTCGATTCATTTCCTGCGTGAAAGAAATTACGCAAACTTTGAAGCTGTGGAAGTGGCTAATACCAAATTCTTCGTATCAAAATCCAAAAACTGGTACGGTCGCTGGATAGCAAACTTTTGTGAAAGGCAACTCAAGACTATGGAATCTAATGGTCTAAACTTTGGCGATTAATTTAATTTTTTGTTGGAACACGTTTCAAATAAAGTTTTGTTTTAAAACTTGAATTACTAATGAGACAGTATCTATATTTTTAGTTATCATAGCTTTGTCTAGTCAATAATCATCCTTTGTATTTTCTTAGATAGTTTTCTTCCAGATTTGAAGTCTTCTCAGCAATTTAAGCCCTTCCCCAGCTCCTCATAGCTGGAAGTATTCAGTAATTCTTTACCTCTGTCTGGTAAATGTATTTTTCCGTTCGTCCACACATTTACATTTTAGCCCTCCCAAGCGTTTTGGAAACATAGGTTCTTCAATACTGCCCACATCATGTGCCTTGCCCAATCTTATTTTTAGATTATGGCCTGTGCCGATGACGCCTTTGAGACCTTTTTTTCCCCAGCATTCGCGCTACCATTTCTGTATTTCAATTCAAGATTTTATGTTCAATTTTTCTTCTTCTCCTCTCCCGTTCTACTTTTATTTTATTCGTTATGTTTGGACGTCGTATATCCAGCTATTTATTTTGCTTCTCTTTATTTCCATGCTGCAATGCTTGTACCAAACTATGACCAAAAGTTTAACAACGTTGTGTTTAGTATTCTTTCGATTTATTTTGTTATATTGTTCCTTAAGGATAAATCTGGGCACATTCAACATTTTTGCACATATTCAGGCTGTTATCTACTGCGATTTTAGATCCTAGTGCAGGTTTAGCTTAATGGTTTTAATTTGAGCGATGTTCTGTTTTTCTTCATTCATTCATCTACAGTTAAACTTCTGAGAGCAGCATAATTTTATAAATAGACTGGATATATTTAATATGCATATTTGTGTAATATTAGACAAAGTTCGGAAATATGAGCATAACGTTGAATAAAATGGCTTTAAAAAACACGCAAATAAACTTTTTATGAAATGGTGGCATTCCCTGTATTAAGTTACAAGCATTGAAAACTGAGTGAATAATAGGATGGATAACTCATTATTGAAATTGAATGGAAATTGAAGAGTTCAGATAAAAATAGGACTTGTCAATATTTTAGGGAGATATGAGTTAATTACATTACAGGAAATTTCCTTTTATATTCTGGTGCAATAAGGACTTTTTAGAATTCAAAGTAAATGCTTAAAAGTGCCAATGTTTCTCATTTCAAGCAAGAACAGGACTCGTCATATAATACGAAACCTTTACACGCTGTTTTATCCTCGTAGAAGCGCCCTATAACAGCGCTCTTTCTTTATTACCGGTTCTTTAGATATTATTTAGTAAAACACATTATTGCTGATACATTAATTACATTCATTATTATTTCACTAAAACACTGAAAAGCAAAAATGGGCTTTAAATAAAAAATTGTAAACAATTTCGCTATATAATGTTTATTAACTATTTTAAGCCTCAGATGGGTAATATTCTTAACTTATATGGAAAATGCTAAGCTTCAACATCTTAATTCCCGTTATAACCGATTCTTTATATCTCACTCCTTTATGCATGGAGAAAGGAAAGGCAGAAAGAGTGGGAACAATTTTGTTTTCTTATTCCTTATCTTGCAGAAGGAGTGAATAAACTATATGTTTTTTTCATACAATGTACTGACCAAAATCGCATTCGTACATTGATGCAATTGTAATATACTCGGACATAGAAAGCTCGTTTCTCTTTCTTCGGCGGAAGTATCCCACATATGGCCATTCAGACCAAGACTTCTGTTCGTTAAAGTTTCAAAAAAGAAGAAAACACAGTTTTACACTATAGTATGCAGCTGTGACATAAATTATCATGTTCGAAGCCGAAAAACGTGCTTATAGAAATAGTCAACTAAAATAGGGTTTATAATTTTCAGGAGCATTTAAATCCGTTTTTCAAAATGACAGCGTATTCTAAAGGCCGTTACACCCTACAACGTTTTTGAGTTTATAGCACAATCAAAGTGCGTTATCGTTTCACAAACAAACAGTGCGATCTTTCATTAGTAAAGACTGGATCCCGCTCGATATTACTTGGAGTTCCTCGTGTTTACAGTGACCGACACTAATGAAACTAGCTAGCTAAGATACAGGGCGTTGTAAAATGTTAGTCCATAAACAGTAAAATTATTGGCGGTATTATGAAGCCGTGGTCCACATATCTGCTGTAAGAAATCAAAATAATAATAATATTTATATTTTTAAAGTGAAATTTCAATGGTAATTGCATATTTGTTAGAATAATTTATTATTACTATACTACATATGACAGAAGATAGCTAGTGTAATTTTTAATAAAGAGTACTAGTTATAAGGCCAATTAAGATTTTGAAGGTAATATTATAAACATTATTAAATAATAATATTAACATTAGAGTTCTTAAAATATTAAAAAAGGCACACAGAATTTTGATAAAAAATTATTATCTGTTTATTGGTATAATAATGAAGAGTGCAGTACTTTTTGTACACACGTGTTCTTTGGGATAAAATAGACCAAATTCAAATTTCAAATATTTTTAAAAATTGTATTAAGTAGAAATATTCACACTATTTTATCTGCTATTTTCAGACGTGCTATAAACCTTACAGCAAAATATCACCAGTATAACATAAGTTTAGATGAACATATTTTCGTTTCAATTTTTTTATCTCAATTATTCCTTTTTTTTTTCTTTCTTTCTTTCGTGGTGAATTGCATAATCCTAGTTAAGAAAAGAAATCTTAACGACAGAATTAACAGATCAAAGAAAAATTAATATCATTATATTTAAAGATTACAATAGAATACCATACAGACCATTAAAATAGCACCCAAATGACGAAGTACTGGCTGATTTTGGAAAACATATTACTTTGAAGTGGAAACAGATCTGTGTACCTTATCCTAAAATCAATGAAGATGGCGCACATATGTAGGAAAGAATTCGTTAGAATATAAGATATATATAGAGTTAATGGTATATCAAGATAGCTTCTTTAGCCATTGTTTTTAAAAGAAAAGTAGGAAACTTCGATGATAGCGCAGAAACTGATGAGAGAAGTTGAATGAAACTCTGAGAAACAACGTGGATTGTCTATACGACTTTAGTTTTGGGGATGAAATGAGATCAGAAGAATTAACAAGGCTAAAGAGGCCATGTATAGGCGACTGCGAAGGCAGAAGAAATGAGGTGAAAAGAGAAGAAATAGGAAAGAAGTGGATTGAGGGAAAGAGAATAAGAGCCTTGGCTATAGAATCTTCCCTAGCTGGAGATGAGAGGGAGAGAAAGGAAGGAACAAGGAGGAGGGAAGAGATAGCGGAGCAGTTTGTACAGAAGCTTAAATGCGTCCCAAACTTTTTTCCACTTAAAAGTGAACAAAGTACACATAAAGAAGTTAACATACTCGTCTCTAGCGTCCTTATACCTTCACTTCCTTTCCTAATATCCTCCTTTTCATTCTTCTGCTCCTTACTCATGCCTCTTTTCTTGCATATATTTTATCCTTAAGCGATAAACGACCTGTATAACTCTAAAATCTCGTAGATTTAACTGAAAGAGTTAGTGGCTGTGCAAAATATCCACGTTGACTAGGAAATTGCAAACAAACAAAAAAAAAAAAAAAAAAAAAAAAAAAAAAGTAAATACTGAAAAATATAGGACAACAGACTCCATTTCTCGTAAAAATCCTATTCTCAAGTACTGCAATGTTATATTGCAAATGGTTCTACTTGATTATTAACTGCAGAGCACTTAAGAATAAGATTCCCTTTTTTATTCCTTAGGCATGCGTCGTTTAAGGAAACTAATATCATAGGATACGATGATTTACGACTGGAATATATTCTGCCTTCCCAACCATTTTGCGATGACTTGCAGTTTTACTTCCTCCATGAATCGCTTTCATTTTGGAATGTTTTTGTAGCAAAATGAGAAGAAACATAGGAGGAGGATAAGCGAATGAGCGAGCGGAATGAAGTATAGTTGGAAGGATATAAAATGGCGAACTGTATATAAAAGTAAAATTAAGGGCGCGATAATTTATACGAGAAAGGAGAGATAATGCCGGAAATTTCAGGTGGAACAGCGGGCCAGGAAATGAAGTGGAGAACCCGGGAGCCCACACCCTTCTCGGTCGGTTCCACAACCACCCGTTTTCGTTCATTTCACCCTCCAACCAGCCCTTCACGCTGTCCATGCCGCTCTAGTTGTTAGTTACAGAACCTTGAGCGCACCACAAACCCGTCCACTCTCTCGTCAGTCCTTCAAGTTCTCTCCTTTGCTGATTAGAGCGCCCCAAAAGTTTCCATGCTCATTGCAATGGAGCTTTACAGTAGAAATGTGGCATTACAGCATGTCCTAAAACCAACACGTTCAAGTGTTGATGCTATTGCACAGGACAATGATGAAACCAGCGGATTCATTTTAACACCAAATGTTTAATAAGAGTATAATATAGGAACGTATTTATTTTAAAATGTACAGCAAAAAGAGGGAATGACCTAAAATATATACAACAGAAATATTTGATAGTATAAATATCGGTAAAATAGAAAAAAGTGTATAATGAGAGATAAATAAAGTTGGTTAAGCATTCTAAATTAATAAATAATACAATATTTGTGAACCAAATCAGATAATGATTAAGAGAGAAAGAGGGGATAATGGGGAGGAATGGGAATTTTGATGCAAAAGGAAGACTCTCTTTTATTTTGTTTGAATTATTTGTGGTGAATACCAAATTCCTGTCTGCTGGATGAGCCGGAGCTAGAGGTTAAGAGTGAGATAGTTATATCAAACCAGAGAATCCTTTCTTTTGTTTTTGGTATTGTAACAAATAATTAATTATGAATAGTTTGTAATTCATCATAGAAATGTTGCTTACGGTCTACCCATACTAAAATATAAATATAATACATTTGTTGCAAACATAATCATTAAATTTGTGCATTGTAATTAGTAATATAAACATTGTGTATATATCTGTATCATAAAGTTTCACTTCAATATGTGAATTGTATCTCTACAAAAGGGAAAGTTCCCTTGTGTTGCTCTTTACGGGAGCCCGAACGCCAAGGAAGCCATAAACCGCTATTCAAACGAAGAAAGAACCCAAAGGAAAGTATGTAACTTCTTAAAAGACCTTCCGCTGGCGAAAATTGATTAAAGCAAGGTTTCTAAATACGTTCTTGTTTTAAATTTTCAAATAAAAGCGGGTGGCATGCGCTGGCAGGTGAATTTTAATCAGCCAATAGTGGATATATATTTTGAAGTTTTGAAGCAAGGCGCGGGACGTGCGCGAGCTTGTGTGAACCCCGTTAGGTTTGGTGAAGTCAGATATTAGTTAATTTGAATGGAATATTGCTCCGCTGGGGCATCAGTTTTTGAATTCTCATTTCGCATCAGTTATTCAGTTCAGTTCCCCTACGCAGTTCGGCAACTCAGTTATGATCTACACGCCGCGACACCAATCTTGACGTCTTACATTGTACAAGTACTCAGTTCAAAACTCAGTTAATATAGCAGATAGTCAGATATCATATTCATTCATCTCCTTGGAAGTCGGGACAGCTAAATTTATATTCAACAGAGCTACGTTCTCTCGTACGCACAACACCAGAGGACGCGAAAGATCTTGTGAATAATAAATGACCATACATATTCAGTTCCACTCATTGCGTGATTAACACGGTTGATATGCTCTCCCAGTCCTGTTGAGCATGAGTTACAAAATAGCACAACAAACCCCTGAGATAATGTTGTCATGTAGCGTGGGCAACAACACCAAAGCGATCAATAGTCAATTAACGATGATCGCGACTAAATATGCCGATCAGCAATTAAACCGCCTCAAAATTTGTGCCCCACCAGGGGCAATTGGCTCACCAATTTGGAGCCTATAACAAACCACTTCAATATTAAAGAATGGCCTGGGTTAAAATAGGGTGAAGTCACTTTGTGTTTTGCGTAGCATTTTAATAAACAAATAAATGTATTTTAATAATTATTTGTTTTATGTTGTAATATGTCACGGTTGTTTAAAATGGTCTTCTTGCGAAGCAATGCATAGAATGTTATTTAAATGCTTGTCCGTATAGTATATACCGAGGGTGCCAAAAATGTATGCAAACTTCCACAATAGATATCTGTTTAATATGTTTCAAAGTTAGGCCGAAACACAACAGTAATGTGTAGTATGATATTCTGTAGACAGATGTGACTCATATATATATATATATATATATATATATATATATATATTATGATAGCGTTATTACGTGACAGGTAAATCAACAATAGACAAATGAAGTCAAGATTGTCATATGATGTTCTGTAAACAGAAGTGACTCACATTACGTTATGCTAACGTTGCTACAACAAAATGGAGCCAAGATTATCGTTTGAACAGCGGAAAGCAATTTTGAAATGGTATTGGAAAACCGAGAGTGTTGTTGAGATTCAAAGGCAATGGAGACGTGTGTACAGAACAGAACCGCCAACGCGAGTAACAATTGCACGCATTCGAGACAAATTTGAGACTCGTGGTACCGTATGCGATGCTCACATGGACAGATCTGGGAGACTTCGCACAGCAACAAGCCACGCGTCCTGGCTGTGGTTTCGGGACGTTTTGAGTACTCACCGCAGAAATCTACAAAGCAATTTGTACGTGAGACTGGGATTAGCAGAACCAAAGTACGTCGTGTTATTAAAACAGCAATGTTGAAAATTTTCATCCCAACACTTGCATGCATTAAATGAAGATGACCCTGATCGGAGAATGCAGTACCGTGTGTGGTTTCGGAACATGGTACAAGATGATGAGGTCTTCGCAGGGAAACATTGCTTGACTGTGAGCTTAATTTTAAGACAAACAGAAAAACAATTTCTTATAGTCACGGATAAAATAAATACGAGTATGTTCTTGAGCAAAAAAAATATTAGCTGTTGAGCAATCATACAACGAACAAACTTGCTCATCTCTAGAAAGCTTTCGTACAAAAGCTTTTAAAAATGCCTCCATCTGTTATGGTTTTTATAGAAACTTGACTATGACGGGATTACATACTCGTAAAAACTAAAAATGCAGTTTTAGTATAGCAACAATTAGTTTTGGAGCAACTTATGAAGCTACAGCACAAGACCTTTTATAAAAATAAACCATGTGTGTTTCAATAAGATTGTGCGCTTACACATGAAGCCAAGTCACGCAAGCATGGCTCGAATACAGCGTATCTCAAGCCATCAACACTTCTGAAGGTTCTGACCTTATTGCTTTGCGTTACTAATAGCTAGCTGCTAATATGTCGATTATAGGACAGTTTTAGTCTCTAAAAGAAAGTATTTACCGAATACTTTTACATAATGAGATTCGTATGAGACTAGCCTATGCCTTGACATGACGTAAGATATAATAATAATAATAATAATAATAATAATAATAATAATAATAAATTGCACCAAAATTAATGCTCTACCTGCCAGCCGAGAACCAGACCCCGCGTTACGGTTGCCATGTATATTAATGACGCTGTATGCTTGCAATTGTGTGCGTCATGATACCAAAAGAATCTTGAACCCTGTTTTCATACGTTTTAGAATCAATATAAAAAAGTTTCCAAAATTTTCTCTCTGTGAAGCCTTTTTACAGTCCTATGTGGGCCTGAACTTTACCGCGACGATCACTGCGTCTTCTACCTCCATCACACGATTTCATTGGTAGAGTGCAGTATTGCAGAGGGCATGTGATCAGCACACCGCATCCGCTGGTCGCTATATCCGGCTTACTAGATCGGAAATCGCCACCTCTCCATCAGGCAGCTTCCCAATTGTCCTCACGAGGTTGGGTGAACCCCGTTCCAGACCTCGCTAACTCATAATAATTCCTAAGTATATGCCGGGGATCGAACCCGGGCCTCCCATGCAGCATTCAGTAACGCTAACTACTAGACCAAGGATTTCCAAAACTTTAGACTCATTAATATCTCTCACTAACCCATTTGTAAGAACCATGTTCTAAATGCTAAGCTTATTAGCTACGTTTATAATGTAATGACAATTTGCATGGAGGGCTATAAGTTTTTATCCAAATGAATAACAATTATTTATAACAACATTGTTTATATTATTTTGTTTCAGAGTACTAAAAGAGAATACCTTTAATACATTTTTGCTTCTGTACTTACATATCTGCTTTAATGGTAAGTAGGAGCCTGCAAGGTGCCCGTGAGTGTATGAATTGTTTTAGTCATTCGACAGGTTTGTCCTGCCTACCACAGTAGAATATTCTTTGCGAGAGGTCGATACTTATATGGCTCATTCTGCATGCAAATTTTTAAAATTTTAACGAAATGAAAATATTGGTTTTTTTCATCGGTGAAATAATTCAACATATAATTTAATCCAAAATTATGTGATAGAAAATTAAGTTAAACGACTTTTTTCTTTAAAAATATTAAGCTTCTCAATAGGATTTCTATTGAGGTCGAGCGAATTTGCAAGTTTTTTATCCCATTGAAATAATTAATTTTGTTAAACTGCAAAATAGTCATTAATGGCATCGATAGAAAAAGCGAAGGTGTTAATAAATTGTGAAAACTGGAACTACGTGTGTTATATTTTTGTTTGTTTATTATCTCCTTTCCCTGTGATAGTGCATCACAAAAACGTTCAGCTAATAAACTGAGCATATAGCCGAGGAAAAAACATTAATAGATTGTGGTACTGAAACGAGGTTCGACCAATCACCCCTGAGATACCAATCCATTTATAAAATTAGATCATCTCCTTATTCACAACGAATCCACACTCAATCAACACCTATGAAAACACATAAATATACTACTCTAAATAGCGCCGCAAATGATATTGTTAAATGTAAAAGCAATAAATAAAAATTAATCTGGAATATTACGTCCTGATATAGAATCAAGTTATCAGGATATAGTTATTGCAGAATAAAATCAAAATAATTAAAATACAGTTTATCAGAAAAAACTCTCACTCTCTCCATCTTTTTATGTTTGTGTGCAAAAACGAAAGAATATGCGCTTGGTATAGCACATCCCTTTTTATACAGAAACACCTCGATGTTCATGGTCTGCAAAGAACGAAAACTGTCCCACCCAACATAAATAGCTTTGAAAAACAAAAGGATGCATACACATGCGAGGTTGGCTTTGCTCTTTGCTGGACTTTGCCTCCCTTTAATGAGAAGAGAAAGAGAGAGGGAAAAAAGGAGTGCAGATGGAATTTCACTGGGTCTTTTACAAGTAGATCTTTGGTGTTCTCAGGCCTGTGAGAATATTTAAATAGAAACGGAGATAACACTGCTGCTTTGGATACGAGTTTGTAATTTGCAGTTCTGGTTTTGCATGTTATCTCCGCAAAGCAAGCTGTGAACCTTCTTGTTTCTTATCCGGGAATTGGTGTCTAAGGCCAAATGAATTCATAGAATGAAATATAAAAGATAAAGGGTCTTTGCCTTCTAACGCTTGTTATTCAGCCTTTACATTCGCGGCAAAATGGCTCATGAAAGAACTAGGGCTGATTTTGGTCCAGTAACTTTGCATTGGAGAACGCTTATTTTACAATAATGCATTTGATAAGTGAAAAAAAAGTTTAAATGTGAAAGGAGAGCTGCTCCTTTTCCTTAAAAGTATTTTTAAAGACTCGCTCTAGAATAGTATAAAAGTGTAAATTCATTCATTCATTTATCAAATCTACTTCTGCAATTGGAAAAAAAAAATATTATAAACTTTCCCACATATATTATTTTAAATTTTACATATGTGTGCATTAAATATACATGCAAAATAATATTATTTCAGCTACGTAATTTCCAAAATTCGATCACAAAGATAAACTAATTTTGTAATTTTTCATTTTTAAGGAAATCCCATTATAATATATTTATCAACAGTTAAAACAAAAATCAATAAAGAAGCTAAGCTTTTACATTAGCTTTTCTTTGTGCTTTACACAATTTATTTCTGAAAAATACAACATTTCATTATTGCTTTATTACATCAGTTGGGTGAAGTAATTGGGATTCATTTACAATCAAACTATCAACATTTTGCAACCTAATAATCAATTCTGTTCTTAATGGATTACTAAACCCTTGAAAAACATTATCAACTAAATCACCAACATGATCAGAAGTTATAATATTCATCCTACTTTTTATTTGAGTAATTTTTGGAACCAACAAATGTGGAGAGTTTGATTTTATCCACACTCTGCATTAGAAATAAAGCTGTAATTTTCGTAAACAAATGCTGTTGAAATTTTATCAACTTTAAATGTGAGCATTTACATTTCTTCCAAACAATTTACTACTGTAACAGATTTTCGTGAAAATTGTCTGAAAAATATGTACAGAATATCTAAATGAGAATGGGTGTATATGGCAGCTTTGATCCAACTACTTCATCTATTAAACATGGGCTCGAGGTTTACATATTAGTAATGGCTTTTCTGAATGATGTTATCTGGCTAACTTTCTGCTGTGTCTGGCTTACTCTATAAAATAGTAACAGAATCTCTCAAAATGAGAGGAAAGGTGGACATTTGTAATGGATATTGTAATATTTTAATTAAGAATAGCACTGAATCAAATTTATTTCATTAATGCATGACATTAAAAGAGCAAAGAACATTTCAATACACAAATTCAAAGGAAGCAAATGGAGAAAATCCATGCTTGTTAGAATATACCAGTTAATTTTTAAGAGCAAGTATTAAATCAATAGTGATTAAAGCCATGAATATCTGGGAATGGCGAAAAATGGAAACACACACCAAACAAAGTAATAGTCACTTCGTAATGGCAAAAATAAATCACAAAAATACTTACTATAGAACTAAATGTAGTAATATATGAAGCTAAGGATGTATTATTGGTAAATAACTGTTTTATCTATCAAACTGTTTACTTAGTTAAACATGTCTATTGGGTCAACCGTACAGATATCAACAATTCGTACGGGATTTACTACCATCATGAATTTATGCTTTATAAATACAGTCAGAGAAGTTCGACGATGACTTGTATAAGTTGAATAAATATTTAAAATGTATAAAGCCAAACACGCAACCTGGAAAAAATTGAAATTTATACATTGAGAAATTTTCTCCCCTTTTTCGACGAAAATTTCAGCAGGTGATTAATGGTAGTGTTGTACATAAGTAAAAATACGTGTGGATAATACTGGGCAACTTTATCATTCATGGGTAACCAATTATATATTTGAACACATTATTTCATAAACGAACGAGGAAACTGTTTTTCATTGCATTATCGACACTGAACAGTGAGCATAACCAAAACGCAGTAACTCGTTCACCGCATATGCATAAGTCACGCGAGAGGTCAATACTTGTATGGCTCTGCAAGTCACTGGAATGCCAATGAGCTTGTTATGTGATAGAGCGAGATGAACGATAAAGCCTGTAAGAAAAACATTCTAGGATTGATTCATTAATATTGGCATATTAAACTGCTAGTAATAATTGCATTATATACAATTTGGTCACAAGGGAGCTTAGTATAAATGTCTATACATTTTAATTTTAATTACTACATACTGTTGTACCGTAAATGTTCATATAGGAGAAGAAAGTCAAAACCAGTGATTTAACTGTAACCCAGGTATATGCACGTTTCGTTCTGCTTGTCATTAAGGCTAATGCACTGTGCAAAAGGGCAGTGCTTAGTTAATGTATAGTTGCAAGCGATTTGCGTACCTGTAGCTATGATGGCTGATGTTTTGTTAGTTTGGAATGCCACTTGTACTGTTACTACAAATTCGGTGATGCTATTTAGCTGCAGTGTGGAAAAGCAATATTTAGCCCAAGTAAAGCGATTATTACGCTCGTTATATCGCCGTTATATGAATGTTGTTACAATAATGATTATTGCGAGAGTGTCTGTGTGACGATATAGTGGAAAGGAGTTAATGGTATCGAAATAGTGGGCAGGGTAGAATTGCGCTACTGTTTGAACGATCACCGCAAAGGCAACCTCCATAGCTCCATAAATGGATTACATTATAATCTCATATTGATGTATTTATTTTATTGGTTATGCCCAGGGTGGGATTCGATGCAATGAATCTTGTTTGGAAATAACGTACGAGGCATTGAATGCCGCTCTGAGGTTAGCGTGTGGATGAGATTATTAATAAACCAAACGCACTGTGTTCCACATCTCGTGCTGGGCTGCGTTTCTGAAAATTAACATCAATATTGCTACCACCATATTCAATCTGCTTGTTGGCAGATTAACGCATTGGCGTTCGGAAAGTAACGTTAATTTAGTTTAACGAGTTTTCGCGTATGTTTTTATATCTCGTTAAGCGGGTGGTGGAGGTAATGATGGCTGTAGTCTTGTTAGTTGTAGTGGTAGTGCATTCAGTTTGATAAAATCGAATCTATGGCGTTTAATATACTGGTAATGGGATATTTCCCAGCCTTAGTGAGTAGTTCATTAAATCGGACTAAATATCCCCGGCTTCCCTTCTCTGTTTTGCGATCATCGCGTCACGTGAACGAATGGATGCAACGAGGGGAGTTAAATGTTACATCTTTTAAGTACTTACCATTAAATGTGAAAGTCAGAATGATTTTGCAGCTTTCTTGTTGTTACTTTTTCGAAGAGAGTATCTACATATATGACCTAAAAATGTCACATATATAACTTTTGAAAAAAGGTCTGAATAAGGTCTATCCAATACATTTGATCACTGTTCCATGGCTTACGAAAAACGCCATTAGCACCTTAAGCAAGACTGATATTTAAATATAACCTTTTTACTTAAAACAAACTTTGCTAAGATTTCTTCAAGGAAACTTATGGAAAGGTGTAGAGATATATGATCTTCTTGTCTCATTTCTATATCAATATTAATCTCATATTCTTTTCTGTAAATTTTGTTTTCGGCTATTGTGTTTGATATAAGAGCCAAAAGTTAATTTTTTTCTTCTCCTACTTCTACTGTAGCTCTCTCAGCAAAGCAACTTGTGCGTCCGAGACAGATGCCTTAGTAAAGTCAATGCACATTTCTTCATTGAATAGAACCTTGGAATAATAGTATATGGAACCTTTTGTATTTATGAAGAATTGCCTTATGAGTAATAGTTAATTAATTACGACCTACGACAAATTTTAGTAGATTGCTTTTGCATAGTTGTAAAACAACAAACTCTGCTAATTTTTTCCCTATTAAAATGTTGGTAAAAAGAAGATAGGTTAATGTATGATTCTTCAAATCTCTCAGGGATCCTGCATTTCTTCTCAGATCTTGTTTCCTTGGTCCCTGAGGATGATAGTATTTTTTATGTTTCCCACATATAATTCTGTTAGTAGCTTATCTATACTTTGTTCTTCATTGGTTCCTTACATATTGTAGATGCCTCCGGAGGTATCTAAAGTACTAAGTATTTGATATTTTTATCAGTTAGGGAATGTTAATTTAACAATAGTGCAATGAAAAAATGACCATATGAAGATTAAAGAAACGTAAAAAAGGCCTTCCCAAGATAGGGTAAGGAATGGTAATTCCGGCCAGAAAGCGAATAGGGTCATTTTTTTTTAAATCACATCCTCACTACCAAACAACACGTACGTAATTAATTACTACTATCTGGCGGTAACTATTAGAACACCTCCAGAAGTAGGAGGTAAGATATCAGTGCGAGGCGCTTTTGTTGTTGCGTAGTTTGTTGTGTAAAATTGTGCTCTTATGAGGTGAGTTCGTATATGTTATTCGTTTTTAGAATAGTATAAAAGTGATGTCGAAATGGTTGGATTAATTTATTTAATTATTTATTGAGAATTGGCTATCTAATAAGCTAAACTATTTGTCAGAGGTTATGTCGGTGACCGTGCTTTATCATGCTTGCGCTGGTGTACCAACATAGTCTAATAAAATCCTGTAATTCTGGCTGCCTACGCTCCCAATATGGACTCCTGCGGGAGGAAGTGATGAGGTCACGGAGACACCGGACAGCCAGCATCTGTGGGCTGTAACTGCGCGGATGCAAATCAGGTTTTTACCGATAGGACACTGCAACGCCTGTGGAGCCTCCCGAGTTGTTCGAGCCCCTCAGAAAATTTACTTCTATTCCATTCATAAGCGCAAGTCACTATCACACCGCACCAATCCTCTATCCCTGGTGATTTCTATCCTTTAAGAGAATCAACAGGAAATCATTAAAAGGGGGTAGCAAAAAGGTCGTGTAATGTAAATATCCATTCGCTTAAATGACATGGGGAAACCACGAGAAAAACTCAAAGTCAATATGAACTACCCAATAATAATTGAACCGGAGATCTCTCAAATGTAAAGTTTAAGCGTTATGGTTATCACTCCCCCCCCTTCGGTGTAGGGAAAAAGACAAACAAAAAGAAGAGCGACGCATCCTAAAAACGCTGTATATGTAAGTAGTTGTAATGAAATAATCCAATCACTAGTTTTTATATTTGCACTACCTCTGTTATGTATAACTATCATTGTGAATAGCCGGTTAATATTTATCGTAGGCTGAAACAACCAGGTAACCACTATTTGTTCATTCTTTAGCAGCAAGTAGCTCTGTGGTCAAAATTGTGCAAGATTAAAATGATTCCTTTAGTAATAATTGTGCCTATAGCAAATTTCATTTAAACAAAAATTCTCCAGGTGACAGGACGTTCCTCAGCTTTAGACGAAAGTCATAATCTCTCTTTCTTCTGGAATAAAAATTATTAAAGATGGAAATCAAAAACTTAACAATTAATGAGACAGCAAATAAAAAATAACAGGACTATGAAAATTAAACGATGGTATGGGGAACGGAATTAAAGTGCGGAATTCTTTTTTATACAACTAAAGACGTAAAATAATTCGCGGAGCAGGAGCATGGACATTAATAGCTTAATATATTTCTTTTCAAAAAAAGTTGATTTTTGACTGCACTCGGCAAGAATTTCTATAGGTGACAGAATAAAAGAACATTGTTAAAATATTAAAAATCCAAACAATCTTATTGTAAAAATATAAAAAAAAAACATTTTTATTGTGTGAACATGTTTCAAATATTCCAATGAGTTTCATCAGCTAAAAGAAAAGTAAACTATACAAATTAACTTGGGTGAACCTAAATGTACATATCGGAGAAAAGGATTAGAATTGCGGGGAAAGTTGGGGAAGAACTACGGATAATTAATTTGGCGCAGAGAGAAACCACTGGGTGAGTAATATTAATTATATTATTATCATTTACCAACATATTTTTATTGCATTATATGTTTTTGTGGTATACAGCACAACTATGAGACGGTTGACAGTAACCCCGATGTTTTAATGCAAACCATGGCATTTGACAAGGATGTCTCAATAACGTAATTCCTGTGCTGGCTAAGTTTATTGAACCAGCCGGCTCCTATTAACTTCGCTATCCTAACCTTAACCTGTTAGTCATCACCGAACCCTGTGTGCCGCTTCACAAAGCTCGGTACCAAATTAAATCCGTATTGCTGGGAAAGCCGGCACTGATGTGAGATCCAAAGTCAACATGGAGTGATGTGCTCCCAGAGATTGTAACATGTTATTGCAACGCTCAAGTGGTACACTCGGCTCCAGTGGCAATTCCCCTTTCTCTCGAATGTCTGATACTTTACGAGTTTCCTCAAAGTAAACGTATTCCAACACGAGAATGCCTTTTGGTTTACACTGAACGGACCCCTCTCAACGGTCATTCAGCTCGCTATGGTTATAAAATATGCACTCCCCCAGGAAAGGTTTTACGAGCTTTGCTTGAGGGAGATTTACTTTCCACTCAGCCTTAAAGGAAAATTAGTGCTCATCTAGCATACTCATAAGAATGACCATCATCCATTGCGAATTGAAAGCTTCCAGGAAAAGAAGTTAGTTCTATTTTGGAAGGTAATACGTAACGGTCAGTCTACATTCAAGCATATTGATGCACATATAAACATTTAGATGTATAATGGAAAATATTGTAATAGAATAAACCAAGTTAGTCGTTAATCTGAATGCAGATCACATTATTTAGCATCAGTGTTAGTCTTTTTTAGTTCAAATGAATTTGCAGTTACTCAAGCGAAACATGCGGTCGTGTGATGCGCTTAAGGGACAAATACAGGAAGTTATTTTTGTCTGCGCCCGCAGCTGAACGTAACTCACGCAGGGCCGAGATTGCAACACTTGCCGGCTCTATTTTATACCATACAGAGTTGTTCGAAATGGGGACTGTCTCAATTTATAGCTTTTCTAATATGTTTAATTCTATTTTCATTCTCTTGCAACAGTGCAGGAGCTATATCTATCCACTTTTATTTTTTATCTCTATAGTTATAACATTTCAATACAACACATTACAGTAACAATTACTTCGCTGTAATTTACATACTGTATTGAATTTCGCTGGGAACCATTATTGAGTTATACTGATTATGTTAGCGTCAGTCGGTTGATAAAAATAATACTCGCCTTCCTAACAGCAAAATGCGACTGACGAACATATACAGCCATCATTGCAGCCGCGCAAGCAGGTGGCTGTAATATTTTATTTTTATTTTTATTTATTTAAATGCATACATAACAAAAGATTACAATGAGAGCGTTGCAAATCCGAAAGATCGAAAGCTCGTGTTCGGGTTCAAATTCAATTCTTTATGTGCTTATACACTGAAATATGAACATGTGAATTAATAATGTAGACAGAAAAACCTTTAAAAAGTATATTAAATACACGTGCACGAAACAATAAGCTATGTATTATGTGATAAGAATATAAACTCAAGTAAAAGTTAAGCATACAAATGAGATTAGCAAAGCTTTACTTTTTAGTGAAAGCATGAAATGAGGTTTTATTTAAAATTGTTAATAATAAGCAGGAATCTATGTAATAAGAGATTTTTAAAATTATATCTTTAAATAACCAGGATATTTTCTTGCGAATTAACTTACCATTTTTTTTTTTTTGAAAATGACTTTTTCACATATTTACGAATCATAAAAACCGGTTCTTCGGAACAATATTTATAGTAGCATAACTAGTAAAGAAGATTAGCATACGATTTATACAAAATAAAAACAACCGTTAACACACAGCCGCGCTCTACTGGCGGTAACCTCACTGTATATAAGTGAATTATGTGAGTAAATTGCTACCATTTCTCATTGTCACTAAGTTTGCTTTTTGGGGCATTAGTGTTCAAGGTATTATAAAATGTAGAATTAAATGTTTCATCTACTAAGAACGCTGTGTCACTGGTAAGGATGTAATTTGTTTTACTTGCCTCCTATGGATGTTTATTTGGCATAAAACTGTAACAGATGATAAAACAATGTATTTTCTAGTTAAATGCACCTATTCAAGAACTACAAGATATAGTAACACATAGAGCTGTACATATTTAGGACGCTAGGGCGGGATTACTGAGAGGGAAACAAATTTATTTACTATGCTTATTTTTACCATTATTAGTCTCAGTAGTATAGTAAGTATTACTACGATTACATTAAGAATCCGAACAACCTCTTAACAGATGTAGCCATAAACTGTTGTGACAGTTCCTCACTCCACGTTTGTCCAAGAGTGAATACATTTAGATAATTTAAATAGTAATAATTATTAAATATTATACAGCCTGTAGTTACAAACAGGAGCGTTCATGTATCGCGAAAATGTATTTATGCCTATATGGACGTATAACTCTATGACAATAGGGAAGAGGTTGATTTTGTAATATTTTGTGCCCTCTTCTTCTGATAATGACTAGAAGAACGTGTCTCTCTATCGTGACCAAAGCTAAGTGCATGCAGGTGTCCGAACAATAGGTCTTTTGCATCTTAGTTGCTGGAGATGCTTCCAAATTCGTTAAAAGGTAGAAAGGGAACAGGTGTCTGCGAGGACGTCATTACATCGTTTGATCATGTTGACTCCCCAATAAGGAGTCAAAGAGGTGATGGGTTTAAAGTAAGCTCGTTATGGAGCTTAAGAGCTCACCAATAGTATTTGAAATATTTTAAAAGCTCAGGAATCCGTGGGCACTATGCTGTGACACCTGTGAGTTCTTTGAACCACGTGGGGCAGTTTTGAATTTCTTGCATAAGGGGAAACAACTTTGCATAAGCACGCTCTAATTTCCAACATCGCTTTACCAGAGACAGTAGACAAGAGACACACAAATATAATTTCAAACTGCATATGCAGCTCGCGTCATTAAATTCATAGAGGTAACAAATCCGATGACCGATAACAAAGTGTCATGTGATTGGAAGCACAACAACAACAGCAACATCCTTAACACTATACTAAAGTGTTGTAAAGAGAGAAAGCTGGACAAGTGTTCACCTAAGGTTTCTAAATTAGTTAGGGAAGAAATCTGTAGGAACTAGAAAATCCTCAGCGTTTGAAAAATTCCGCCATCAATTTTAATCATAGTACGAACTAATAAAGATATACGTTTTTCATGTAGTTAAGTAATGCGATATTACTTGCATATACAACTGCACATTAAGAGAGCCCTCTAGGAGGATCATATAAAGAAGAAAGTCCTCCAGGGTGAATTCTATGCAAAGGATTCAATAATAACAATAGACCGCTCTATGTAATCCATGGCTCCTTCACAAGATCTGTGCCACTGTATGCCTTCATGAGCATAGCAGGTGTATAAGTGAACTATAACAACGTATACGATCTTTGTAGCATGAGAAAGTGAGAAATCTGTTTCAATTGCTAATTTCAATCACAGTAAGTTATACACACATTGTGCTGATTTGTTGTTGTTGTTGTTGTTGTTATTATTATTATTATTATTATTATCACATCATTATTATCATCCATATTTACAATTTAAAACAGTTGCGTCGTCAATGTAGTGGCCCAACGTTAGGCACTAAAAACATGTAACTGTTAGTTATGGTTTCATATGTGGTTATAATCGCGGCCTTGAACACTTACCTGAATCCCGATTGTGCTTTTTTATGTGTTGATTTGCATTGAAGAAGACTTGGGGAGAAGTGATGATAGATAAAGTGGCAACGATTTTCTGATTACTAAAGTTTTATTAGTTTTTCGTTATTTTCAGTTCCCCACCGGAGCTTTTGGCATCGCCGGCAGTGGAACAGTATCAAAGACGACACTTGCCTTAAATTGAAGTTAGTAGCTGTGTCTGGATGTAATGAGAGTTCGAATCGGAGTGCTGTGCTTCTACTATCTGCTTCTGCGTCACACTTCAATTAAGAATAAGAATCAGAATCAAATGAAGATAGGAGAAAATGTTTCCCTATTTATATTCCCCTTTGCACATGAACGCTTCACGCTATGAGATCACACGGGTGGACACAATGAACCTACGGCCACTGAGTTTTTAAAATACGCGATTCTCGTTGGAGAGTGTCAGCTCACTTTTAGGTGCCACTTTTGAATTTCAACATTACACCCCACGTGATTCGCTACTGCAAAATCGCGTGTTCCGATGACCAGTAAAATTCATTACATTGGAACGATATCTTAGGAATGTTAACGGGACCAGCACTCCACTTCGCGGCTGTAGACACAAAAAAGCTCTATTGTCCGGTGCAAAAGGCATCAGCTTTTATTCCTATTGTAAATGGAAGGCTTGGTCGTCCTCAGGATGGCAGATATGTTGAGATGCATATCTGACCGTAATTTCCCTTCCCTGCATACAAAAGTGTTTTCACAATACAAAACGTTAAATTATTTTATAAAATAATATTTGTATCAGACTGGGGGAGACAGATTGCAAAAACTGCTCTTTGTAGTTCCATATCAGTGGCAAATCAAATTCATTGATTGCCTTCGCAATTAAAAACCGAAAGTCTGATCCAATTCCCTCGGTAACAGATGTATTGCGGCAATACATTTCACAATTCTGTTGATTTCCAAATCAAATTGGCCTAATTTCTTCCAAAGTAGATTGATTTGTACTGTGCCAAAAATAGCTCAAATTTTACAAAGAAAATTATATAAAGATTACCATTTCTGCTTGGCTCAGCATGACATTCACCAAAGAGTGAAACTTCATTATGGTGACCACCAACACATAAGAAATCTCCAAATGTATCCGTTGATACTGGAAAAAGAACAAAGTTGTTAACAGCAGAAAAGCATTCGAGCTTGATGTTCCCTGTTGATCTTGCATATAACGTTTTATAATATGCCAGTGCTCGTCGTCATTTGCTAATAAAAACTGATATATCCAGAATTTGAAATATGAGCAATGTATAGAACATCTATCATTAAGTCTATATCTCTATAGAGTTTTTTCAAAACCTTTCTCTACTTTTGCAGGAAGAAAGAACAATCAGCTTTTATTGTGATGAATTGAAGTTGTGGTTAATTTATAGTTAAAACATGCAGAAAATAATATGCACATCTAGTTGAAACTAATGCTTGAATTAAAAAGCTAAAAGGGGAAGACAATTTTATTCAGAGAAATACATGCTTTGTTTTAATTTTAAACGTAAAATCAGAGACTTGGATATACACCTTGTTGTTCATACTGCATTTTACATTTGGGTTAGTAGAATCACGGCAGCCAATAATGCCTGTACTTCAACTCCGCTTTTCCCTTTTCTTTAACGTCATTTGAATTTGTTCCTTGCCAGTCTCACTGCAATATATATTCATTCGTGAGTGAAAATGTAGTTTGCCCGAGGAATTTATTGAAAACTCTCCTAATTATCCAGATTTGCAATTAACGACATAATGTACAAATTTTAATTATACTACCATGCAAAACAAAAATTACATGCAGTTTTAACAAAGAAAAACCTAGATGAAACTGACGAAATTTTGAGTTTTCACGATTATAATTAATCACAAAATTAGCACAAGTGAGGGTTTTGGAATTTAAAGGAGAACATTGACAATGAAATCATAAATACCACTAGGGGCCAAACAGAATTTTTTTCCTGATACAATGTCTTCTTAGCCGAGGGAGAAGTGCAATTCTAATATCTTCAATAAGGTTTGATTGTATACATTTTACTAAATTACCTATTTGACAATTCACATTTTCTCACTTTGTTTATGAATAGGAATTTCTAATTTAAAACAGCTTTGATTATGTTTCGAAAATATTAGGTGAATACTTATCCGGTGTGAATTTTTTATTTATTTATGCAATCACTATATAGAACTTACATATACTGGTTAAGAATCGAATCTGCAGGCATCTTTTATTTCATTTCGTTAGCAAAGATACAAATCTCTCATATTATTGCAGTACCCATCTAGACATAATTTCTTATTTCCAAAATGCATAGTAGACAGGAAATTATAGCGGACATTTCTTGGAGAGGAAGTAGATATCTATTTTATCTTATATGTGCATAAACTGTTCTATAAGTATATGTCCATTGTTTTCATTGCCTTTTTATTGCCACTTTTAAGAGCATTGGCCTTATAGTTACATTGATAGCAAAGTTCCGTTCAGTTCATTTATTGCAGGACAGAGGCTATAGTTGCATTAAACACTTTTATCTATCTGCCTTTTTCATGCAGGCTAGAACAATCGAAGCAAATGTAACACAATAGTTTCCTTGACCTATCATCAAATGAAATGAAGTTAAAATGGGTAAAAAGGAATATATACTCGTTCTAGTGAGAAAGCCAAGATCAGGAATGGTCTGGTTTAGACTGGGAGGTTTGAAGACTAAAGAATTAACGGAATTTCTGGTAAAAGAATATACCCATTTTATATAGGGGATGAGGAATGGGTGCATATTCTGGTAGAGTGCGCTCTCTGAAAATACCTGAGATAAACGCTGTTTCCAGATTTTTTTATGGTAATTACAACTCGATTATCATGCTAGGACTTTCTTGCAAACCACACTAATAGTTGAATAGGCTAAAGTGCGCGAAGGTAGAAGCAATTTATTTTCTGATTAGAGTGCAATAACTGATGTAATTGTAAGTACTATGGAAGTTGTTTCTATTCATATTTCTGAAATACTGTTCTTCACTTTTAAAATATTTATTTATTATTGTTGTTTTACATTTGTATACTTTTTTCCTCTTTCTAGTTATGTATCATATTTAAGCATGTAAGTTCAACGACCCATGCATAAAATATAAAATATATTAGAAATATATATATATATATATATATATATATATATATTGAGCTTTATAAAAATAAAGATACACCTACTACTACTACTACTACTACTACTACTACTACTACTACTACTACTACTGCTACTACTACCACTACTGCTACTACTACTACTACTACTACTACTACTACTACTACTACTACTACTGCTGCTGCTACTACTACTACTTTGATAGATGGCCTAAGTTGCAATGCCGTCCTGTATCAAGTTTCTACTCTTTTTAACTAAATTCTACTGTATTAAAGTTTTATGACAGAAAAAAAAAATTAATATGAACATTTTTCAATCATATAAAAAAACACAGACACAAATGAAGTTAAAGTGAAAAATTTAGGCCCCACTGTTTACCAACGAACAAGAAACAAAACAGTTTTTTTCGGACAGTCCAATGTACTGGTGTTGAAATACAGAATAATGCAAAACATTAATTAGGTTCTGCAAAACACAATCTTTGCAATCTACATAGATAGATGACTGTGGTGCATGTCGATAATCAGTGAATGTTTTCTACAATATTATTAAAATCATTAATTATTTCTAAGGCAATATCAGGAAGTAGAATTAATAGCAGAAATGTTATTCTAGACGTCGCAAAGAACTACGTACTAAATATATGAGATATAATTATAATTATAAATCCGAAAATACCTTTAAATGTGAGATATAAAATCAAAAATAAACAAAACACCTAAACAAAAAATAAAAATTCATTTAATTCCAAATAATTAAACAAGTAAAATCGGGCACAGTTAGAAATCAATCAAGGTTGATGGAGGAAGATAAAGAAGAACAAGCTTTGAATAAACTCAAAAAAAGCTAAAAAAAAAAAGCTAATTGAAGCAACAGTGCCAATTGAAGAATTGTCAAAACAAATACAAATTGCAATAAATGCAGAAGCATGTTTGTGAATGCTGCACAAAGGTAAAATAAAGAAGGTAATTTATGTTGCATGTAAATTAAATGCAATCATTTTATAGGACTGCGTATAGACTTTTGTTTTTGTTGGTCTTATTTAAAGGCAACGCAAAAAGACTTAGGATATATATACACTTGAACAGTATGTCAACTTTAGCATTAGGTACTTATTGTCTTTTATTTAGCTACATTCCCATCTGTTTGTTATTAATTATATTGCATAGTGAGACATTAAAGTTTCATTTATTTAGTACCTATTTTGTTTAATATGTACTGAACATCAGCGTCGAAAAAACCACTTCGGCGGTTCTAAACATATGATAGGTTCCGACGGTTCTAGAGACTGCCCTGGCATGAGCTGTTATAGGCTAAATGATGAACTTAAACGTATCTAAATATTCCAGTAAGGTAAGAGGAAAATTAATTTTACTGGCGTTATACATTGCACTGTAAAGATAAAATTCTAAGTACACTTGAGGTGCCATAGAGTAGTAAGGAGCTCAGACATAGATAACACACCATTAATTTTAGAGAATAGAAGAGAAAACATCTTAGAGGAAGTGTATGTGTGTACTTTGAAGTCAACCCATCTTAGCGAGGAAGATTACAGCCTTCCGGAAGGTTAACAAACGCTCGTTAAATTAGCGAAAAGCTTCTCAGTGTGGGGAAGGATGGGTGTGTAGCGTTAATGATTCTTGCGACAGATTCTAAGAGCCAGATAATTCGTCAACTTCTCAAGCTATCGCAACCAAATCGATAAATCTTCGCCTCTCAGAAAATATCAACTTAGCTTAAAACTTAGTTTTGTCGACTTCTCAGTACGTAAAACTAGAAGTACCTCCAACGTCAAACGCTGCGCCAACTGCATAAATTAAGCAGGATAAAATATACGCTTCGGTCTACGAGTAGAATATTTAAGGCTACAATAAAATTTCAAAATGAAATTTAGCTTACATTATATTAACACCGAAATCTATTAGACATTTTTTCTAAAACATTATCAGTAAACGTTGTTTAGAACGGTAAAACAACTTTATTTTAATATTCTGAGTGAAAGTAACTTGCCAACAGTAGTATATAGGCTATTTATTTAGGAACTTTATTTAACAAATATAATTATGCTATCAATGTTTCCTTTCGTATTTTAAATTTGTTTTACACTTTTATTTTAAGAGTAAATTACATATTTAAAGTTGCTCTTTTATATTAAACGTTCCATTTATACTGGGGCCATACATCGCGTATATGCGTAGTTCGCTTGTACAGTGACATCGGTATTATTACAGTGGCGCACCGGCGGTGAATGACCCGCTCAAGGTTACTTTTGTCAGCTCTGTTGTACGTGTCAGTTGCTGTCTTCTGTTCGCGCTGTAAAGATTAGAGTTTGTTCATTGTGCATCTGAAAAGTGAAAGTGTATTCGTTGTGTGTGAAATATATTAGAATATTCTTATTAATCCATTGAAATGCTTGCTGAAAAATTCGTGCTTGAACAAAGAATTCTTATGTGCGATACATACGTAAAAATCGAATCATGTATACTGGTGTGTAGACAATAGGAGAAATTTCCTGGTTTTCCAATTTCAGATATAGAAACTGTTATATGTCTAGTTAATAAGTTTAGGACAACGGGATCGCTAAACGGTAATTCTAAGAAGCGAAAAAGAAATGGAGTAATACGTGTGAACGGAAATTTCATCCGAAGATGCCAGGAATGTCGAAATGCACTTTCTACATAATTTATAACAAGCTTAGTAATTATTATAGCGCATGTTAATATCATTCATGAGTAAGTAACGTGGGAGTTTTAGAACGGAAAAACCTCCATACGCATATTTGCAATCCACGACCCGGCAATATAAGGAATGCTGTGTATTTTCTTCTCCATTTTAGTTTGGAATTGGTATGAAATTATTTTAAAATTCATTAACTACAACAGATATTCTAGACAGCTCTAAAAGTAGCTCTTTTAACACGAGTGCAAGGCACTCAAACTAACGATTGCCTTTTATAACACTTCAGGTTACCTATCGTTTAATACGGAATTGATGCTTATTAATCTAATTAAGTGGACACAAATTATATATTTTATTTATACATTTTTCAAAGTAGTTTGGGCATCGACTATGGTATAACAGGGACATTATGTAGATTCCTTGATAAATTTTATTTGCTTGCATGTTGCAGGCCTGAAACAAAGAAAATGGAGAACAGCAGATCCGATCATTGACAATGCCTAAGTTGCATGTTACTAGCTTCTTTCAGCGCCAGAAAATTACTTTATGACTTAGAAATTTATACAACATAAATAAAATGTAATAATTAATTTGTAATTTTACCGCGCTAATATACATTTAAAATCCAATAATTACTACCGTTGTCACATTGACTACATTATCCAGAGAACTGCGCATCCTTTTTAAATCTCTCTGTTATGTCTTATTGCGACGTGTTTGAACAGAAAATTACCCTGTATAATGTTAAGGGCTCCATATTTGAGGGTTTTTAATAGTGTTTAAAGCCCGTTTTTACTACTGAGGCACCACAGGCGGGACACTGATGATATACGAGATGAAATGATATATTGGGAAAGGATTTTTTTAAGGAAGGAAATGTTCCAGGTCTAAGTTTAGAGTACCTCTCCGGAATTTGGCATTTATGGGGACTGAGGAAAACGTGGAAAAAACCTCAATCAGGGAGAACGTTCCTGGCAGGATTCGAACCCCAAACCTCCCGCTCAGGAGTCCGCGCCTTAAAAAACTCAGCCACCAGTGGTGGTGATATTTTAGGTTGGAAAGTTACTACAAGGAGTAATTCTATTTTATCAGGGGTATATGGTTTCCTTCATATCTCTATCCCTATCTCTGTTAGAAAACACAGGATGATATTCAACGGCTAAGCAACTTTATCGGAGCAAAACAAACTCAAAAAGTGGTGGAAACATTCTTGTACTTCTTGCGCATTTAGAAACAAATTGCCGTAGCACAAACCTACGTAATTTCCTCCCGCAATGAATTAAATAGGTCCCCAAAACGATGGTTGTAATAGTATTTATTGCTACGAATCTAGAGAACGTCGGTGCTTAAATATACGTAAAATACCGGAAAAAGCTCACAAAGTCACTTCTATACATAGCACGCTACCAGAGAAATTAGTTCAAACTTGTCTGTTGAAAGTAAAATGTATGATTTTACTCAGTTTGTTAAATAAAAAGTACTTAAATGCCATTCAAGACGCATTTGTTTGAGTGGGCGAAATCCTCGACTGAAAGAAACCGGGTCGCTATGATACCAAATAAAACGACGGGAAAAGATAAAAGTTCGTTCGGCACAAGATTTACTACTTTAAATGTATGTATATATCCCATAAAAAGAATGATATTCATTTCATAATTATCGTGAAACAGTCTACAAAATATAATAATTAAAATATCCTACATACCCGTAGGGCAAAAATAATCCTAAATAGTAATGTTGGCATTTCAATTTTGAATGATATTTTGAATAAGTAATTAAACATCTTCCATTTCATAAGCCATTGCAAGTGAAGATATGTAGTTTATACATTGAGATTAGGCAGGCTTAGAAACGCTTTCATCTGTTTACGTTATGGTATCTGGCTTTTGTGAGAGAAAGGGTCATGGAAGCGAAAGAGGCAGATGTAAACAAATGCTATGATTCTACATTAGCTTTGTTTGTCAACAAAAACCAAGTTATCGTGCAAGCAGTCTTTACATTACTGCATTTCTTGATGGGTTTTGCAGAGGTCTGCCTAATCATAATAAATTCTACGCAAGTTTATAGCTTCGTTAAAAAGTATTTTATTATGTAACTTAAACCTTTTAGAAATTGTCATCATGTTAGTGCTTTTCCTCAAATAGTCAGCGCTAACTTTATGACGACTTTTTTCTTTATAATCATAGAAACTTTTTCCTACTGTACTTATCTAGCGATACTTGAACAAAATGATTGACTTCCTAGTATCGTCAGGATAAAATCTGATTTTTCCTAAAGAGTATATACTTCTCATTTCTTAACATTGGGCACGCTGATGACCTCAGACGTTAAAGAGCGTCCATAAATAAACCAATTAACATTGGGCAGTAATGCATGCTGGCTTTAGGCATATTGGGTACTCCAAATACAATGACGAGGCAGTATATTTTAAGTTTGGTTTAATTATAATGCAATTTAAAAGTTTCATATTCAAAAATGAAATGTTATTTATGAAGAATTGCTATTCACATATTAATTACATATAAATAAATTTAACATAAAATACAGTTTTGACTCATCCACTTTTAATGTAACATTGTTATGACTAAATACAGAAAGAAAGTATTCTTTATATTGCAAGCAGAACGCCGAAATATTAGGTGTCTATTTTTTTTCCAGTAGTGCAGCATATGTGGCGACCTCCAACTTTTAGATCACGTTTACAAGAACAAAATGATTATTTGTTCTAAAACCTTGTAAGTAGTCAATTACGATTTTCAGGCTCATTTTCACATCTTCTACTTCACTCAAACTAGTAAGCTGCCTAAAATAAAATTCATTTTCTAGTTTTCACAAGAACCTATTGTTTCATCCATCATAAATAACGAATCAGAGCTTAACATTTGAAAGCATTTTTGGAGGGTTTGCGTTTCCGTCAGGGCTCCGAAGAGAGTGGTCCAGTTCTCACGTAAGTAGTTGCTGCCTCGGCGTAGCAGATAATCGTCGCTTTCACCGATTACCTAATCTCAGGGATTTCGCCCTAGGAAGTTCGTTTGCAATATAAACACACGAAGATATGCTGAGACAAGTGTATTTATTAACCTGTTTCAACGCTACAAAGAAGCTGTTGTTCATATGGGGAAATGAATGCCCGAAACCTTTTGACTAGTAGTTAATTGACTCGACGCGCTGGCAAACTAGGTACTTATGATGACCGCGAGCTTCCAGGGTTTGTAAACAATCCATTCATCATTAGAATTTTGCGCACCTGTAGCTGCAAGGCTGGCTGTGGCATCCATAAGAAATGTATGAGCTCAAGATGAGAGCTACTGAACAGAAATCTGATTATTTCTTGGAAATCGGAATCACAGCCGGGATCCGAACCACTGATATTCGGCCTTCCGGGATCGGACTTCTGTGACTCCAAGTACCGAAACGCGAACCTTTTTCATATGATTCTATATACTCTGAGGATCTTTCCCTACTGTGAGAGATAATTCCTTAAGAAGTGACTTGTAATGCTACGAATACTTAAAACCCAGGCTTCTAGTTTAACCACCAGCTTTATAGGGTTTCATTTATATAGTTGGTGGGTACACTATAAGCCGGACAATTAGTACTCGCCTCTTAAGGAATTACCTCTCATAGTAGAGACATCGTAGGGAGGTCTGCAGCGCATACGGAATGAAACAGGTTTGCTGTTCCGTTCTTGAAAGGGGACACACAATCTCAGTTGGAAAAGCATCAGCCGGAAGACTGAAGATCCGTGATGAGAATACCGGCTGTGGCCCTACTTTTTAAAGTCCGATTCTGCATTCCAGCTGATGTCCTATGCACGACCATTGTGAATGAATAATTTTCATATATTGCTTAGAACCCAGGTATTTATGGTACCTAGGTATATCGTGATCTCAAACTATGTAAACAGGAGAAGCCGTAATGTTTTATCTTTCATTACAAGCAATATTAGAATTAGAACTGTAATTTTTATAGAATTTTGTGCGTACGATTTCAGACCTTTTTCCTTTAAAGTTCTATATCGTAAGATTCTGCCTCATAGTTTTTTAAATATTCCGCCATTAAACTTTTTTTGTAGAGATGTTGCTTAACTGCTGGAACTTGCATCTGTTTCATTACTGTAGTCTTCACTTTTAGCAGCAACGTTACCATAGTCTCCTGAAAATAATTTCCATTTTTTAATGGTGTTTGGCGCCCGTTTTTACTACTAAGGCACAGGCAGCGGACACTCATGATACATGAGATGAAAATGGGAAAGAATTTTCAAACGTTCCGGGCCTTATTTTAGGGTACCTCCATTTGCATTTGCATTTGTCATTTGTCATTTATGAGGACTGTGGAAATCCTGGAAAAATCCTCAATCAGGAAGGACGGTCCTGGCGGAAATCAAACCCCATACCTCCCGCTCACGGATCCGCGGCGTAACGATCTCGGCCACCCGTGGCGGTTTTCCATCGGTGAAAGGTATGTCATCCGTATGATTTCATTCAAGGATTTTTATTATTTTTCCACCATATTGCACCATGGTGGAAACAAAATTTAAAAACCTACTCCAGTTGATTTCTGCTAGATTTCTCATTTGGAATGTATCGGATTAAAATCGCAGATAATGTCCTGTAAAGGTGAATCAACAATACGGGAAAGAATGTTATCTCAGAAATTTCAGCTATAATTATTTTAATATACTTTGCTAAGCAATATTAAATAATTTAACTTCCATATGCAAAGTAATTTTGACCTGATGAAAATAAATATAGTATATTAACCTTTTAATAAAATGTACAGCAGCAGTAAAGTATAATCAAACAATATAAACAATATTAAAAAATAAAATGTTAAAACAAAGGCCTGTGTAATAGATCGTTAAAGAATTGACACATTTAACAAACAATCTATATCAATTCTTTGTGAACGAATGAACAAATTCTTGAGGATGACAAACCAAACCTAGGAAATGTCTTTTATTTTAAAATAAGTAAAGTTTTAAAACTTTACAGGAATAACCGCACTTTCAATTTCCTAGTAGCGCACACTCGTTGACAATGCATTACCATTGCACCTAAAATAACCTTACAATAATTATAATCTTTACAGTTTAAAACACCTTTACGATTAAAAACCTTACCAAACATCTCTTACAATTAAAATAGGAGCGGAATCGTAAAGATATAATTATCACATTTAATAACTTATCAGAAAGATAGTATGCATTTTTACATTTTTTACATTTTTCCCACCATTTCTCGACAATCTGAATACTGTTATTGTAGAATTCTGCAGATTTCACCTTAAATCACTCTTCCACTTCATTAATGACGTCATCTGTGTAGTAAAATCGGCCGATACTACACAGATCCCGCAAACGATTTTTCATTTCTGAGAACAAGAAAAGATCACTTGGTGCGAGATCGGGAGAGTAATGCGGATGCTGCAAGATCTAAAAGATAATATGCCTTGCTTTGTCAACTGCAGCTTGAGATCAGTTAGGAGACGAATGCCTCTGGAGTGCATACAGTGGTCCCCCCCCCTTTTTTTTTAAATCTCAGAGAATCTTGCAACTTGTCCAGAAGACTGCAGTAAAATGTAAATTGTCCCTTTGCAAGGATAATTTGTCAGGATAACAGCACGACTTTCAAAAAATGTGAGCATGACGTTCCTTGCTCACTTTTGCTACTTTGCCTTTATGGTGGGAATTGGCATGCATCAACTCCATGCTCAAGCTTTTGGTCTCTGAGTCGTACTAATATTTCTACTATCCATCCATGTTTACCAAAAGACCAAATAAAAAAAAAAATCTTTTTTCATCCTGTTCCAACAGGGCCAATACCTTCTATCTAGAAAGATCATGTCTTGTTTGTTTCTGGAAAGAGGTTAGAAAACATGGAACCCAGCGTACAGACACTTGGATATGTACAGTTCGTCATGAATAATTTTCCACCCAATACCATAATTGGAACCAGTTTCATTCATGATCGTTTGGATCGGTGCTCTATCTTTCAAGATTAAACACCCCACTTTCTTCACTGTGGCCTCACTGATGGTCTGCAAGGGACATGTAACCTCTTTGGAAATCCCTTTCCCATCTCACAACAGTGTCATAAGATGGCAAACGTTTCCATTAACTGCCATCATTTCGTCATGAATTTGCCAGGCACTATTACCCTTCAAATGTAGAAACTTTATCCCATTGCGAACCTCAGTCCTTTCATCTTATACTTTAGTCTCTTCTGGCACAAACTGTAAAAAATAAACAAAAAATAAAATGTAACAATAATAATATTAAATAAATAAAGGACACAATGAGCTGATTTTCTCAACATCACATGGAGACCAATTATGATGACAATGACAAAATTTTCATCATTATGTCAGAAACAACAAACCGTGATTCCATTTATTTAATTACGAATAGTTATAACAATAATTTTGGACATAATTTATAATATTATTTTCCTTTAACGCGAGATGTATTTGTTTTGATAAAGAAATTGATTTTTTTTCAACTTTTATATAATAATATAATTATATTTTCATGTTTAGATAGTGTTGAAGAACATGAATTAAAATCAAAATTTCTTAAAACTGAAATTTTCTTTATTTCTCCTTAGCGATTTATGTTCTTATTTGTATATTCCTCTTCGTAGTTTCATTTCATGCATTCTACAAATGTTCGTATTAACACTCAAACAAAACAATCACTGAACAATTCATGGATATCCCTTATCATTCCAGCTATCCCTAGCTTTCGCAGAGAAGTAAACTTACTTATATGACAACAAATCTGAAATTGATTAAATTTAAAGCTGTAAATCATTACAATGTTATTTTAGATGCTATGACATAACAAAATTGATCTCGAAATGCGCGTAATATGGGATCAGCGAGGTGACGACGTGCCCACTTGCAATACTGCTCTCTATCAATAATGCCGCAAAACGGATGTAGAGAACGCAGCGGTTGCTGCGGCAGGCCTAGGACCAATATCGGCTGTCTCACCAGGGAAGAGGAGGACATGACAAAATCTCTACGAGTAACTTATTAAAATGTTTTCATTATTCTAAGAACTGCAGGAGGTGCAATAGCATAAGAAAATATCACACATTTCTATGCACAAAAACATTCCTTGGTGCTGATCTTAGCATATTCACGGTATAAAATACAAGAACATTTTTACTTTGCATATAAAAGTTTTTCTGTGTAAACTTTCGGTTTTATTTATCTTTGTATATCACCTTTGTCTCTTCCTTGATATATAGCGTGAAGCAGTATGATTATTAAAAATTTTAAATAGGTTTGCTGGTGTTTTTATATATTTACCCTCTATTGCTGTCAGTCCCCCGTAACATAGATAAAGATTCACACACAGAAAAATATATGACGGAATGAAATATCCTTGCAAGATCTACATTAGCATAACACAAAAAAAAAAATCACTACTTTTTGTTTCTAAAAGCAATGCATTTTCCGCAGTGAAGCCATGACTTACTAACATTCTGAGCGCTCGGTTACATCAAGTTGCTCGCTGTATGAAAACTGACATATGTGGAACTGCGAGTCTTTTTATGCAAAAATAGACCTTAAATAATGTAGCTTTGCTTTATTTTTCTTTCTTTATTTTTTTAATAAAATTGAATATTTTGAGTCTTCGGAAAAGGGATAGTACATTTGGTTAACAGCAAGTGAATAAGATGGTGTGGAAAATTGTGAAATTTGGAGCTAATGTAAAATATGCGGAAGAATTTGTTCACTTTGAGCAATAAAGCCAAGTACATTAGTACTCACAAGGTATCCCCGATTGACTTTGATGAAGTGAAAACTTATCTTGCACAATACTCGTATATTCAAATGGTCATTTCAGTTATTAGCAGAGTTCGTTGTGCAAAAGTGTTGGATAAGAGTGCACATCTTTTATATAAAAAATAAGACAATCCACAAGTTTTGTAAGTGAAAACAAAAACAATTTGGATAATACTCGTATTAGAGAATACTTCAAATCTGCTGCATTCGGTGCTCCTGTAGTATACAACGTAATCTACGAGAACTGACACAGGTGTGTGAATATATTTCATTTGCGACCATATAACGTGTTTATATCTGCAGTTTGACATTGACCCCTGTAGATTTATTTATAGGCATTATTGTCCACATTATCAGCAGTTGTTTGAATTGATTTATTTACGGACGCATTTAACATCTCAGGTCATCAGCGTCCCATTCAATTCAGGGTGTGAAACGGCCGACAAATTTTGCTCAGAGGCCTATTTTTCAGGCTTGAAGTTCTTTTTCGTGCTGTAAATGTACCACACGGGACCCACGGCTTTACTTCCCTTCCGAAGGAAGCCATACTTAGGATTTTTACGCCCGAAAATATCCATTGATCCTGGGCCAGTTCGAACCTGCTATCATGGGATTATACAGCAGTGAAGGTTTTCTTTTTTTGTTATTAATAACAGTTATAAACTTAATGATTTAATGAAATCATTGTGTTCATTACAAAAAATCTTAATATTTCAAGTTCAATATTTAATAATTGTATTAATTTATGCTATTTTAAGTTCCCGATAATAAGGTGATGTGTAAAAAGCTTTAATAGACCATTTAAATAAACCACGTTATTAGCAATACTAATAATTTAATCTTATATAACGTCTCATATCAACAATATTATATGTAATTTGAGAACTATAAATATCAGGCTAATATATATATATAAGTTAGTAACATAAATATGACTAAATGTTTATTCTATTATGTACAATGATTGTATGGATTAAATATATATATATATATTCTCTGCTTAAATGTAATTTTATTACATTTCAGAGTTGTCAGGTCAAGGATTATTTTGAACCCTAAATTTACAACACCGTCTCTTTTATAATCATCTAAATCGCCGACGTTTTTTCTATCGGACAGTGAGGTAATATTTATAATTCAAACTCTTCACATATATTAGGCAGAAGTTTTGCTATAAATCTGTATTTAAAATGCCAGATAGTAACACATAAAATTGCCGTTATAATTGCTAATTTACTGTAGATAAAATAATTATTTTTACTGATACTATAGCTTCCCATAAGTACAATGCGCTATATACACATATATGTCTCAAAGTCTTCTTTGTCCTTTAAAATTGCTGAAATAGCTCATTAGTTTTAGGCATTATCAAAAGTGTACTTTTATATAAAGCAAGCAATTGGCTAATACGAGTTTTCTTGGTATGTTGCATTAACCCGTCGAAGAACTTGGCCGGTTCTTTCGGAACTTTCAGTCATCGTGTTTCCCTCTAAGCTGACGCAAGCTCGCCTCCCGCTAGGATAAATTAACAAGTTTAACGATCGCATTGTTTAACTTGGCGCGGTGCTCCTAACACCTAACCTCTCCGAGAGGCGAGCCAAACGTAACACGACGATTAACAAAGAAACTCGATAGTTGTGCCAACTTCTGCGTCACGGAGAGGGAGGGACATCGGAACGAAGGGATCAATATCTAGAACTTTTCTTTGCGAAGATTGGAGGCTATATTTAATAAATTTTGAGTTTTGATCATATTTAGAGTAATAAAATAGATAGGTACTGCATTTAATTTTCCTCAAAAACTGCAACGTGTTTATTGGTCAAGCTGCTGTAGTAAATTGTAGTAAAGCATTGATTGCTTCTGCGTAAGGAATATCTAATTGCAATAACTACATTACTGCTGTAATTAGTACGTAGTTTGAAATCAATTTATGAACAAAAGTATTATTGCAGCAAAAGTTTCAAATGTTAGTTTAATATGTAGGCATGTATTGCAACTATCGCATGTCAGTTGTTTGAACAATTAAAATTTGCTTACTTGTTATACCACATTTCCATGTAACATGTGTTGTTGAATGTGGTTTTCTACTGTCGAAATGTTCACTTATAGCAAAAGTTAACTAAAAAATACAAATTGAAAAACCTGGGTCAATGTGACAAAGTACAGGGTGTTTAAAAATGACGGTAAAACTTACTGGTGAAAAGGACAAGGTGAATGAAGCAAAAAGTTCCAGTGAACATTGGTCCGCAACCGTTTACGAGATGATGACATTTTTTTTTCGAACCGAGCACCTGGATACTGTAAATCAGCAACATTCCATACTTCGTACTATGCCGCACCCTTCCCCTACCCTTTTCCTCATGCTTAAGGCTTAGCAATAAACAAAAACCAATAAATTGATTCATGGTTCCTATGTATATTACAAATAAAGGTTTGTGCCTATCGTGATTATATGAAAGATTTATAAACATGGAAAGAAAATACAACAATGGAAAATAGGCGGGTATGCACTTCATGTAAGGCAATACAACCGTGATTAAGATAGAAGAGGATCTGTGCAATGGGATGTCAGATCACTGCATTTAAATCGTTTGGATATTTGTGTATGGAGTTTGCAAAAAAGCCTGATGTATATAAGGACATCACCACACTAGAAGAATTGCAGTATCGGATTATAGGGCCTTCCAGAATTGCCTGGGCGTATTCGCAGGTCTTTATGGAGAAGAGTTACATTCAAGCAAATAGTCAATATTTTGTATTCCTGCCATATAAGTGTTCACTTGGTGTTATTTAGTACAGTAAATTATCACAAACTTCTCTATTGTTTAAACAAATTTCTTTTGTGTATGTACAATCACATTTCTGCGCTGTTGAAGTTAAAGATGTGAATTTTACTCTCTCTTTATTTATAAATGAAATAAAATTGTCACATCTTTTGTCTTCAGTGGCGGCCCCAACCAACAAAATAAATGTCATTATCTTGTAAACGGGTTAATTTGTGAATTTATGTTTCTATTGCAGTTTTATATTTCTCACTGAAAAAAATTTACCAGCATTTTTTAAACATTCTGTATAAGAGCATAACCGAGTGTCGAGATTATTTGCCATTCTCTAAGCTGTGGTGTAGTGGTTACCATACTTGCCTCCTAAACCCAAGATCGCGGGTTCGATCCCGGCCAGGAACGATGGATTTTTTTCGAGCGTAAAAATCCTAAGTAGGCCTCTGAGCAAAATTTGTCGGCCGTTTCACACCCTGAATTGAATGACCTGAGATGTTAAATAGCGTCCATAAATAAATCAATCAAAAAAAATTCTCTAAGCTAAGATGATTGGTGGAACATTTGCTACATAGACACGAAATGCTTAGCTTCAGCCATTCAAGGTACGTTGCCCCAATCTCTAACTAACATTCCTATGTAAACAACAGCAGGCTACTACATTGTAGACACATACTGTAACCCCCTCCCTTGGACGTCATTTACCCTAACTCGCGTCATGCTTATGCTAAACTATTTGTTTTCAAAGGAATTGCTCCATTTTCAAGGATGACTGCAAAGCACGATTGTAGAATTTGTGAGGCTGGCCAGCCTCCCTTTTTTCCTATGATGGTTATGTTATGTAGAGTGTGCGTTACAATGGGAATACCGCCACGGGTGGCTAGGAACGTTAAAGTGAAATATTGTTACTTGACTGGTTTGTGTATATTATAATAATCCAGTTTGACGATATAACATCTTCCAAAACCCAATATTCGTAACTTGGGAACATTTTACTTTTTTTGTTCCTTCCACCATTGTTTGCCTTTTATCACATTTGTCTCTTGCACCCAATTTTGAATGCATTGAAGTTAGCTTATGCACGTTTCTCTCCTCTCTTTCTTTTTCCATTTGGTTCAATTTTTACTACGGTTCATGCCACCGTTTTCAACTATTTATAGCCACTCACACTTATACATGGACAATATTTCATATTATTACCTTCTGATATAATTAATATCATAAGTTTTTTGTACTCTTGAATATCATCAACACCGATCCGTTACCAGCGCCATTTTTTGGACAAAATACGGGAAGGAGCCTCCTTCCGACAACTCTATTCGCAGATGGTACGCACAATTTGTGGATACAGGTTGTTTGTACAAAGGGCAAAGCAGTGGGCGTCCCGCTGTGTCAGAAACAGATGTGAATCGGATTAGGGACGTTTATATCCGAGTCCTAAGAAATCAACTACGAGATGTAGCAGGTAACTGCAAGTTCCTCAAACCACAGTATGGCGTGTGTTACCAAGGCGTCTAAAGGTATAGTCATATCGCCTACAATTGCGTCAAGCTCTAACATCTAATGACAAAGTCCTACGTTTCAACTTTTGCATGGCACTGCAGGAACGTTTTGAAGAAGAGGGTGGTTTTCTTGACAGATTAGCTTTCAGTGACGAAGCTACTTTTCATGTGAATAGAAAGGTAAACAAGCAAAACGTTCGCATTTGGGGTACAATATCCCCCATTGTTATGTGGAACATGTGCGAGACTCCCCTAAGGGGAATGTGTTCTGTGCCGTTTCAAACACGAAGGTCTACGGCCCGTTCTTCTTCAATGTACGGACAGTGACAGGGCTGACTTGCCTGGACATGCTGTTACCCCAGTTGAGTGACGACAGGGACGATTATGTGCTGCAACCGGAGGGTGCGCCACCTCATTTCCACAGGGAGATCAGAGCATTTTTAAACCAAGAACTTCCACAACGGTGGATGGAACGCGGAACGGAAGGTGATCCGATGCTCTTACCCTTTCCACCACGTTCACCAGATCTTACAATGCGATTTCTTCCTGTGGGGATATATTAAAGATCAGATATTTGTTCCTCCTCTACCGGTGGATATTCAGGAACTGAAGCAGCGCATCCGAGCCGCCTTCGAAACCATCACCATTGCCATGTTGACCCCTGTGTGGGAAGAGATGGACTATCGAGTAGATGTGTGTAGAATTACAAAAGGCGCACATATCGAGCATTTGTAATGTATGTAAAAACTTTATGAGTTACAGTACACAATAAAACAAGATTCATATTCTTACGTCAATTGCACTGTGAGTTATGAATTTTTGTAACCCCAACAATCATTTAGAATAACCCTGCACTTTAATGATCACACAATATATTTAATACAGGTGCTGATAAACGCTTTGAGTACTTTGGGGAAATGTATTATTAATAATCAATCTTTATTCTTTAAGAAATGTTTTGTGTCTATGGTACTTAATCTAAGTTCATCGTGCTACATTTTTTAAGTTTCGTCTAAAAAGTTAAAAAAAAATATTAACATTTAACTCTGTTGCAATCAAAGATGAAAAGCTATAAATTTTTCGTCATAAAGAGCTGTTAGTCGTTACTCACTTTGGTACGTTACCGGTCTAGTTTAGAGACATTATTGCTTAAAATAGATTGCTTAATGTGTAGAAGTTGAACATTTTGGACAATACTTGAACATATTTTGCGCAATACAAATTAAAATTGCAGACATTGCCACTTTGACATATAACTATTTCAAACTTTAAGAAGCCCTACCATACTTTTTCTTGATTTTGAAAGCATTACAAATTAGTAGCCTCACATAACATTTCGCAGAAACTGTCTCTCCAAAAATGAGTGCTGTTGTTTTTGACATTTTCGTATGGTTAGAAGGAACGTAACTTTTCCCTTGGTTTCCCTTCCTCTTAGTGGTTCCTTTAGTTCAGAGAAGTCTTAAGTCGCAATGGCTCAACCTGGTGAACATGGAGGTTGATTAAATACTTCCCATCCATATCAATTGTAACTGTGACAGCAGGAATTATCATGTAGGACAGTGGGAACACAAGTTTGAAAATATCGTCGTTTCATCCACAGAATAGGATGAAGATGATATTCCGACACCTGCGGTATTAACAAGACGCTGCATGATTATCACATGTATATCCTGCTTTCAGCATCAATTTTTGGAGTTCTTGACTTGAAAGATGATTGGCATCGTCATTCACTCCTGGCTCATCGACAGTGCTTACGTTTGATTCAGATTGATCACCTTGTTACTGTAAATCTGAACTTCTCTGGTTTAATGTGTTAAATGATCCCCTGTAAGGGCGTAAATGTGCCATTTCAGGTGAAGCTTATGGAGAATTTCAAAGATTAATGCAACTTTTGCATCCAGCACTCTTCAATTCCATATAGTGTGCTGCAGTGTCAGGGAAATTAGTATATTTACATATTCATGACATTATATAGCTTTCCTCCAACAGAAATCTTCAGTTTTTATCCATTTCTTATTAGAACTTAGAAAAATGTTTTATGTCAATGTTCTTTGACACCATTACAGTAAGTTTGCTGAGCGTCTGTTTCCCTCTACCAATGATAGCAACCACTGTGACCTCACTTATTACATGCAGTGTGGTAAATACATTGCCACTATTTTTCCCCAACCTTTGTAAAATGGAGGAATTAAATATTCACTTACCTAAAGTTCTCTATAAAACTAAAGAACCCTGTAGGGACAATTATATTAACTGCGATAAAAGCGCATTTGTTTATTTACCAAAGGTCCCAGGAGAAAAATAAAATATTAACTGATAAACATAAATAAGCATTAAGAGACGAATAACCTAAAATAGAAGAGGTTGAAGAAAATCAAAAGAAAGTTTAATTAAAAATGTGAACAAAAGTATTACCTTAGAATATCTATCTAGCCATTATTCTCAAGAGGTGCTAAGAAAATTCGTGCAAAATGGGAAGAATATTTTTAGAATATTGTTATCGACTTAAAATAGTTAAGGGCTATTGCCAGCATTTACCCTCATCATTATGTTAACAAATAACTTTAACAACACACTTCAGTTGCAATTTTAGAGAACTTAACAAAACATGCACAATTCTAACAAGACGTTATACAGCTTCTATCCTCAAGTTGTTCTTCCAGAAGCTTACGAATATTTGATTAGTTTTTTTGTGAAGTACGATAGAAAAATAACGCAATTTTTTACTGTCTTCATTATCATAACAACAAATCAAGCTTCCATTTATTATTTTCACGAAATCACAGCCATTAAAAGAGTTCTGATTAATCCAAGAAAGGAAAGAATGTCGGTGAGAGGAAACGTGGAGCTGAAAGCGTGCTCTGTTATGTTTGGCAGTAACCCTTGACATTTTGTAGGGTACAAAGAAGCTTTATGCAGAGTTTGTTCTCGCTAGCGCCATTGTGTCCAAATGCATAAATTACAGCTACCCAAACACACACAATCAGCCTTCAAACTACGGATGCGTTGCTGAACTGTGACTGAATCTAATCCGAAATCAACCGGAACACCGGTTTACTCTGAAGCCACACAGCTTCCAGGGTAGTTATATTGACCTATGAGAATTATAGGCTCAGGCCACTTACTGAGAGTAATTCATTACTTTAAAATGCTAATACATTAGAGAAAGTTAAATAGTTTATGTTTGAACAACGGAAAAGTTATATCTAATAGATTCCTGCAACCGGTTGGAGTTTAAAAAAAATGAATAAAAGGAAAGATAAATATACTTATCACAGTTTTTTTATTTATTAATTCAGCTTGTGTGTATTCTGTACTTAAGAGAATAGGCATAGTTTAATGCTGCAATCTAATTCCTTTAACTTCAAATATATCCCACTGTTAGTTTCATATATCTAGGCTTAATATATCACAGCATAGGAGAATTATTCATTAAGGTCCCTGTTAACATATTGTATACCATTATGCAGTTATCAATTTATAACGTCATTAAATGTGCGAATAAATTGCTAATAATTAATAATTTTAATCTTGAAAGGTATACTTTTAAAGAAGTAATCCTTACATTAGTTGCCTTACGAATATAATTCTTCATGTAGCTTTCTTTAAAAATTCTGAAAGTTAATCTATGGCCTAGTCTTGAATTTTATTGACAATTGTATATTTCAGAATTAGATTATGACATGTAATTATTACGTATTAAAGGTGACACGCTACGTCAAGTTTTGTAAGAAGCTTAATTTACGTTCACTTTTTCTTTAGGCTGTCTTGCTTCACAAAGAACATCAGTATTTTAACATAAAGGAAGCCTTGTCATCACGTTTTCTACTGCAGGGTTGCTTTTTTAACAAATGACGTGATATATATATGACTTTAGGAGATTTAATGATTAAATTTGAAACCATTTTGCATTCAATCCATCATTAACTGAATAGTCGTAGTTTAACAAAGAGCAATTAAAAGGAAGTCATCTAAATATATTTACATATTATGCCATTGACTTTTTCCTCGTGAATGTTGACTAGATCTTTTCCTTTACGCTGTCCACATTTAAATAATCATTAACATTATTTAGGTTATTCTAAAGTAGGTTTCCAGTATGAAATGCCATATTGACAGTTTGCTGTACATCGCTTTATGGCGCTCCACGTCATATACACAGTACCAAAACCCTATAAAATCACACATTTCGTGAGCATATAATTAGTGTGCATTTTCTGAACAGTCTGCCTCTTAGGTCACCAGAAATGAATCCATTACTATTGGCTATGGGGTTTACCTCAAAGAAATGGCATTTTTCTACTCGTGAGGAACTTAAACAATCTTTCGGATGTCAATGAAAACATTTCTGGGAGTGCACTTGCAAATATATCGTTAATAGTTTACTGGGAAATGACTTTAGAATAATCTGATGTATTAAACCTTAGTAACAGTGATGGATTATCAGTAAACTTTAGAATAGTGTATTATTATTTATTATGAGTATTTCAGTATTTTCAAAAAGAAATAGTACGCAAAACACAAGCACTTGTGATGGTGATACATAAACTATTACTTCTTCTTAAAACCTGGTTTTCCATAACCCATGTGGGCCTTCGGCTTACCGCGACGACCGCTGCGTCCTCCACCTTCATCACATGATATCATTGGTAGAGTGCAGTATTGCAGGGGGGTATGTGATCAGTACATCGCATCCTGCCGGTCGCTATATCTCGGCTCTCTAGATCGAAGATCGCCACCTCTCCTTCAGACAGCTTCCCAATTGTCCTCACGAGGCTGGTGGACCCCGTCTCAGATCTTCCTAACTTAGAAAAATTCCTAAGTAGGTACTGGGAATTGAATCCGGGCCTCCCAGCAACGCTAACCAGTAGACCAAAGTAGACCAAGGAGGTGTCAAATTATTACTTGTGCTTTCTATTTGTAGGACATATAAGTTGATTGTACAGATTTCAGAGAGAGCTAATTACAGCTAGCCTCTTCTTTTGTGAAAGCTATTTATAATTCTGAGTCCATATTTTCATCCAGACGTTCAATGGTGCTCACAAATTTCTCTCTCTCTCTGTATATCTCAAAGTGTCGCGTGCGTTTCTTTGAAGGCGTAGAGAAACCACGATTGGCAAATAAATTCCTTTATTTGCGGAGCAGGAGGGGAAATTTCTTGTGCACACTTAAGGAATTTTTTTTTTAAATATGTACATCTGTAATACCTTCATGATCCGAAAGAAAGGCAGATAAGACGATTTTTAAAGCATTCTGAGCAAATTACAAGAAAACACTACGTTATAAAACACATGAAAATATTTATTAGAAAAGTTGTTTTCCTTACAGAGCTAATAAATCTGAAACTACGATTTTCGGTGGCACTAATTTTTGTATAGGTCTATATAAAAAGTATATAAAAAGATGTCTCAGTCTCCTTGCTATCACTCAGTTTATCGTTCGCTTCATAAAAACAGGAACAAAGAGAAAGAAAGAGCAAAGAAATGGCTGGAGTCTGTTAAGATGAGAAAGGCATCAATTTTCGGCTTTAGGTCACAGAAACGACGTCCGCATTGATGGGAATTACGTGACAGGGCGTTACCGGATGATCGGAACACAAGACTGGGATGTGTGTGTCGTAAAGCCGGCGTTATTAGTTGATGGCCCCCGTATCCGTGGGATGGGTTTCTTCCTGCATGTTGTTCCGAGCTTGATGGATGTGGCGCTATCTTCTCCTTTCATTTTAGTAGCCGAGTTTACACCGCCGCTCGGAGGAAGGAGAAGCCAGTATAGTGCTGGCGAGGAGTTAGCATTTTCAAGAAGTGAGGCGGGGAAAAACAGGCCATTCCGCCATTCTCAGTACCCTGTCCACAATAGCTACACTGTAGCATTCTCTCATCCTCCTTCCTTCTGTGGGTCTTATTAGTTCGTAAACATATATAATGTAAATTAACAATAAAATTAACAAAAATGAATAGTGAAATAATTAAAATTTGGGTTCATTTTTTTTTAATTTTTCCTTTTTATTTAGGGAGCATTATTTTGCTATAGCATGAATTATATTGAACCTATTTCTCTTATTTCAAGGCCTCCAAAATTTTGAATTGTGAGTCTATTTTTGAAGCCCTACATTTTATATAATTTTTAAGTTGTTAGATATTTTATTCATTTATAAATTTCTCATGTACGAATTTGGATGAAGAAAATTTCGATCTAACTATGAAAGAACAAGATTTTAACTTGAATTATTTTTATTTTTTGATATAATCTCCCTAACCGTTCCAAGCTGCAATACCTGGATCCTATTACTGAAATGGTTTTCCGAAAGTCTGCAAAATTTTCCTCTACAGCTGTAGGTGCTTCTTTATTTAATGAGAAATGGGGACAATTGAAAGTCGGGAGGAGCTAAATCTGGGAATTAGGGTGGATGCTCCAATAATTCATACTTCAAATGTCTCAGTATTCCCAACGCCATACCATTTTTTTGAGCAGGGGCATTGTTTAAATAAAAGTATTCGTTGTTTATTTCGCAAACTGGGTATTTCTTTATGAGTGTATCAATTTATTCTTCTATGGCGTTACAATCCGAGATCGGGCCATGACCTGCTGCAGCGACTTCTGCTTCCTCTACCTCCGTTCCTACTTCATCGATAGAGGGCAATATTGCAGGGAGGGTTACATAATCCGCATGCTGTACCCCGCCTGTTGCCTATCATGAGACTTTCTAGATCAAAGTACGCCATCTCTCCCAGTTTTCTTCATAGGACTGGGTGGACTCCGTTTCAGAATTTTCTTAGAAAAATTCCTAAATGGGTGCCGGGAATCGAACCCGGACCTTCCCGGCCAGCTGTCAGCAACGCTTACCAAGTAGGCGATCAGAGTATCAATTTAGTCGATTTAAAAGATTGAAACAGTACTCTTGGATTATGATTTTTTCCCTTCTGAAGACAATCCATTTGTAAAATAACTTTAGCGTCTCAAAAAAATTCATTGCAAGCCCTTCCTGAAGATCGAACTTTTTGCCTTCTTTGGCACGGAATAGCCGAATTGTGTCCACTGTTTCGACTGCAGTTTATTTAAGCACAAGTCGCAACATCTTCTACAAAGAACTTTACAAGTAGTTTTACACACTTGATGGAATATGCACAATATGTCTGCTATAGGGGCTGTATTAAATAAAATAATTGAAATAATGACTTGACAACATTTTACTGACACAAAAAACTATTAATTTACCATTTGCAGATGCTATTTTTTTCCACATTTCTAAGAGCAGCGTGTTCTTAGTTTCCAATATTGATTTTTGTTTTTGGAGAATCAGTTCATATTTCAAAAGAATTTGTAAGAATATTTATGTACATATTTTTGTGTTGCTAATGTTGTAAGAATAAAAGCACGTTGTTGGGATAATTTATGCTTTTACAAAAATATAAAGGAAAAGTTTGAAGTTAATCATGGTTTTGGAAATTTGTTACCTAGTTGTACCGAAATTAATATTACGTTTTGATCTCATGCTATATATATATATTTTTATGAAAACAAGTTTCCTTTCATTTTTAGCTCTTTTATCCCATATACCTTAAGTATGATCTGAATAATTGCATAAGCAGCTATATATGACTTCCACCTTTCGAGACTGCTAAACCAAGATCGCGGGTTCGATCCCAGCTAGGACCAATGGATATTTTCGGGCGTAAACATCCTAAGTATGGCTTCCTTCGGAAGGGAAGCAAAGCCGTAGGTCCCGTACATTTACGGCACGATAAAGAACCTGAAGCCTGAAAAAGGAGGCCTCTGAGCAAAATTTGTCGGCCATTTCACGCCCTGAGTTGAATGGGACGCTGATGACCTGAGATGTTAAAGAGCGTCCGTAAATAAATCAATCTAGCAACCACCTTTCAAGAGTTGTGTCTTATTTCATTTGTAGGGATGTGCATGCTTGTGTAAAGGAGAGGCTGGAAATGTTATGATATTGCATTAAACAAACTACAACGATATACGAATCATAATTTGATTAGTGTGAATCTACCACAATAGCGGAGCGTAAAGACTATATTCGTGCGATTTGCATTAGTTTCCAGGAAGACGCATGTAGTACAGAAAACTCACATGTGGTCACTTCGTATACTTTTAGGCAATGTTAAATATCGTTACATTGTATAAAACGTTTTGTGCTAAGGCTTTCCATTTTGATTATTTTTGTTGCCAATAAATTAATCAATTTTTATATTTTGTAAGAAATCTGGAAAGCTTTCAATTCGATTTAAGCAGATGTAATAACTCCAAATACCTATAATGAAAATAACATTTTATCTTTTAAAAGGAGATATTGATAGATAAAATTAAACGTTTCTTGAGAGAAGGATATGCAGAATGTTTCATATGTGTTATTTACTATTTTTAGATAACTGTTCATTATATTTTATGAATAAATTAAATATTAGAGTAATGTATTTAATATTATACTTCTGGGTATTCTTAATACTTTAGCAAGTCATGCATTCGTTTGTGGATTGTTTGAACAATAAAATGAATGTAAATATTAAAGCGATTATGAAAAGCCCATCCTAGTAATGTTAAATTTACCAATTTCAGTTCCCATTTTCTCAAGGATTGTTTAAAGTAATGAAATGAAACTTTTACAGCATACAGATGCACATGATTGATATTTGCTGATTTGTTTTTTTTTCTAATATACCGTGACTCTGAAGAAAATTATAAAATTTTTCAATTGTTTGCTTTTATATATATATATATATATATATATATATTCCCCATTTTATTTTTTTACGTCGTTATATTTTGTTCCAGTTCTACCGTAATAGGTGCACATCACAATAATACCATGAATAAATGTAACAGTTTCAAAGTGATAGCTTATATACATCCTAAAAAATGGGAAACTTATTTAAAAATTCACTTTTTCAATAATTGCAGCCAAAAATGTTTTTACAGAAAACTAACTTTTTGAGGAACACAAGAGGTAAAACCCTACATTGTAACAGCAAAGGATGACGTCATGGAAACAAGGGCTGCCAATTTATGAAATATAACATTTGCTATCATTCAAGACAAACCTCAAAGCAAACAACACATGATTTGAAAGAAACAAAAGCTAGGAAAAAAATCTTCTGCAGTGATGTAATTAAAAAGTTATTAAATAAGCACGGAACATTAATGAAAATCATATCTCAAATCAAAATAAACAGAAAATTCCAAATATTAAAATAGTACAAAAAACAAAAAATATATTTTTCTCCCCCTTTCCCTTGAACACTCCCCTTAAAGTTACAGAATTTTAAAAAATACTTCTGTAATGGATGTGTATTTAAACTGCAGGAAATTAAAAAAGCTGCAGAGAGTTTAACGGAATTGTTACTATCAAAATGATAGCAGCTTCTGATGAAGAGTATTTAATGTCAAATAATATTATATATCAAATTCCAACAATACAGCATTAATTACAATTAATCTTTCATAAAATGCTCCTAAAAGACTGTTTTTTCATTTCTGTTAACAAAATATGACTTTTTCAAAGGAGGCCATGAATATTTGTAAGTTTTTGAAAAAAAAATCAATGCTATTTATTTTTATAAGGTACCTAATTTATATTTAATTTCTAACACTATTATCATCTGTTAAAAACTCTACTCCTACGTTTAGCTTTAGCTGTCCAAAAGGCATTTAACTCTCTATTAATTACAAAATTTTAAAAATCGCAACAGGCTTGCTGCAACAAATTTAGGAAAGCTTTATATTGGAATGAGTTTGGGCTGGTTAAGGCATATGCGGCAAAGGCGTAGCTAATAGCAGTCTGGTGACATCTGCTGTAAACTTATTCCAAAAAATCAATAACAAGAGAGAGCTAGAAGACAGAGGTGTGGAAAGATGGCAAAGAACGGAGATATAACAATTGCGGATTCACTAGCAAGACATGTAGGTCAACAGAGTTAGCACAAAAGTTCCAAAAAGGTGCAGTTATGTGACGTATTTTCAACCAAAAACCTAATTAATAGGCGATGTTTAATTATTGTATAACTCTAGATCAGGCGATTAAAATTCTGGTTTGTGACTTTCCTCAAAAACTGTGGACAATCAGAAAGTTGACTTTGGGGAAACTCGTCTTGCGATGTTGATAAACCAAAATCTCTCTTGGGGTTTTAACACCCTGCAATGTCTCAGTCAAACTAGGTTTTTTTGCTTTGTTTTTGTTTTTCTTGTTTTATAAACTGCGAATCTTAACTGCTGAAAAGTCTTTTATGGAAACGTTTTTTTGTCTCCCTCCAAAACGTTTGTTATTGGGAAATCAACGAACTTCTTTGTGACGACTGCTGAGAAGTTTGTCAACCTTAATAGTCTGTCTAAACCGGTTGAGAAGCTAAGAAGCAATTGTAACTGCAGTGTACCCATAAGTAAATATACATTTTTCTTATAAGCCAGCACAGGAAATTATTTTTGGCCTAAGTATACAACTGAACCAAGCCGGCAGATAAAGTTCTCGCACAAAATATAAGTTTTATTTCATAAACTGTATAATATCACAAATACCTAATTTACTAATCTCTTAACCGCAAATTGAATTATAATAAATTAAAGAGTGGAATAATGTGTCCCCCCCCCTTTTTCCCCTAACAGAAAAATGCAATTTTCCAAACTGCGGTCATTAAGCTGGAACTGGTTACCCTGACCTGCTATAAGCCGCTCTCAAATGTAGACTTCAGCCAAAAATAACCCTCGGTATAATTTTGAACCCTCATTTGGCTTCGCAATCGTCGTTTGTATACAGCAGTAAAAACCGGTACCTTCAGTTGACGCGCGATTCGCGATAAAACTGGAATTAAAGTTCCTTTGACGCAGGCAATTGAGCTTGCTCATTCGTGTTTACCATACCAACTGTTTCAGTTGCATTTCTATAAGAACTTCGTGTTATACTTTCTACTACAATTTTTTATGAATTGGGGAGTTCGTGAAGAGTGAGGTATACGCTAGAACAAATAATATTTAATTGTGTGCAAAAGAAATCAGATAACTGCCGTAAACGGTATTTCTGCTAAATATCCAGGAGTAGCGTCTCTTTCGGGAAGATCAAATTTTAGATTGCTGAACATAGTTGAAGTTCAAGGCGTTTTTATTGACAAGAAGCTGAGAATCCTCCCCCCTCCACAAAAATATTTTAACAGAAGAAAAGCTTGATGAATTTGACTGTCGATTAGAAAATTCTAATTCCAGTAAGTTTGTGCATCTTTTGACACTGGCATTCAAATGCTGCATCTTCATTTGCATAAAATTACTGTTGTACCTGAAATAAAACCCCTGGAGATGATGAAGCAAAATACGCGGGAGGTATATTACAACATTTGGAAGGATGAATAACGGCGAATGTCTCAAAACCCTTTCATAAGTATTGGGGCATGCCTTGTAGCGAAGGTTAGGCACTTCGAGTATCACCTATGATATTAATTTACTATTTACTTCTAATAAATTACGAAAGAATCTAAAATGCGCGCTGTGAGTTCCGACCACGTGAAAATTTCCCACAACAGGTGACGAGGCCGTTAGGAAGTAACAAAACATCCGCAAAATCAATTTCCGATTGGGTAGCGAAATGGGGACCCTGGATTTGTTTTATAACTCTCCACTTCAGCCCTACTTTTGATATTTTAGTTTATAACTTGTATAATATTTTGATATTTGTAACCATTTTAGTTCTTAACAATTATGTTGTAAAAGTTTCAACATCTCATTTAGTTTTGCTTATTATTTTCTTAATTTATATTTAATTGTTTATTATTTGCATCCATGTTTATCGCTTTTCTAAACTTTTAAACTTTTATTCTTAATTTTTGTCTTTATTTAAGTCAAAAGTACTAATTGATGAAAGATTTGAATATTTCTCAGTGCCAATTGTTGATTATAGCTTCACGGAATACTGTCAGTAAACTCGTTGTCACACTCCAAACTTTCGGTCATCTTTACTCTATGGCCTGTATTAGAACAGGATGGTCAACAATAGTTTATTTTCAATCTAAGGGCTAGCGATTAACCAGTGTGCTTAACCGATGAGATGTGAGGAAGTAAATAAGAACGTAGAACTAGAACTTGAGATTGTCTGGCTATTGAATCCATTACGTGTCGTAATGGTGACCGTTCTATCGTCTGTAGAGCTCGAATCATTTTCTCCGTAAATTAAACCATAGTGGTTGACGATTAATGGAGTCAAGGGCCTTCTTAAAATCAAGCGTAATGCAGTTTCTCATGCTTGAACGACACTTGCTTCATCATTGAGATGTCTAGAATAAATGCGCCATACCATGTCCTTCGCGAAAATCATGTTGTAATGTTGATTCGATACATTTTAGCCATAACTGGTAAGAAAATTATCTCAGCCCTATAATTGTCAGGAGATCGCAGTTGGATTTATTCTTGACTCTGTTTGAAAACAGTGCAATTATCTGTGTATCGTAAAAAAATCTTCCTTTTCTCTAATTTTAATTAGGTTGGTTTATTAATTACTCATTTTATCCCAAATGTGTAATAGAATTAACGTGATCACACATATAGTTTTTGAGCTCGTTAATTATTACCAACTGCATATTGAGAAAGTTACATAATAATGGGAATATTAGTATCTCTTTCTATTTCGTAATGTAGCTTGATTCTTTTTTTTGCAGAGAAAGAGAGCAGGACACATATAGAAGTAAAATTCAAATCTCATTCACAGTAGAATTTTCAATTACCTGAATTTGTAGAATTGGAATTGGATTGCAAAGCCATTATAAAATGGATTCATAAACCAGTGCTACTGTCAATGATGCTCGCAGAAGCGAAAGTGAGTAAAAATTAACAAAGACAAAGTATGAAAAAGAGTTAAAGACTAATGTGATGTCGGGACACATGTGGTTGCTAAGTTTTAAATTTGTTTGGTGATTTTATAGTGTACAAAATTGCATGTGTCTGTGTGTGTGTCAGACGTAGATTCGTAATAAGTATTTACCAGGACAAACAATGCCTATGTTCAAAAAATGAAGATAATGTTAATAAAAAAATGGCAATAAGCCTGAACTTTTTTAGAAGTTGAATAATGAAGATTATGCCAATAATGAAAAAGTGCTGCATTCCCACATTCTTTTCACGAATAATGCACCAATTATTCATCTGTACGCAAATTAAACCGTAAAAATAGAATGCTCAGTACTGAAAATTCAAATAGTGTTTCTACTCTCATCGAGATATGGTAGCTGGTGGTATTTCAGGTTACGGAAAAATTGTTCTAATAGTGCTCGATGGCAAAAACACCATGGATGGAGAATATTAATTAAAGCAGGATCCTCCTTGAATATGAACAATCTGCAAAAGATGGCAAATTTTTCCTCCCATTTTTCTCGGTAATTATTATGCAAGACGGAGTTAAGACTCACCACAGTGAAGCAAATCTATTTCAAACGTGTGGAAGGAATGTCCTGAGAACTCGCCAATTCTCAGTTCTATAGAACATACTCATATCTGGGCAAGGATTCAGGACAATTTATTTTGGAATCCAAAACCAAAACACCGGGTACAACTAGAGTGGCTGTCCTGTACACAAGAAATACAGGGCAACTAGTTTGGAAAACTGTTTCTAAGAGAATTCTTCAATGAGGAAAGTCTGATTGCACTGTTGTGCTCATATTTCGTTTTCTGGAGGAACGTCGTTGAGTGTTAAAAGAGTTTTGATTACAAATTCGGAATTCATTTCCCTCTATCATATGTTGTTTATGAGGAAGATCGTTACATTTCTGGATAATGCGCAATGTGTCTGCAGTGCTGCCAAGCATTCTGCCTTCATGCTGTGAAGAGCAGCATATCTTTTAAACAATGACTCATCATGAAAAATTATTCATTATCTGTGACATGCAGTCGTAGCGAGCTGCAATAGTCCAAGCTGGCAATTAGTGAATTAGAATTATCCAGAGTGTGCATCTGCTTCTGTGACCTCTTCTGTTATGAATGTGCAGAAGACAACTATATCATATGGATGTGATGTCAGAGATCGGGACCAAAATTTCGCCCACATTCGTGCTGTGCTGTACAATGACCTCAAAGTTACCGTTAACTCATTGAGCTTCAATAAGAATTCGGTTAAATTAATAATTTCTTCGCACTTGGCACCTTTTGGCCAACGCAATGAACTTACGCATTTACCAAGATTACTTTGCTCGTGGTTCTACGTGAGACGTGAGTTTGCCTGAATATTCATGTTAGGAAATAACCGATATCACCGAGTCAATAACCAAGCGCTAACTTCGGAATCCCGTCTTGGCCGGCCCGCTCACAGTCGCCAAAATCCAGCGAAACGCCCTCGAGAGAGTTTCATCGAACAAAATTGGGGGTGGTCTGCAGCAGCCGTGGCGAAACCTGCGATCAGCGGGCATAAATTATTTACCGCAGCAACCAAACAGCCCCAATTCCCATCCCCCACCTATCAAAGCCGTTTCAAACTACAGCCCTAAGTGAGGCCAATAATAAACATCCCCTCTCCAACATTTTCTTCTTCAGATTACACTACAGACTGCTACTTTTGTTTGATGAAATTTTCGGATTCAATATAAAAAGTAATCATTCTGTTGTGCATCATCTATTGTGTTTATTTTGTTCTGTAATATATATATAAATAAAGTTATGGTGAAGGGGTAAGAAACTTTTTCTGTACCTTGTAGCGATAATATAGAATTCTCGTCTATATAGCCAACGTTTGTTCTTTAGCTTGTTAATATAGGTAAAATAATCAAAAAATCCATTAAAAAAACTGTCTGTTCTAAATTTTTTTTTTTTTTTCATATTTCCGAACTTCCTTCAATTTGCTTACAATGCAAAAAAATAAGAAAGAAAGAAAAAGAAAAGAATGTCTGTCGTAAATAAGGGATGCACGAACTTATGTACGAAATCGTGGCGAGAAAACATGTCAAAGATATTCTTTATTCAAAGTCAACGTTGCTGAAAACCTTCCTTGCTAGAAGGTTCATTAATTTGTTATTCCTCCCATTCTCTTTCTGACAACGCTCAATGCTTCATGTCGTCACAAGAGAAATGTAGTGGAAACGGTGCAATGAAATGATTGAAAGTGAAACGGGATTCGAGCCGAAAGCATGACAAGTAAATGAGTGCACTCACGCCTCGACTTTGATTTCTTTTTAGCACTTGTTTGAATTGATCTAGGAAGAGCAAAAGTTTAAATCTACAGCTTCTTGTTTCTTTGTTAGGTTATCTTCCTCTCGGGGAGGAAAGACTAAATGGAACATATTTTTCGTTTGTCTACCTCGTTTGTTTCTCTCTTGGCTGTTTGACGAAGGAAAACGCAAGCCCCTACAGGAATGCGTTTGATACGAAGAAACTCCGAGGAAAAGGAAGTTTTCCGTTAACGACCGTGGGAAACACAGAGGCTGCTTCGCTCTTGCGTCTTCTTCGGGGTTTTGTGATACGGGGCGTTAAATTGACACTCTAGGTTGGCCGATTTATCTGACAGGGTAGTTATGGGGGAAGTTTTCAGTTTATATTCACCATTCCAACTGTGCTGATAAAAGACACTTTATATTTTCTCTCCAGTGCAACTGGGACTTCAAACAACATTCTGTGTACTGAAAATGTCCCACTACACATTTGCTTATGCCTACGCTTACAATGGGCCTTGCAGAAGTTCTGGGCTAACTGGAAAGTTTATTCAATTTTTTAAAATTTTGGAACTTTGTATTTAATATTATATATATTTCTTTACATCGGTGTGAAATATTATGTCAATTGTAGCTTTGGATACAAGATGATGGATGTTTGTTTTCATAATGAGAATAATTTTGTAAATGCAACACAGATATAGTTGTTATAATGTGTATTTATATATCTGCACTCATTATTTAACATAAGCACCAGGCACTACCGCCAACAATGAGCACGGAGCAATAACGTAAATGAGTATGTTGCGTTTCTTCCAAATATTATAATTATATTCCATCTAATCAATTTTAATGCTAGTGGAGATTTTATTGTTCTTTTACAATTCTAGATAGGAATTTGTAGCCGTTCGCTGTTGAACACAAGCCGCGCGGGACCTAGATCAGGTCAGGCGCCGGCAACTTTGATGGACAAGTTCCCCTTGTATTTTTACTCTCACAACTTTGATCAACAATATCATATGCATATTATTATTATTATTATTATTATTATTATTATTATTTTTATTTTGTAATGAATACTATCCTGTGCTAAAGGATTTGTTCGTAGTGTGCGCGTTTGCTATTATGCATTTCTGACATCTTGAAATCAAATCTGGATTCTCTTACCGCAATTCTTTGATTTTCTCTCCTGATATTTTAGTTCTTCTATATTATGAAGGTTATTCCTGTAGATTTAATTTTTTTCTCTGTTTTAATGCTAGAACTTCATTACAATATACTGTGAACAAGCACACTGCAATTTATAATGTTGTGGACCAATAGTCTGTAATAACACAATACCACAAAGGCTTGCGTTACACTGATTTCATAACCGCAAAGTGAGTTATAAAAACACAACGATGCTTGTTCTCGTAACAACGAACTGCAACTGTTATCATTCAACCATCATAATTTTCAATAAAATATCAGAACTTTAATTTTTATTCCATCTTCCCAAACATTTCTAACTGTGAATGGCACTTAGCGCTATCAACCCAGATGAAGTATCAAAGAAATTTCACGAGTTGCTTTCAAATGGAACTATAATCCTGCAATAATAATATCCTAGCTTCTCCTTGAATGACTAACAAACGATTGATTACAAAATAACACTTTAATTTGTATAATTGTAAATCCAGATAATATTTGTATATGAAGTTTATACTTTTCATCTGGTAATTGGATTGCATGATTTTATATGAACTTAAAAGTTTGTATAGCTTTATGGTGCTATTGACGAAATGTATTGTAAAGATAGCACAGACATGTGTCACAAGCCATAAATGAAGACCGGTGTACTGCTGGGATCTGGAGAGATGGCTAGCGAGGGAGCTTTATCTGCCAACATTATGCACTGCATGTGTTTCATCATATATTCAAATACTTAAGAGTCGGTTCAGCTCTTTGCGTTAACAACAGCAATATATTAATAGTGAACAGTGACGTTATCAACATATTCCTCTGACTAGCTCTCTTTCCAGCTCCCAGCAATACTTTTTATGTAGTTACCTTATTTTATGTGCCAAAAGTGTATTAGTCCCGCAAAATACTCTTAAATGAATAACATATTATGCAACATGTATTTACGCGAAAGATATCAGTTTTCCTAGAAAGGACTTCAAAATTATTTTAAAGTTAGCTGTACACATAATATAGCTTATCAGTATTTTCTAATGTATGTATTAAGTATTGATTCTGTTAAATGATAATATAATTTGTTGTTCTTGCAGTACCCCCAAACAAACTTCTCATCTACGAGAACTCAGGACGCGATGTTAACTCACCAATAGTGGGCCCTTTAACGGAAGGAAACGACCTGATACTCACCTGTGAAGTGCGGGGTGGTAAGTAAACCATTTTTTTTTTTGTATTTAGTTGTATAGTTTTAGTACAATATCAAGAATTCAATAAATAAATAGTTTATGAAATAATTTACATTAATCTTACGAACATATTGTCACAATCAAACCATCTTTGTCTCTCAAATATTAACTTTTAAGGTATATTGTATGGAAACATATCTTTAAGATGTGTGCTTCTAACTTAGCTATAAATATAAGGAATTTGTTGAATCATTTTTTTGCACTATATCACATTATAACTGTGTTACAGTTGCTATATTCCTTATCTTGCATAGTTCTGAGCTGGGGAAAGGAACATATGCCGTACGATATGTTCAACCTGTTTGGTGGTCTGTTCCTAACTGTGTTATTCCTAGTTTTCCCCACGACACAAGGAGGTACTTCTAGTCACCAATCCGATTAAAATGCAAGACTTGCTTCTAGGAATGCGAATGTGATCCGACAATGAACTGCCTCTAACGAATATTCTACTTAACGAGCATTCTCCCCTCAATAATTAACCAACACATTACAACAATCATATAAGACATGTCACAATATTGTTGAAAAAGTTTGAACAGCATTGGGAAAACCTATTTACAGAATCACAAGGCATGCTTTGCATATCAGTTTTGTTATCCTCCTATTTACACCACCATTTTTGATAAAATGATTTGCAATCATATGTTAAATAGTATACTTTGAAAATATGAGTAGAATTGAAAAACATTACATAAGGTAATGTAATAAAGCATAAATTAATCAAAGTTTAATGCTCGATCACTTTGGCATCTAGTAAGTAACTTAAAGACATTTAATACAAGAACTTAAGTATATGTTTGGATTACAAGTTGTCCAAACAATTCCAAAGTTCCCTCCAAATAGTCTAAATAGCTTTTCTTTCATACCTCTTGACACTACGGGCATTTATGGCCATGACTGTAAAAAGTGAACAAGTTTCAGGAGCAGTTTCTAACTTTTGAGTGGCCATATAAACCACTTGTGATAGCAGCTAAATGTTATACACTTTGATCCTACAAATAGAATGCTTTCTCTTACTTTGCATGTTTAATCTTTATTTTAAACCCCAGAAACCTTACATACGATTGGAGTCAAAATTTAATATATTGCAGTTAAATATATTACAGCTACAGGTAATTGAATGTGATCTAGCGGGTGTTTCATACGATAAAGCTTGAGACTCATGTTCAGAATTCTTTAAATTCAATACGCTCGAATAACGTGACAGAAAATTTTAGTGATTTTCCTCCTACCATTTTCAGAAAGAGCAAGTGCTGGTTAGTGTGTATCTCTGTCACGAATTCACCTATATATTTAATATTTTATTTCTATTTGTGTTTTTGCGTCTTTCTGTGTTTGTGATGTCTTCGAGGCGGCTCTAACATTGGAATGCCCATCCATTCAGGAAGTTCTTTAGTATGTGTGTCCATTGATAATTAGTTCTGCCATAAATAGATAGGCTTATATGTTCCAGAGGGTATACAGAGTGGTTTGGCTATGTGACGGAGAAAATTTAAAACGACAATTATGTTATATAGAAGTACGAGATTCTAGAGGTTTCAGTGCCAATGTTGAGCAGAAAATAAATACTATTAGCGTTATATGACGAACTAACACACTTACAGATTATTTAAAAAATAATCTGTAACAAATAGCCTTTGTAACCGAAATTAATTTCAGTGATTATATACGAACATATAGGGTAAATCAGTGATCATATAAATGAACGGATGAATTCATTGATTAGCCTATGATGTCTCATTTATTTCAAACTTCACCTAGATAGGCACGATAAATAAACCAAAATATTTTTTTATTTATAGAGCTGAAATTGCATGTGCTTGCTGATTGCTAGTTAACAATGGAGCGCATTTGAATATTTAATTTATTAAAATTTTCAACTATACCAAAATAAATTAATTAAATAACTTATTTTTTATTCTGCCCAGATTCAATAAACTATAATGAGGGGTGGGACCCTAAATCGTGATCAACATTTTTTTTAAACCTCTCTGAATATTTATTATAAAAGTACCTATTTTAAATAAATTTTGAAATAAAAGCTCTACACTTGAAAGTCAACTTGAATATACGCCTTAAAATTAAGACGAGGGTATGAATAATTAAATTTAACACACTTTGCGCCCCTATTTATATATTATCCCACATAAATATGCGTTTACTTCGCGTACTGTCCACAGAGATTTGCATACTATGTTTGTACATGCTACAGCTTTCAAAATGTATATTTAGAAAGCGAAAACACAGTCCATTAGTGTGCATTTTGTTAATAATGCTAGCCTGTACACATCTCTTGCTATGCATTTCCGGCCGAAGAGCAGTGATAGGCAAAGGCAACTGGATGGACATAACGAATGGTGTGCGTACGGACAGATGAACCTATCTGCAACTAATTAGCTCGAGTGCAAAGCAATGTCGAATCCTGGCAGAGGCTCCATACAGTATAAGCCCTCCTTCCCTTAGCCCCGATACTGGATTACAACGCCGTCTACTGTATAATGAATTAACTGAACCTCCCCGTAGTTGGCCTATCCTCCCCTTTAGGATGCTTCTCCATTACTATATAAACACGCCCACACAAAAGATCTACACAAAATACCGATACGCTGCGACTGCTTTGTGGGTTGTATAGTGGCAACTAATTCTGGTGCTAGAATTTTGGTTTCGCTGCAGCGCACGTTCTGGTTTGGTTTCGTACGTGCTGTTTATAGCCGTGGCACAAGGCAAGTACAGCTTGTTCCAAAAGTTGGATCGAAAATCAGCTCTCTAAAGTACAACTTGGCAGCTGTGTTACTATTAAGGCAATACACGGTAAATTTTTTAAAAAAATACTTTTTTATATATTTTTTTAAGTTTAGTTTTTCTGTATTATCTACCTCTTGCTTTAACTACCTCCTAGTGACTTTATTTTTTTCAGTTTTATCTGTATTATGCCATTTATCACAGCTGGGCGCAAGTGATAAATCACTGCTACCCCTTATTTAAAAAAGATTTTGATAGCTGCTCAGTGATTTTGAATTCTGAATGCCAAAATGTCTTGTGAGAATGTTCAAAAATGTTATAAATGAAGATGTTGGCTGTGGTGTTGAATAGTTGAAGGTGCTGGAATATAATAAAATGAAAGCAATGTGAACGACCATGTTGTAAACGTGTGTTGTTTTGTATCCTAGTTAATTTATTTTCTTTGGTGAAGTTCAGAGATATATTTATTTTATATTAGATAGTAATACTATGCCAGATGGAAGCAGGCCTAATGCTTTAAGACACAAAGATGATGTAGTACATTATTAAAAATAAAATGTTTAAAATAATGCTTGTTATAAGACTAATATTTATTGAGTTACTTTTTTTTTCCTTTTAAGACATCAAATGCAATATGTTACAGCATAGGAGATTTACTCTTGCAGTTTGCTGACGTGAAACTATAGAAATAAATAAGTGATTTTTTATGCGCTTTAAAAATGTATGGGTAAATATTTGACTAAAATGGGCAATCAAATTATCATTGATGCTTTACATGAAAGAGCTGATTGCTTTACTTTAATTAACAACATCTAACTTAGGTAGCCCATACAAATGGAAATTGCAAAACAAAATTGAAAACAAAAATAACAGGATGTTGTACTGTAACGTTAACTGTAAATTTCACAAGTCTAAAATTATACAGAGGTGCCAAAAAATGTACACACACATAGCAAAGATAAAACCGTGTTAACGTAACAAAACTGAATTCACACAAACAGAAGATGATGAGCACTAATCATCTTAGACCTTTACAGTTACAGCAGTTGCTCAAAATGCCCACCTTCGGCGTCGATACGCTTCTGAATACGTAGAACTGCTGATTGAGCAACGTTTGCAAAAGTTTCCTCAGCGATTGCAGCACATGCGACTACAATTTCTTCCCGAAGAGCTGCCAGTGTAGCTGGTTTTCCAGGTTTGCCCTTGTGAACATCACACACAGTAACACGAATCTCAAATTTCTCTCGAATGCGTGCAATGTTACTCGCATTGGCAGTTCTGTTCTGTACATACGTCTTCATTGCCTTTGAACTTCAACAACATTCTCGGTTTTCCAATACCACTTCAAAATTGCTTTCCGCTGTTCAAACGATAATCTTGGTTCCATTTTTGTTATAGCAACATAACGTAGTAACAAGTAACACCATACGATAATCTTGGCTTCATTTGTTCATTGTTGATATACCTGTCACGTAGCATCGCTATCATAATGTATGTGAGTCACATTTGTTTACAGAATATCATGCCACACATTACTGTTGTTTTAAGGTCCAACTTTGAATATATTATATAGATACCTACAGTGAAAGTGTATACACATTTTTTGGCACCTTCGGTAGATGATGTCGAAGGAAATAGATTAAGAGAAACACTGGCTACCTATAGGCTAGAACAGTTAAAGCGAAAAATCCAGATAGACTATCACCTTATATAATTAGGATTATTTGAATTATTTGTATGTAATTAAAGAAAATATATAACTCATATGTAAAAGTTTACACTTACCGACACAAATTCCTCATAATGAGCTCAGGACGGTGTTTATTTTATAAACTATATATATATATATATATATATATACACTAACTTTTACATTATATCCGTTGCATGGGTCCAGAGACCATACGTTATTATTTAACTCCGGCAAACAATATACTTATATGCCAATATTATTTATATACAATATTAACATACAAATAATTATATTACACGCAAATATGTATATACAACTTTTAACGCGTAGATAATTATATTACATGAAAACACACACTTTCTTCTCTTTTATATGTCTGTACATTGCAATTATAAATTGTTTAAACACATACATTGTAAGATTTCTGTCTATAAGTACAGTGGCCCATGAAAAACTGGACTCCCCTCCCAAAGACATGTAAATTGTACCAGTTGCACCAGTTTACATGTCGATTAAGTATGACTTCTGAGAATCCCTACTTGAATATCACGTTGTATGCCACTTTATTGCCAAATCTTATATAGGGTTCTTTGCAGCAGCAGCAACACCGTGTATTTGACTGCAGAATATATCCATGTTTTCTCCAAGGAAACGGTACGCACGTTTGCCTCAATTGCAACTTTTTTGTTTTTAGAGAATACTTCTCCCACTTCCTCAAGATACAAACTACTTCCTCATGTTGAATAGTCACTAACTATGGGTTGCAGTGACACAACTTCCGTTTTTCCTCCCCTCTTCACCAGTATTCCTTCATTATGTGGCTGATCGTGAACTTACTGTTTGCACACTCGAAGTTGGCTTACTGTGGTCGGGGCGATGTTTCATTGGCCACCCAACACAATGTAAAATCCTATTCTTATAATATCTCTTTAAGCTAAAGGATTGAGTTTCCCTACAATCTTCGATCTTGTGGGAAACTTAGCACATAATTTAGAAGATATTTAAAGTCACATTTTACGGTACGGTGGATTTTCCAATATTGGGCTAATAACATTGAGGTGAATAGCATTGTTTCATAGTAGCTCGAATACATCAAACGCTAACGAACAGAAATATTCTTCCGAAACCGCAAAATACGACTGCTTAGCCTTCGTTCCATAATCAGATGTGCTATAAAGATATCTTCTTTTAACTTTAAATCTCTAAGCTTCTATATACTATAAGCATCAAAGTAAAGCAAGCATATAGTAAAACGCAAGGTAAGTAGAACAAACGTTGCCGGAAAACGAGGAAGAGAAAAAAGATAGAATAAAGAAATGGATAAGAAACAAAACAAGAATGCAAATTAAAGAACACAAAAGAATAAAGTACAGTGAAAGAGAGGTTAGTGAATAAAAGAGAGAATGAGAACAATTAACGAAAAAAGGGGGGAAAGAAATGAAAAGACAAGTTACATAATATCGTGGAGAATCCGTCGGTAGAAATGACTTTTACTTTGTGTTTCATTTCCACAACTGCATTTAATCTTGGGCTTGGACAGCATTAAGAATTTTAATCTTAGGTAAAGTTTTAAAGTGGATGCTTTAGTGTTCACGCGTGCTTTGTGCTCTACCCTTCATATGAAACCGGTACCATTCGTTTTAAGACAACAGAATTTTAAACTAGATATTGAACGTTTGAAATTATGTAGATATGTTTCTAATCGGTTTATTTATTATTTTTAAACTTAAATCTAATTAAAGAGGTTATATGATATTTAAATTGTTGAAAATTATAAAAATTCCACGGATTAAAGTAGCAGCAATTTACAGGTTTCTAGCTATAAATACATACAAAGAACACTTTAATTTAGACTATTAAACGAGCGTTTAACTCATTTTTATTTTCCATTTACATGCATTAATGTCCATTTTATAAGTCTAGGGTTATTTTAATGAAGTATCCTGCATAGATATGAAAATTATTATTATTATTATTTTTAATTTTGACTTGATGTTTATTTTGCATTGGTTCTATCACGAAATCTCTTTATTTATAATTACTTATAACCTACCTGGATTTCAAATCACTTATAGTGGATCGAATAGCGTTAGTTGCTTTCTGTACTATCTACTTTCTAATGTACTTCTAGTAACTGCTGTTCTTGATTTTTTCTGTCAAATTGTGCCTTACTGATGGGAGGAAAAAGTTCAATATTATGCGAATTAAGAAAAAAATCACGAAAAATGTACATCCAGTCTGCTTAACGCTGCTGGAGGAAGATGGGGTGTTCTAAAAACAAGTTTCAGGCATTACCTATGTGCTCGTTTGCTAAGCTCACTGGCTGTTTTACGATATTATTTTTTAAATTGGCGCTTGAAAGGGTTACCTATTCGTTATTTAAAACTATGTAGGTTAGGTATTTAAACAACAAAGTTTATTAATTTCGTTTTGTATCTTTCAGTGTATCCCAAGGAAATTCTGCAAAGATTTGAAATGATTTAAAAGAATGACACAAGGCTCTAAACGATGTATATTCAAACGAAGTGAATTTTTGACATATTGTTTAACATGAATTCTTTATAAAACATTTTTTCATTTTTTTAATTATAAGCTTTAAGTTAATTACTGAAAATTAGAATACATATATTATTATTTAGGTTAAAATTTGTTAAAATCCGTTTTAACAAATTTTATATGTAAACACAAATTAATTTCCATGTAATGATTACTATATTGATAATTGTTTTTTGCATAATACTTTTTATTATGTACTACAAGGAAAAGTGTCATTTTAATATTATTTTAAAAGATATATGAATTCATATCTAAGGTGAAGTGAAAATATACTGAGAAAAGTTGAGACAACATTATTAATGATGTGGAAACAATCCCGTTCTATTGATTTTTCTCCTTAATGGACAATTATACATTGCTGCAGGCACCGAAACAAAATCAAAATAAACTCGACCATTAGAAAAAATATGTGCAAATTGGAAATATGGACCCCCCCGCAGTTAGTTCCCAAATAATTGTCCAACCAGCATTTGATTAATAAATAATTGCGTACATCGTGAACGCTTCAGAACTACAATAATTAATTACCGGCAATCTACATGCTCTACCGAGGCTGATGTGCAAAGGATCAGTTACATCTCAAATATTATCGCTACAAAGAGCAATACTTCCACCACTTTAAAGGATATGTCAATGGAAGGATATGTATTGCAGGTTTATTATATGAGACATGATCAAATGTAACCCGTCCGGAACCATTTATTAAAATAAACGTATACAACGAATTACAAACTAAATACAAAAGAAAACAGTAGTGTTCAAAAAATAAAAGTACTCTCTTTGGAGAAGAAATCACCATGTGAATCCAGACACGCATCCAATTTCTTCAACAAGCGTCAGTTACTTTCCGAAAAGAAAGATTATTTCCGTACCGCATCCTTGATTCATTAATTATCGTTATGGAATCTTTTGCCCTTTAGAAATTTCTTGAGAAATGCCTTGTATTGCAGAAATACTCATGTGTTATCCCTTATGTATCCTGTCAGCAATCGCGGAATTTAAATTTTTTAGATGCTGCAATTTCTTCTCCTCACAGCGTGGAGGGTTGGCCATTTGCTGACGTCATGTCCGAAACTTGAGTGTCCGATGGAAATCACTGTTAAAGATAATTAATTATAGTTTCAGTATATAATTAATATATTGAAGTTCAGTGTTAAATCAAATTTATAACAAAATCAAACTTAAGTTGTAGTATAGATACCAGCTTAAGAGAAACTAGGACACACTTAAAATTACCATCATAAAAAAAAAAGTAAATCACAAAACACGCACTGTGACGCTTCCCTCTCTATTAATCTCCGTTGTTTCGTTTAGATAAAGCCTGTTTTTGCTCCTTTCTCTTAGACTTCTTCATTTTTTTTTTTTTTTGTCAGTCTATCGATTTCTTAAAGATTAGACTCTCAAAGTTTTAGCTTGTGTTTTTTTCCACCCTTCTCTTGCTTCTTTCCACCATACTTCCTCATTTTATTATTCTTTCCTCACAATCGTGTTTGCAGTGCACTCAATCCCCTAGTTCCGCTTCGTATTTTCGTTCCAGTTCATTTGAACGTAAAGTTAAACGACTTTTTAATGTTGGCGGATTTTATGTTTTGCTGCGAAGGCTAAATACGTGAATACGATGCAGAATAATTACCAAAATCATAACTGTCGGTGTTCTTTGAATTGTTATTTTAAATGCAACATACCTTTCCCATTTCAATTTCAATGTTAGCTGAATATGTTTATGAAAATGTTCCTCCATACTATTTAAACATGTTTATATTCAATGGTTTGTACATTGTGTTACTTAGGTATGGAAATATAACATGTTTATTAAAGTCTCCATTTGTTTTTAGTATGTTGAAAAACTCGTAATTATTTATCGTGCAGTTTATATTATTGATCATGTCTACATGTTTATGTACTTGATAGATTTAATCGTTTGAATCTATTAACTTTGTGTCAAAATGTGGATTTTAAGGAATATTTTATAATAAGAGAACAAAATAATACACAATTCATTTTGATAAACTGAAAAACAAAATCATTTATACGTATTATCTGTGCACATGATGTGAAGTACACGTTCTTACATATTTACGAGTAAAAAAGTACATGTTAGAGAATAGTGAGCATTTTTATTTTACAAATTTACTTCATATTACATTGAGATAAATATATTGACAATATAAAACAATAATGATTAATATGTTAATAATATGTATGTATTTATAAACAGATAATTAATAATTTAATCATTCATTTAAAAAGAACTTTAGTGCAAAATCCTAATTTTTCAGAGAGAGCAAATAAAATGAAAGGTTTGCGTTGTATTTATAATAAATTAAACGATTTATAACACACCTGAAAATTTGGTAACAGTTAAGAAATTATTATAAAATAGAGAATTCACTATTTGTGTGTAGCTGCTAGTTAAAAACCAGATTTTAAAATTTTTAATAAACCCCTTTCTACGATGAACTGAATGTTTGAAATAAAATAGTGTGCATTTAAGAGATGTTGATTTATTGTTATTTTCTTTTAAAGTGCGTTGGATAGGTTATGGGATATATTATATTTTAATTAATCTGTATTATTCACACATATTGAAAGTATAATCACAAAGTGATTATAAGTGTGGTATTTCATTATAGACGGATATATGCCCTTTACCGATATACTTGTCGCTTTTACTTTATATAAATAGGATTTTGTGACATATCACATATTCTTGATACTGAGAGTTGAACTTGTAGGAAGTCGAAAATCATAAGTATGCCTTGTGAGACTATCTGTTTTTTTGTTTTTTTTGTTTTTGTTTTTTTAATTATGTTTAACGTCCGTTTTTACTACTGAGACACCACAGGACATCACGATACGTGTGATGAAATGATGTATTGGGAAAGGATTTTTTTAAGGAAGGTAACGTTCCAGGCCTAATTTTAGGGTACCTCCCCTGCATTACCATTTATAAGGACTGAGGAAAACCTAAAGGTTTAACGGCAAAAATCCTCTCAGAAAGGACGGTCATGGCGGGATTCGAACCCCAGACCTCCCAATCCGCGCCTTAACGATCTCGGCCATCCGTGGTGGTCATCTATATATGTAAGAAGATTTTATATATACATACATATATATAGCAAGTAATAGGTATATATTCAGAAATATCATCAGAAAAAGTGTCGCATTTTGTTAGTAAAATTCATTTGATGAGCCCGACTTTTGTCACCAAATGTTATATGAAATGACTAATGATTAGCGTGATATGGTCTGTCACCTATTTGCATGAAATTAAATTGTTTCATCTTATAAGTTAATATTACAATATTTGAACATTTTTCATATTTTTGAGTTAATCAAATAAAATATTTTATTTGAATTTTAATTATACCACCTAGTTTTATTCCATTTCCAATATTTTCCAGTATCTAACGTGATCAAGTTTCCATTTGTGTTGGATAACCGAGCATCTACTGTATATATTAGTGTATCAGTTGGTAGTATAAAAATTAAAATATAAGACACAATACTGACCAGAAGCATGATTGCATAATAAGAATGTACTGTTAAATAAATATAAAAAGTGCAGTTTTTACTTGAAAAGTAAACAAAATGCATAATAGAAACTTTCCATAATTGTATCAAATCAACAAAATAGACACTTTCAGCCATTGTCATTGTAGATGTACGGTATTCAATCAATATGTTCATTAAAATTTCCAATATTCTTAAAACGTTTAATAATACGACATTATTTTCAGTAGATTATTAAATGTCCAACCAGTGCCGAACTTCATTATTACAGTGAACAATCTCCTTCCCCCCCCCCCCCAATGACATTACGCCATTAAAAGCAGTCCAAATTCCCCTGAGATTCCTATCCTCTGCATTGGAACCAGAGAGTTAGGAAGCATCGAACTCATGACTCCAAGAGCCAAGGCAAGACATGAAGAGCATCCAACTGACCGATTAAGTTAATAAATAATCACAACCACCCACACAATAAATTCCCTTCCCAAAATTGGCGCCCAAAGTGTGGACGATAATTCCCGTTCCATGCTTTACATTGCAAAAATTGTGTATCAATTTTAGATTGTATTTGCTGTGGTCTCAATTTCACGTATTTTTTTTAAAAAAAAAATTCACAGATAAATTTCCCCCACAGATCGCAAAAATCTACCATTTTTCGTATTTAGTAACTAAACACCAATCTTCAATATCATCATTCATCATATTATTTAATATATTCCCACTATGAGAAGTTTCAGCATATCACAACTTAATAATCAGGCCAGTTTCTTCGAGAGCTTCATTGAAACATACGTTTATTGTCTTATCGGGGAAAATTTATAGAGATTTTAGTGCGATGCCCAAGTTTGTTCTTCTTTAAGAAACGAACTAATTTAATTAAATCTGTAATGTTAACAATGTTATTCATAAATCATCGTAGTTTTGGGCATAGAATATTCTGCCATAGTGTTTTATTCCTTAATTGAAACTGTACAAAACGAGTTTTCTCGTTTATTGTCATCCTTTTCTCATTTAATCATTTTAAGAATGTGTTATACACCCTCTTCTAACTTCTTTTAGATTTTATCTGTATTAAATTTGTATAGCTATCTGTTTATCTCTGTTTAATCCCTGTATTCTCTTTCGCTTGTCAACTAATTCTGCTATCATATATTTAATACAAAAGTATTTAATTAAACATGTCTAGGTACATTATTCTGAATCATGCGAATTTAAACTACTAGCTTAAAAATTAATTTACTCTTTACTCCAAAGCAAGATATATTTCCATAGTGCGTTAGGAATAATGTAAAATGTAGATCGCCTCCATGGTCTAGTGGTAACTTTAGCGACTGTTAATCCGGAGGTCTTGTGTTCAATTCCCAATGAGATCTAGATGTTTGGGTAAGGTTTTTTCCTTGCTCTGAAAAAATCAGTACCAGATAGCTTCTAATTCGGGCAAAGCGACAGTAAATAAGACAAAGAAAATGTTTTTTATAGCAATAATCTTTCGTACGAACAAATTAGTCTGTTGTCAAGCAATTCATTAAGATTCAAAATTATAAAGATACCAGTTTAAGTTACGATCTTCTAAATAATAAATTAAATAGACATGTGTTATATGCATCACATTTTTTCTATATTTTCTTATACTTATTTGTTGTTTGTTGAGCAGTGTTTAACGCCCGTTCTTACTACTGAGGCACCACAGGCGGTTCTTATACTTAGTAATAGCAGTTTGGAATAGACATTCTACTTTAATATGTGTAGGGTATTCCAAAGTTTAAAAGATACCATTTTAAATTATGATGCTCCATTGTCCTTAACTATAGATTTTCAGATTTTCTCTTTAATTTTTTTAAATTTCTTTAAAATACATAGTAATAAATATATAATTTATCTTATTTAATATAATTATATTTTCCCATACACGAATAGACTATAAATTTAAAAATTACATCAAAAATATCTCTTATATTAAAATTATAAATTTGCAGACGGATGGCTGCATAAAAGCACCAAAAGATATCATCCTGGAGGTGGAAAAAAAGCTCGATGCTTTGAGAAGAAGGATTAGTTAGAGTTTTGAGCTCTTATTATACTCTTATAAATAAGACAATAATTGTTTTATTATTAAAGTCAAATTATCTAATATTCGTATACTTCAGAACATCAGATACCTTATGAAAGACCCAATTTTAGTATATCTATAATGGATTTAAGATTAGAGAATAAATCATGTAATTTTCAAATACTTTTTGATCCCAATATAAAATTCCAAAATGAATCCAAATTATGCTAATATATAGGCACTTAGTGCATTTCAAGAAATGCATACTTTTATGAAAACATGTTACTATTCTTAGAGGGGAGACACCACCGAATTAATTTGACACTCTAACTACTGAGCCACGGAGAGTCAAATTCCCCCAACTGGTTCTGCATATCATAGAAAGTTTAAGGCTATCTCGGCGAGATATTTAAGCTCTTTAGACCCAGGATTTAGTCAACCCACCATACGGGATGATGGAAAATTTTCTTTAGCATGAGTGGTATAGGTAAAGTTGAAAAGATGAATAGGACAGGAAAAGTCCAAAGCTATAGCTGGGAAACCGGTCAGGTACTAGGAGGATAAGTTAAAGATTCGGAATTCAATTTATTGATTAATACTCCCAGATTTTCCAAAACGGGTTCGACTGAAAAGCATATTATTCACAATTAATGTAATTACAGTATAAAATATCTAAATGTTCGGCTAAAATCATATGTCACAATAAATTTGGATGCAGGGAGCTAGTATTTAAAAAAATAAATATAAAATCCTTTATATTAGTCTGTTTGAAATATGTGTATTTACAAAGATACAGTATATTATCGCGCAAAGACGCAGTATGTTAACGCGCCAAACGGAAGAGGCAGAAATGTGCCAAGTAGTTATTATAGAAAATACTTTGAATAAAACAGTTTTTAATATGAAATTACATTACTGTTCGCCATACATTAATACTTATAACCAAAGATATCGCGCAACCCCCATTCTAAGGTTAACCTAATCACTTATTTATGAATTACAATTTTACGGAATGTAATTCCCACTAGCAATAAAGATACATGATAATGAACGTAATAAAATCAACCAACTGTATTCGATGTTACACTTTCCATGTAACATATCTTGTCATAACATCGGCGACATGCTGGAAAACAGGAATTAAAAACCACATCATGTACTCTGGCACATTTCCTCTCAGAGTACAAAACGCCATAATTTTGCAAAAACTTAATTGAGAGTAATAATTAAGCCTAAAGTCAATAAGAAAACAAAAAATAAACAAATAAATAAATAAATAAATAAAACCTTGGACATAATTGATTATATCATACCTGCCTATATCGCCACTATCATTGCATGACTATGACGCGGGAAATGCGAAAGCAAAGTATTACAGGTTTATTATTTTCAATACTTAGATCTAAAAGTAACTTAAATACTTCCTAGCAAATGCAATAAGTCCGTGATACTCAAACCTGACTTAAGAATTACATTTTTAAGATGTTTGACATGTATAGCACACGTACAATTAATTAGCAAATTACCCACTGAACATTGGCGGGTGAACCTTGGAGTCAAGTTTATATACTCGAATAGGGACAGGTTAGCATGCTGGAACCTGCTTGAGCAGGAAGGAAACTGTTCAAAGCTAGGTAAGTTTTTATACAAAGTGCGCCTAGTTAGAAACTGTGTGTATTTGAACAATGTGTAATAGTAATGTACGGACGTATGAGAGAGAGTGTGTGTGTTTTCATGTAACATGATTATCTACGAGTTAATATTTGTGTATAAATATTTTCATATTGTGTGTTGATAGTTTTATATAAATAATGTGGCATATAAGTGTATTGTCCGCCGGTGTTAAATAGTAGCATGTACAGTTTCTGGACCCATATAAAGATAATGTACCTATATACTTTGTAACATAAGCACATTTATCCATCCATCATCTATCTATCTGTCTGGCTACCTGCCTGCCAGCCTGCCTGCCTACCGACTCACCCACGCACCCATCCAAAAAACTAACTGATCAAATCACAACAGCAGCTTGAAACCATCCGTTCATCGATTAACGTATAATATTATTATTATTATTATTATTATTATTATTATTATTATTATTATTATTATTATGTAAATTAATATAACTAAGAGAAGTTTAAAAGATTGACATCAATAAGTTGAATGTTTCATATTTTAACTAACGATAACACTTTTAATAGGAAAATTCCTTTATTGTTGGGGTGAAGTGCAAATATATAGCGGTATACATTACTTGTATTGTTACATTCCAATGTTGGAATTGAAGTTACTGACAGTAATCACAGCATAAATAATTATAATAATTGTTTTCTAATAGTGTCTCAAACTTTGCAAAATACAAATTTATAACCATCATATCTTTGGGAGAAATTTAACATATTTTAAATTTACAGAAAATGCTTATAATAGTCAGACGCCCAAAATTATAAATGGAATTTTGTGATTTGGTGATCATTTTAATTTGATCAAAGCGGCTATCTACTTTTTTTAATGTCACGTAGCTATTCATGTATAAAATTTCAAAGTTTTAAAATATTTGTAAAATAAAGTATTCATTTTGCGCATTCTTTCTATGGCCTAGTTTAATTAATTTAAGTTTTTTAATGAAATATATTGATCCAATAAATACGGAAGCAATAGTTTGAAAATTAGAACTAAGGAAATATTGAAGAACTCCGTAAGTATGCAAGAGCGATTATCCTGTATACTTCAAAAGAGAAAAAATTACTTTTGTTACACCACAGGTGCGCTGAGTAACTTTAGTTCACCTTATTTTTTTTTCTGAAGTCCCGACTGTACATCGTTATCGACAATCGATTTCCTCTTTGCAGTTTTCGGGGAGGAAAGAAGATTTAAGTTTAGCGCCCAGAGTGCGGTAGCTAACACCCTAGCGTACTGTCGTACCAGGAAACATAAGGAAGAAGCCTGGCAGTTTCAGGAAATGGTGATGACGGTGGGATGAGTTCTTTATCACCCTTGGCTCCAATCCCCAAATCTCGCCCCTTTTTTATGTTCCCTCATAAGCCTTAACCCACACTTGTCGTTGTTAACAAAAGAAAGCTTGCACCGATACAGAAACCAGGAAATAAATCTGTTTTAAATATTTTTGTCCTATAGTATTTTAGGTCAGGTAATAAAATGCTTGCAATACCGATAAACATGTATCTATAATAGTATCATTTGATTATTTAAATACAGAAGAATACTTGGAGAGAAATTTAACAACCAAAATAAGAAATTTACTTTTTTATGCATCATCTTTTAAAGATCCATAAATAGACATAGAATTATAGGCCACTCGTATTATATTTGGTGTTCCGCTATTTACAGATTATGAATAATGCAAGCAAATACAAAAAGTTGCCTCAATAATGTATGAAATTAAATAGAATGTAATTTATTTAACAATTTCCAACTGCTGCAGTTTCTATTGAGAAAATTTCGGACAAATATACAATTTCACTTTTTAATCGCGTGGGTTTGTTCTGTTCAGACTTTTTTCATTTACCCAAAAGTAAAATAGTTTTTATATAAAGGTTCTTCATGTTTAGAGTCTATTCGTAAGTATGCATTAATCACAAACAAATAATATCGAGCAATAGGCAACGTATATTACTATCACAGAATCTGCAATCACGCAATTAATAATCTATTCAAACAGTAATCATAATGTTCATATTTTTATTGTCAGCCATTAACTGTTTCGAAATATAAGAAAAGAATCTGAGTTAAATATGTTTCATAAACAACATACATTTTGTGAAAGTAAATTTTAAAATGTATAATTATTTTAGTAGTAAATGTTATAAATAGATGACATGCTGTTCAAAAAATCAATAATCATTGTAAGAAAATGTAACATGATTATTTGTGGTTGACTTCTCTTTGAAATTTGAGGTGTTTCTTAGTGAAAATGGAAATATAAATATGCTCTACATTTAATCTGTCGTATATTTCACAATTTTATGATTACTTTTTACCCATCAATATCGGCATTACAATATAACACTGCAGAAATGAGAGTAAAATATATTTTATTATTTATCTTTAAATGTTGTAGGTTATATTTGAATGTGAAACCATGTCAGTTTGTAAGATAAACAGTTAAATAAAGGAGATTAATTTGAAATGTTACTTATTTCTGATAACAGGGCTGCGCTGAGAAAGGCTCCTAAATAAAGAACGCTATATCCTAGGATATTTATTTGTTCAATGTTTAAGTGTAACTATGAGCAGTACCATTAAATAATCTGATTTCAAATTACTTTATGTTTGTATTATAGTACGTCTAAGTTTCATTGCTTAATGTTTCTCGCTCCGGAAAACCTGTTGACGATCTTTCTTTCGTTTGCTCTTATGATAGTTGCATAGGCTAAAGAATTAACTACAGGGGTTGAATTCCTGAGTAGTAAAATTGTGAAAAATAAAACAGATATTATCTCAAGATTGAATAGTTCTGTGGTAAAATTTATTTAAGCAACAATCTTCAAAATTACTCATCTTTCTCAAGTTAGAAGCAAAAAGCATAGTTCATTTCCATTCTGTACATCTGAGTATCTTTAGTATTATAAGAGAGGCTGATGATTATATATAAGGAATGAATCGTCGTATATATATATATATATATATATATATACATTTTTTTTTCAAGTTGTACTATCATGTACTTTCATACATGCCCGTCATAGAGGTTGCATCATTAAGAGATTTTAGGGATGGACAAAATGAGGCGCTATGTACGTTTTGTTGTTCCTTTAATTTCCTGTGTAATATTTACCTTACCAAATAAACCGAAAATCTGATAGTTAATCTACGCATAGTTATAAATACATACTCATTTCCTTCTGTGCTTGTGTACCTGCATTAAATTTAATTTCTTTTAGCTATTATTAATTCTGGCATGTTAAATTTACAGTCAGTTCCTCGGATAGCGTATTTATGCAATGACAGTCAATGAAACTAAGAGAACTATTTTCAAAGAAAAATATATACAAAGTATCTGTAACATTCTCAGTACTCAGAAATCAGCTGCTGCTTTTCTCAACCGTCACCACGTAATGTGAGGTTGCCGATTTAAAAAAAAAAAAAATATATATATAGCAATTCTGGAACACCCCATATATCAAATATTCTTTTCGTGAGAACATGGAATATAAAATAGGTCTAGAATCACATTATTTCCCATTTTATATAGTAAAGGCTGCACCAACTAATTTGTTTTGTCTTGAAATACTATCGACGGCAATGGTATGCACAGTATACTCAGCTTTAACGCTTGGCGGTAATCAAAATAACTTGTTTATGTAACCTCAGTGCAAGAAGTTGGAAGATTTGAGAATTACATAACTGGAAAATGAAGGTAAAACTGTAAAATTGGGAACCCTTAAATAGATAATACTTCTTCCCCTCTGACAGTGGACATATTTTCAATTAATCCCCTCCAGGGTCGCTGAATTTTTTCGAGCGTGAGAATCCTAAGTATGACTTCCTTCGCAAAGGAAGTAAAGCCTTGGGTCCCGTGTATTGATTAACGGCACGTAAAAGAACCTCAAGGCTAAAAGAAGAGACCTCTGAGCAAAATTTAACGGTCATTCCACGCCCCAAATTGAATGCGATACTGATGACCTGAGATGTTAAACAAACCTTGAGTAAAGCAAATAAGAGAGAGATAGATTTGAAAAGAAAGCAGAATGTTGTGGCAGATGAACTCTGCTTGTAGCTATTGCAACACAAAATATGTTGTTTGAAGCATTGTCCTGATGAAAGAGCTTAGCTCGCCTCAACTCTCCGATATATTTTTATTTAGATTGCAATTCATAATTTTTAAATTAAATTTGTATAATAACTACCTATTATTGTGCTCCTGTCCGCTAATGTTTAACTTTTTGCGACCCAAAATCAGATAACATGATGTTACTGGCAGATAACTGCACTCTGATTTTCTTAGTTTCCATATCTTACTTTGCTCTTTTGGTTTCAGAATCACAATAATGTAAAGAAAAATCTGTTTTATGCTCAAAAATGTCTTAAGGTGTAGTTTACAAGTTTTGGTTCTCAGTTTAGTGAATGTGAACATTTGTGAATGCATTTCTTTCCTTTGTAAATCTTTAGTTAAATTTTTTGTACTTTGGGATATTAGCTGTCTATTTTCTCTATGAATTTTTGACAGTTACGCGTTGATCTTGCAGCAATAAAATCTGCGCTTTGTTTTCTTTGCTTATGACGATTTTCTAGGTACTGCTCTCTTCACAGGATGTTCTAATGAGTGTAAACTCATGACATCCTTTTATGATATATTAAAGCATTATATATTCCCTCAATGTTGCTGAAAATCTTTACGAATTTCATACGAAGGCATTTGTGAAATATTTAATCATTGCTCTTTGCTAGACACCGTCTATTTTTCTACATTCTTGTCCCATTAAATAAAAAAAATTAGGGGAACTAGAAATGGGTCAAGGGTTAAGGCAGAATATTCCACTCTCGATTATAATATGGAATTGAGTTTGTCAGGTCAGGTTAATGTATGCCTTGGCATATAAAGCATGCACTTTCCGGTCAGTAGGCTTAAGAGAGAGAGAAAGGAGGAGAAAGAAGAGAGTACAGGATGTTCCGGACTAGGCAATTTAAATAAAGATGATCTCCACGTAAAGCGTCCCTTAGAGACAGACACCAGGACAGGAAATGTGCCAAAAGGTAGAAGCCATGAATGTGGAGAATGTCGTGTCACGCCAGATATTTCAACGGTTTTCTCCATCATTCGCCATACTTTTGTGATTTTTAAAATAGAATACGATCCCACTGTAGACATAAGATCAAAATGGGCGAGTTGAAGGCAACAGAAAATGCACTGAAAATTAACGAGGTAAACTTAAGTACCAGTTTATATTTTCATACTCGAATAGATATAGCACCTTTTTTTCCTCTATGTATCTCGAATTTATCGCCGAAGTTCAGCCGTATCTTTTACTTCCGTACTTATTGAACTTTTATAGTAAAGAATAAATTAATCATCATGTTCGTTATCTTCGTTCTTGTTTTGGTGAAAACGATCTGCCCCGAATTAAGCAGTATAGTTTCCAAAGTATGCCTATGTCGTCTCTATTTTCGTTTGTAGCACATTTTTCGTTTTGAGTATCATTTTTAATGTGAACTAATTCGAGCTAATGAATAAATATTTAATATCTTATGAGTTATTGCTAATATTTAAAGATTACTTCTAGTTTTTGCATTTCGTAATCTTCCTTCTCTTGTGAATTCTCTATTGCAAAGGTTCATATCGAGTGCTCTAGGTAATTTTATTTGTCTTGTTTCTTTTGTGGACAGGTTTATGAGCCCAAGTAAACTTTTTAACTGCACAGTGTTGTAGAACTTAGTTTCTCTTTTTAGTCCATTTATACTGAGAATATTATTATTCTACAAATATTTTGAAAACCACTACATTATTTATAGCATACCAGATAACTGTTCAATATTTTATTCATTGTTACTATTTTATACATAGGGTTTGGTTTCAAATTCCATAATCTGGATATTTTAAAATTATTATTTACATATGTTTATTAATTTAAATATATCCATAGTACGTTTTCGATAGTTAGTACTAGCCGATTACGAGTATATAATTATAAATATATGTTTTATCGTTCTATATAAAGTAAAATCTGAAACAACGCTACCACATTGTTAACTACATGGTTAGTTCAATTATATTTTGATTTATTTCTTACCTTTACACGAATTTGGTGTTTTATAACATTTGATGCCTTAGATTGAAGTTCTGCAATTCCTTTTTCAATTTAAATTGACCGCAGTTTTATTTTATACACATTACCAAACTTTGAACATAGTCAATTAACGATATATATGTCCCTTTGTTATATTCTGCTTTTTATTTATATATTTTAACATGGGTACATTATCCACCTATGATTCTTATGATTTTATTACGCTTTGGAATTCTGTTAAAATTACTGCTAATTATTGAAATTATTGAAGTATCTATGATCCCCTTTCTTAAATATTGAGTATTCTATTACTGTTATTTCAACATAAAATTTAAATTATTTAAAAATTTACTTTGAAAAAATTTCTGCATAATTTATTATAATTCTTATTGATTCCCTTTATCTTCTTTGATTTTCTACTTATTGTTTTAACTGTTCTTTAATTTTTCTAACTTTATTGTGTATATTCTATAGTATTTTATAGTACCATACCGACTTAACCAGAGACACAGAATTTAAGAAAATCTAAAAGAAATTAAGAAAGTATATATAATTACATAAGTATAGAAATTAAGTAATTCAGAATTCATCTATACACATTTTCTTCAGTCATTAAGTGTTTTTATATTTCGTAGTTTTATAGTAGTAATAGATATAGCTTTATTGCTATAAAATTCTATATGCGCATTACAAATATATTTACGTATGAGTCGTAGACAGTGTATGCTTAAATATAATACACAATTTAAAAGAGGAACAAACAATAATATAAATAAGTCAATATTAATATAATAATAATAATAATAATAATAATAATAATATAAATGAATGTTTTTAAAAAATGTAAAATATGAAGAACGTATTTACTGGTACATGAATGGAAACATATTACATATTATTTTTATTTAACCTAGTTATTGCGTTCTAACCATCAAATAAATTCTTCTGGTTTCTCGCTCTTTGGCTAGGAAATGCCTACATAAAACAATTAGCGTGGTTCGCAAACAGATCCCAGCGTGACAGTCGACCTCTAATTGCCTTAAAAAGTTTTCTGGTTGCATCTTTCTCAGGCGTTCCCAGAGGGTACATTCTGCCAGAATATGTACCCATTCCTTCTCCCCTCCACAAAATGGGAAGAATCTTCTACCAGAACTATCCATTACTTTTTGAGCCTTCTAACCTCCCAGTCTAAACCCGACCGTTCCTGATCTCGGTTTTCTAGTACAAGCATATACACCTCTCTACCCCAGGTCGTAGTTTCTTATGCATCAAGGGATATGGCCTTTTAAGCGCACGGAAATATGACTTATAGATGTTCTAAAACTATGTTACAATTTGGTAGTAAATAAAAAACTAAAGCTGTTATCTGAACAATATAAAGAAATTGGGTAGAGTCTTAGTTTCAAAAACTAACTGTAATATTATATATTAATTTGATGAGAAATCTTTTTTATAAGTTTTGCTTTGCTTACGTGCATCTTATTTAAAGTATAACTAGCTCAGTTTTCTGTATACTTCGAATAAGAACTTTGGTTTTCCTTCAATTAGTTTTTGTAAATTGTCCGTCTCACATCCGATTAAGTCGACGTTCTCTTTTTACTGCATTAAGAGCTTACGTTGAGAGGAGAAATTTTGCGTTATTTAAGGGAAAACTTTATCATGGTTTCATTCTGCTAGATCGTAGCAGCTGCTAGATCCATTAAATTTCTTTATTATCCTAACAGCTTCGGAGGAGGTATATCCTGTTTATCTAACAAGATTCATTGGTTTTTGCAAATAGTGTCGCTACTTTTAAACTAACATCATATATACATTAGTAGTAAAATATTCTTCAATGACCAGAAGCTTTAGAAAAATTAAACATATTATTTGGTAAAACTTTGACTAACTCCATATGCACAAGCAATGCCTCTTTAGAGATTATTTCCATATATAAACGTTTTTGTAAACATTCTGTGGGATTAAGATCTATTGGAACTTGAGGATACACGATAGGTTCCCTATACCCTATCTGTAATGTATTTAAGCCAATGCAACATCTCTGTGTCTAGAAAATAAGACGGCATTCCATCGTGCAAGAACCACATATTCCTATCATATTCCCAGAAATGAACAAGAATCATTTCTAAAAGTAAAAACTAAGAGCTACAAATGCTGTAGTTTATCTTTTGACGACCATACGAAAACCTTATATCCGTTTAAAGATAAGTTCTAGATGCACATTTTAAGTTGAGTTCATAATATACTTTTTAAGGATTGCAAACAGCTGCCCAAATGTCCCCTTTATCTTGTCCGTAGCATAATATTGCCTCCTTTCCACTGGCAAAAACACAGAATTAAGTTTTAACTTTAGAGTAACTTTTACCCCACTCCCCAACCAACAAAGTTATTAGTGAAATGTGAACAAATTGCAGGTGTGACGGCTACTGTCTCACAGTACAAACAAGCTCACTTCGGAATGAACACCCTTGACACTGTACGCATACTCACTGAGCTTTCTTGTGAGTGGTTGCTATGAGTGGAGTACACCAGTAGAGATGCGACATTTTAACAACATATCTTAGTACTTTGTCGATTTGATTCATTTACGAACGCTCTTTAGCATTTCAGGTCATCGATGTCCTATTCATTTCAGAGCATGAAACGGACGATAATTTTTGCTCATTGGCCTCTTCTTTCAGGCTTGAGGTTCTTTTAAATGCCGTAAATTTACGAGACGGGATCCGCAGCTTTACTTCCCTTCCAAAGGAATCCGTTCTAATGATTTTTACCCGAAACAAAATTCATCGATCCTGGCCGGAATTGAACCCGCAATCTTTGGGTTTAGGAGGCAAGTATGGTTACACTAGATCGCCAGAACCGACTGTCTTAGTACGAATTGACATTTAAAGTAATTTATTATTTAAGTAATGCAGAAATGGCAGACATGGCTTGATGTAACTCAAAAGAAATAACAGCATAGTTATATGATCAGGATTTTTAATGCGATGGATATAGCCCATAGCTTCACTATTGAAAATATATTTTTTAAAAATATATCTAATATAAATAATTCTATAGAAGTCAAATAATATGTATGAACAGAAAAGCGTATTAGATAAATGTTGTAATTTATTGAAAAAGATTAGCTGTTTTGCTGGGATTTGACAGAAACTTAATCATTTGTTATCTATTCTCTATGCCAGCAAGTGCAGAGTCTAAGAAGGAAAAGCATGTTACAGCACGAAGAAACTTATAGAAGGATAGTGCATAAATACACTTCGCTTGTACAGTGAAGTTATTTGAGTTATGGATAATGTAGGCGCGGATGCTTACTGGGAAAGTGCAGCCGCTGCAACCGGTAAAAGGTAAATAAGAGTGGGTGGGTAAGTTAGTAATTTTACTGTAGGATTTATATTTTCACTTAAAGCGTTAAATTGCGCTGTATTTAATAGCAGCTGTTGAAAATGATTCCCCTCAGTGGCAATATGTTGCCGCCATTTGCCTGTATTCACCTAGCTTTGTTACTGAGAAATACCTCTCGTAGCTGGTGAACATTTTTTCTCCCTGGAACATAATTGCCAGGTTATTAGCTTGCAAACCACATTTCCACCTTTCTGCAATAATTCGTTTTCACACGTGTATCATATGTAATAACCTCGGTTTTCAACATTATAATTATGTATGGAAATAACTAACAAAGAATAATTAGCTAACATTTTACACACAATGAAAAAAACGAGAAACACTTGAACGCACAACCACTCGCTTAAAAAGATTCCCTCAAGCGAACTACAAGCTTCTACCTCCACAAACATTATAAATCTTGATGACTGACTTCTCCTCGTACGCAGTATCGCTGTACTAGCCCTAACTCAAATAACCTCACTGTATATGTGAAGCATGTTAAAAGACGACATGAAAACATTTTGGTCAACAAAATGGATAATGGATAACAATGTCAGCTTTTCTTTTGTCAGAAAAAACTATCAAGCATGTAATTCCTTTGAGTTCATTTTTAGAAGCATTTGCCATTTGTCTTTGCTTCTACAGAAAGTCTTCAATGTATTGTGCCAGTAAATTATGATGATGATGATGATAATAATAATAATAATATGTAAGTCAACATCATTATTATTATTGTTATTATATTATAGACAAATATATGAAGCAAGATTTTTTTCGATTTTAAGTGAAGGAAATCAAAAATGTAACATGATATGGCTAATTGCTATTAACTGTTTTATAATTATATTGTTTAAACTTTATATTTCATCATTCGTAGATTTGCGGTGTAAACCAATATGCTGAGAACGTGTGGGTTTGAGGCTCCTAAAGACAAGACGTTTTCGCGGTCGGATTTGATCAATGCAGGGTGTGGTATTGACACAGCATTCTGAGTATACATGCAGTTAGTTGTGTAATCTGGTTCAGTAAATAAACCACAGCCAAGATAGTCGATACCCTAACCTCATGTCAATTCGCTATTGTTCCCGATAGAATCAATAGCTGTATTAAGTAATTTGTAATTCAAGTGCTCTAGGCTATACAAATAATTAATGTCTTGTTTGCAACAGTACTTAATGGGCTAAAATCCGTAACAGTTGCTGTTGAATTGATAAACTATAAGCTTTTATGTTTTCCTATGTAAATTAAGCTAATATTGTTCCTTTCGCAGTAATATGCAGCGATAAATTTGGCTTGTATCTAGATATAGCAAGAATTTTACTTTTGTCTACGTTTTGCTGGCATTAGCTGGGCATTCTCAACAGCGAAAACAAATGATATTTTTATCTGTTTTATTTAACCATCTATTATTGCATTCAAATTATGTTACTCATTATAAGCCAATGAATACAGTCTTAAAGGGATAAATCTAATTCAGAGTATGGCTAAACTTGCTGATACCTGACGTGAACTATGTAGCACAGAGTAAATAATACAAGAATAAACATAATTATTCCATACTTGTAACTTTCCTGACGGCAGCTGTTTTTTAAATGTCTTCTCGGGTGATCAGCCGAATGCTTTAAGGATATATTTCCAAACTTTCGAGAGCGAACCTTGTTTTCATCATCAGGGATGATGTACTGAGGCTGGCCGATCGTTACTTATATACCGTCCTAGAAATAGGCGGTATCGATGAGCAACAAGAAAGGTGGTTGACTAGTCCTCCTAGTATAGCAGGTTAAATAATATAAGTCCGCTTTCTAATTGACTCATCTACACTGGGTAGAAACTCGGGTTAAGCAACCCCAATCTGTAATATAAAATTGGTTTTAAAATATATAATAGTCAACAACATTGTAAAAAAGTACGCTAATTCAAGCTAATGGGTTCATACCTCATTCACAGAGATCTCTCTCTTTTCTAATGCCTTCAATAAAATCCTCTTTTATAACATTATCTTATTTGCACTAACAATACATGTTCATATTATTATTACAGGTCCAGCAGCCCCGAGCTGCAACTTGCCCACCCCCTTCATCCCAGAAGTCTTATATAAATATAATTTAATTATTTTGCTATTACTAATTACTTGCAATGTACTAGTCGTTAAATATTAATCAAATTAGTTACATTTGAAAGTTCTCCCGACATGCTACCGTTGTGGTAACCACTTCCAATTCTTTTGCAGCCCTCCCCCTTTTTCTCTGACCATAACATTTCCAGTTTCAAAAGTCCTTAGGCATTGCTATTTCTATTTCTTGAACCCTCTGTTACCTTCACCCGGTAACTAACATCTGCAATTACAGCAGTTTTTAAAGTCAATAAGACATTCATAGAACTAAAAGTTCCCAACAAGAATTTTCTAGAAAGTATCTGACTCGGCAATTTCATGCCTTGCAACTGTGACAGAAGAAGAAATGTCACCATCGAAAATGGAAAAGGATGAATCGGTTCCTGTTCCCTCGGTCACTCTGACCAAAATCAACACACTTTGACCAAGTGGGGGGGGGGCGCAGGCGGTAACGCTTGAAGCTGGCATTTGGGAGTTTTGGGTTCAAATCCCTCAAGACCTTGAGTTTTTCCGTCGTTTTCCCGAGTCGCTTAGGCAAAAGCTCCGGGATCTTTCCTTTCCACAAATTTTTCGCGCATCTTATTTAATAGCATTGGTTCTTCTACAAGTTATAAAGAAGCAGGCAAGATGGGCTGATGCTCTGTGAGTGTTACTGCCTCGGTTTCCGCTATAAAAGTGGCATGTCGGTCCTGGTGTTGTAGTGAGAACCATACTTGCCTCCTAAACCCAAGATCGCGGGTCCGAACCCGGCCAGGATCGATGGATTTTTTCGGGCGTAAAAATCCTAAGTATGGCTTCCTTCGGAAAGGAAGTAAAGCCGTGGGTCCCGTGTCGTACATTTACGGCACGAAAGAGAACCTCAAGCCTGAAAGAAGAGACCTCTGAGCAAAATTTATCGGCCATTTCACGCCCTGAGTTGAATGGGACGCTGATGACCTGAGATGTTAAAGAGCGTCCTTAAATAAATCAATATAAATAATGAAAGCGGCGCTTCTAAGGGGCTCGTGTTTCTTGTAGAGGAGCAAAGCCGGCAACGGGAAATTCTATATGGAACTATGTCATTGTTTCACCATCCCTGGTCCTGGCAATCTGATGTTTTCCTCACCTTATCCCTTCCTCCCGGAGTTGTCCCCAAAGGGGCGCATAGACAAAATGACGCGCTGTTATCAAAACTGAGACATTCTCCTCCATGCTTCCTAACATTCCTATTAACTATACTTTCTTATCTCTATGGCTAAATAAAATTCCTTTTGCAACTGCAAGCTTTCCACTATAATGTTATATATATTTCCGTTTTTATATCCCTCTGCGAGTTTCACAGACTTGTCGATATAACTGTTCAACTATATGCTTATAATAAATACGTATTCTAGAAGATTATTACAATTTTAACATTTCAGCACATGTAATTGGATTGGAATTAAAGACGAATAGGAACATAGGTACTTCAGCGTTGCTCTTGGCCGTTTATGCCTGCACTCTCAGTGGGGCACTTCCGGTAGGAAGGGAAGAAGTGAGGCAGATACCGAGCTGATTCAAGGGCAATGAGGGGGGTCCTTAACATTGATTCCAGAACACCCCAAACCGGCCAAGCCCTCCCTTTCCTACTAGGAGTTTGAACTGCTCAAAAGGGCCAATTTCATACCAGCCACCGTCACACAGTACAAATCCACGTTACCCTGGCACTTTTGACCCTGTAACAGAACCAATGCAATGAAATGGGAGAGCGGAAAATTCGTGGAAAGAAATGTCCATCTTTAGTGACCAGGGAACCCACGAAAAAATCAAAGATCAGGGTGAACGGCTTCATCTGAACCGATGATCTGACGAATGGGAATCCAAAGCGTTACCGCCTTAGCTGCGTACACACATTGATTAATGAAGCTTTAAGCACAAATAACGTCATATAAATAAAAAAATAAAAAACTATAAGAATAAAAGCCATGTCTTTTTTAAAATACATGTTTTAATATCCATATTTATAATGCATTAAAGAATATTTGATAGCTGTTTCGTCATTTGGACTAGAGAAAATTTGAGTGTCAAGCAAATAGTAGTTAAATGGAACAAAATCAAATAAATGTGGGAGATGGTAAGCCAACTTGAAAGTGCGGGTACGAAGTCACTGATTTGTAGGTTTTCCCTTTTCATTTTAAAACAAAAAGCGTAGAATTTGTGTAAGCAATTGAAAATGTATAAATATATATAATACAAAAATACTTTATATTTTGAAAAAGAACTAAAGGTGACAAAAGTTCAGCGAAAATAAGCAAATGAAAATTGATCTAATCGAGCCATTGCTTAAGACATAAGAAAGAACGTTATAACCAGAGTCCGGAAGTTCGGGCATTTATTTTGGTTACCGAAGGCAGGCAAAAATACAGTAAAATGCTTAAAATAGGCAGTAATGAAGTCAAAATAGGCATTTGTTAAAAATTAAAACATAAAGTAAAATCTTTCATTAATAATGAAAATAGGTATTTAAGAGAAGTAATAATTTCTTTATCACATGATTAAAGTACTTAACTTACTTTTCTTTGTTACAAGCAACAATATATTTTTTTTCAAAGTATCAACTGTCATAGTCCGCCACTTGTTAAAGAGAGCATTTTTCATCATGGATAAAGAACCTTCTACTTCCACTGAAGTGATTGCAGCATATTTAAATTAAGCTATTTCGGAATTACTCATACAGAGAGTTCACCTTTCAGGACATCATGACAAAGTAAGTAGTTTTGAACAGTCCTGGTAAATAAGCAAAAGATGCGCAGTGATTGCTGGTGCAATTCGTTCTCTGTTTATTCGTTTATAGGGGGACCAGATTAGTATCCTTTTGTACTGAATACATTATTGGGACCGTTTATAGCATAGTTCTACCGCTCTCATCTTTCTTGCCTGCAATTATTTGTTACATTCATGCAGTTGAGAAGTTACCTTCACCAAAAATGTCCTAGATTCTTCTGCGCAGAACGATACAAGATCATTCACCAGGACTATTCAAAATTACTGTATTTATCTCATCCTGTCTAATTACTGGCATTCATTTGCTCTAGATTACCGTGCCTTCCTTTCACTAATGAAGATTCTGCTGTTTTAAGAACTTAATTGAATGAGTTAAAGAGAGTTTTTTGACCGTTTGAAAAGAAATAGAGGTATAACAAGATTCTCAATAGACATTTTTGTGAGGTGAACATACCATTTAATTTTTATAATTGTTTTCTTTCGATATATGAACTTTTTATGTACTTTTTGAAATGTGTAAATAATTGTAGAAAAATGCATAAATGTCCAAAACAGGCAAATAAAGGTTTCAACCTTAAAATAGGCAAAAACAAAGGCGAAGTAGGAAACATGTCCATTTCTATCTGATTCCTAAATATATCCACCTCTCCAGAAAAGACCTTTTGCCTAACTAACGGGCTCTGGTCATAAACATGAACTTAGCCACAAACGGCTAGTGGTGTACTTTTCCCTGGTTTGTTGTTAGTTGTTGCGGGATGCTAATTCTTCACTTTGTAAATTCGGGCAGAGGTTCGTTAGCGTCATAACGCATGACTCAATACCTGGTCGATTCCATCCGAATAAATGAACCTCACGTTCTGCTGCAATGAGGGGCCAGATAACGAGATGCTTCTCTCTATTGCCGCCTTCTCACACCAGCAGATCCCCTCCCGAAACTTTTCCCACCCTAATCCACCTACAGCTTAGTCTAATCAACCAGAGCCTTGCTGATATGTTACACAGGGTTTCTGCGGCTCGACGTAGTACGTGCCCAGGAACTGAGGACAGTGTCAAGGAGAAGTGAGAGAACGGCATTAAAAGTTTATGTGCTTTGGAGAAAGGAATCAAATTAGTGCAAGAGAGAGAGAGAAATAGCGATGAATCTATCGAGAGTTCAATCAGGATTTACAACTCAGTGTTCGCCACAGAAACAATTAAACCTGAAAATATCTAACTTTTTTTTTTCTTTAGTTACTCTTTTTGGAAATATCGTGTTAGTTTCTTCTCACCACTGATCTCAAATATCCTTTTGAAAGCAAAGAGTAAAGAAACATATGGACGCTACAGCAAAACATCTGCACAACCAGTGTCATCCATCCCGCAAAAAGTATATTAGGATAAGTCAAAAAGTAAGTTTTTAAAATATTTGTTGGTGAATAATTAAAAATGAGGTAAGATAACTAGCACTATTTTATTTCAACACAGTCCTTTATTTTTTCACACAATCAGGAAATATATTTAAACCTTTGTTATATAATAAGTTTTTCCATACCTCATTAGAAACTGATGTCCTTCTCGTTAAGATATTTCAGCACTTCATCTTTGACGGGTCGAAATTGTCTAAGCCGCAGAAGTTTTTTCTCTATATATGAAAACGAGGTGGGAAACATGTTGCCAACGCCAATTATCCAACAAGTAATTTTTAATTATTTGATCTTCTGTATATTCCCAGTTTCATTTTTGTGATATTGGAGGATATCACACCCACTTCATATACATACAAAATCTATCTGTGAATTTTCCACAGAAATGGAATAACTTTCTTCCTTGACGATTCGTTCAGTACTCTCGCCTATTCGCAGTGGGACTACGCACTAAGAGGTACAAAGATACAGCAAACTGTATTCATTTGTCTTGGAGTAACTATAACTTTCATGATACCACAAGAACAACTCAGATAAACCTAAAGCGGCAATAAACAACCAGATGAAATAGATTCTGTTTCTGAGGAAATGTATAAAATATGTTTACATTATAAAACAACAAATAATGAGTCACCAATCCTTACTGAAAGCAACAGAGTGATGGAATTATAGATGTTAATTTTATTGCAATAGTAGCGGTCTTTTCTAAATTGCTTTTATTTAACAAATTTATTGGTTGTTAAACGTCTACAAGTGATAAATAATTTAATTTAATTTAATTTAATAAAACATTTATCCACAATTATCTGTTTTTTCCCTTTTTGAATAATACTTAACGTCCATTCATAGATACTTTTTTAATCTTCTTTATTTACTGCATGCTCAATTACTATAATAATTAGTAACACTACATGCATTACTATCATTTCACTGTTACATGATATCCGTAATACTATTCTTTAACACTGTTACATTCTTATTCTAAGCTAATTATATTATGAAGATTGTCGAAATGTGTACTATATTTGCTTTTACATTATTTATATTAACATTCTTAGTCACCACAATTTCTAGCCTATTAGTCAATTTGTATTAATTTAAAAACTGTCAAAATTGATACTGTTTACAAATTTAATTAAATTATTTGTTATATTTTAGAATAAGTTCACTATTGTCTATTGTCCATCAACTAGGTACTTTTGCTACATATTTCCCGAATATTTCTCGCATGCTTTCTGTCGTTCGACATGTATCCACATTATAAACATTTTTCACCCGCGCATTCCCTCAAAAGGTAATAGCTTTTATTTAATTATTCTTAAATCAGACATTTAAAAGTTATGCTTCTATTGTCTATGAAAGAGGTGGTGTCAAAATTGTCATTTTTCCCTACTGAGAATAATGTTATAAAAATATATGAATATTAATTATTTTAAAATGCACATTTTCCCGTGATCGTTTACATAATTAAGGGGTAAACTAATTGTAGCAAAAGCAATAATCCTTTTGGCTTATTGGTATTATTGTGCGAAAATATACCAGCAATTTTTAATTATATTTTATATATTATTTGAAAACTATTTATTCTATTGTAATTTATGTTATTGCTTATTTTTATTTATTTAGGACCTTATCACCACCTTCCAGGGGTTTACACGCCCATAGATTAGGTGTCTGAAGTACTAGAAAATACTGTTTCTTTTTTTTTCTATTCTTCTTCACAGCATTGGATAATTGAAACCTAAAATTATATATATATAATTTATATATAATATATATATATATATAATTTATATATATATATATGGGTTATAAGTTTAGAAGATTTCTTATTGACAGTATTTTTCTATTAAAACTAAATAAAAGAGAACAGAATATACCAAAGAAACATAGAAAGCATTTATAAACAAAATAATATGAAAATACAACATGAAGAGAAATGAACAAAAATAAAATAGAATACACCATGGGGTGAAAATGGATTAAATCGTTTCACTAACGTTATATATACTAGAATGAGCCAATAAATAATACAGTATATAAGAAAAGAAAGAATTAATTGTGATAAAATATGTTGTTGCACTTACAACAAAACAATAAAGACGTAGTAAAACATCCTAAAAAATCATGAAATACATTTAATGTGTTCCAAGTTTAAATATTAACTCTTAAGCCTGAGGTAATGGCATTTAAAAGCATATCAAATTAGTTAAAATTATGCTTGGAAATATATGGAATATTTTAAACATGTCAATGATTTGAGGCGCAATGTTTCATATTTCAATGAAACAATTATAAAAATGATTAAATTACAAGGTATTTTTAGAGCAATAAAACGGAAAGAAAATGCAGTTGCACAGATGATCTCTGCTGTGAGCATTAAGAGGATCTACAATTGTAGATAAAATATGAAATAAATATAAACGAGGTAGGTAAATTATAAAATGCAATTTTGTAACTAAAACTATACACTCCACTTAAGCAGAATGAGCAAAAGCAGATATACCAAGTAATTACATCTCGTATATCCAAAGTGAAGAAAGTTCTAAAAATGCTGAAGCCGAGAGACAGAGAGCTAAAACTTGTAGTACAACAACAATAAAGCGATGATGTGACAACAAATGCTTTTATAAATGCCGTAACTGTGCCTGAAAAGAAAAGTATCAGCAAAGAAAGGCTGTTTTATCAAAATTGTTACACAGTAAGATAAACTTTCTTGATTACTTTCTAAGTACTGAACCACTTGTAGTAAACCCTTTATAAATTGGATAACAGGTTTGAAGAGACAAACTCAGTAGCAAAATTGCCGCAATCGGAACGAAGAAGTCGGTAAATTATGCAGGAAAACGTGTGCCACAGAACGGTCTCCTAACAAGTCAACACCTCCTTGAAAGCCTGCTTTACTACAAGGAGAGAATAAAATACAACTAGTGACCAGGTTCATACTGAAACTGATCATTTTATAAAACAAATTATGTTCCACTTTTTTAAGTTAAGGGGATTATACAGGATTAGTAAAAAAAAAAAAAGGATTACTTTCTAAATATTGGCTTGTTTAAGTGCATCTAGCACAGAAACACAAAAACTCACCGGAAATTTGTGATTATATTGCTTTCTATGAGCATAGCTGGATTCCTTAGCCCCAAGATAGTGATTTGTGAAAATGATTACCAAATGAAAAGACATTTTATGTTCTGGAATTCCATGCGATCTCAATGTCGTTTTCAATCAGAGTATTCGAAATATGCACCAAAAATTAATTTATTCATCCATTGCATGTGCAGTTTAAAGATTCTGGTTTTCTATGCAAGAGAAAATATATTTCATCCACGTGAAGCATGTGCAACAGTGCAATCACCATAACCCTAAAATATTAATATATAATTTTTTAAATAAATTAAAAAACGGGTCCCGATTGCTGTGTCTGTTGGTACATTCTTTGTCATTATTTATTTACATCACAAAACTCCTATATTTAGCGACATTCCGAGAAGCTACATTTCACAAATGAACACGAACTGAACATACGTAGGTTTTTCAAATTGCACAAAAATAAATAAATAAAATGAAACTAAAATGATAAAATGTTAGATTTGAGCAGTTAAGTAATTATATAACTTCATTTTACTGAAGATATAACAAGGTTCTCATTTTTAAAAAAACTGAGGTTTAATGTGGTGTTTTTACTAAATGAACATGTGGGTGCTTGATAGACCTCGTACAGCTAAGTGGTTAACACAATAATCACCAGATTTACTTCTTGTGTTTTTCTTAATGTAAGTATAATGTGTGTTCTCAAACCATAGAGTGTGAAACATTAGGAAAGTGAGTTTGAAAATGATTTTAGCTGTAGTAATAGTGTCTCTGACCAAATATATCAATAAAATACCTGAAACTTGATGTAAATATACAGAAACTATTCATGAAAACTTTAACAATTATAGTAGTTATAATTAAGAATTAAATTCTAAATGTTTAAATAGCATTCATTTTTGTCATAAGAAACACGTGTGTAAACAATGATTGAAAATGAACTATAGAAAAAATGCAAGGACTGGAATTAAGTATCTTAGGCATATTGTGCTCTAAACATTAAGCTACCTTGTCCTCCCAGACTACAACGACGAACTTGCTCCATCTAACAAGGGGAGTGCAGAGGGTGTCGGAAACCAATTTCGACAAAACGTGGGGCGTATAAAGCGTAAAGCCGGATATGCAATGCATGCAGGACAAATGTTAGTGCCAGAGCGCAACGGGTTCTGCCGATTTAACCTTTGCAAGTTTACATACGTAACACAACTTGTATGCCATTGTTTTAGAATATTAAGTGAATATCGTGATACAGTGTGATGTATCATGCACATACATTTGTGAATGTCTATGATGACATGTGTAAAACAAAATGTGCTACAGCAGTGTACACATTGCATGAACATCAACTACTCACATGCGTTATATATTCAAAGTCAACAGTGCAATTTTGTCGATGTCCTTTTGAAAATGGAACCATTGGACGTTTATTTCTTTTGTCCTTATAATAATTTCATGGAATTCATAAAATACTCGTACGTGATGCATTTTTTTGAAACTTCAAGAGATAATTCATTTAAATTTTTCGGCATCCAAATTCAATTCTTTAATTGTGTATAAATTTTATGAAACTGAATCCATTGATCAGGTGCTGGGAACATTCAGAATACCATACATTTCCCTTTCGACGCAAACATTGCTGATGATTGATTCCGACTATATATTTTATGGATGCTACGCTTGGTTGAAATCTATTTTTGACAAAATCTTACCCTTCCTTTGTTAGGCTGCATGACCTGGAGACTTCAAACATTATCTCCTGAAAAAAAAATTGTCTTAATTGGATGCTCGAATACTGTGGTACTTTGCATTCTTAATATAAAAATTATTACAAATGAAAAATTTGCTCTTGAAATAAGGTTTGATAGAAATCTGCCCGAAAGTACTTGATAATTGCTTAGATTCTAGCAAAAAATACCGCAACAAAAATGTTTTGTGGAGCATTAATTTGCCTTTCTAAATTCCTTGGTGATATTCATATGCCACTTCGAGGCTTAAAGGGCGAATGTACATGAACGCAATTGTGTACGTGGGACTGTTGACTTCTATCACTTTGACGAATGAACAAGGTGTGCAAATGTTCCAAAGTTAATGCATATGAGGGTCTTCTTTAAAATGATCAAAGTTCATTTTTTCAGACCAATAAAATTTCAATGGTTTACTTTACATCGCAATTTAAGACTAAACATTCGTAATAGTTAAACTAGATTGAGTCGTCGAATCATTTTGTTGTCTCACTGTGTACACAGACAAACAAGGTGTCCAATGGCCAACACATGCGCACTCTTGCTTGGCACAGCAGAAGATGAGTAAAGAAATAACTAAACATAATCCTGTGGTGAGCAGCTGAGGCATTTTACAGAAAATTTAATAATATTATAATTGAATTCAAAGATAAGTGCTGCTGGGAGCTGGGGAGATGGCTAGCGACGTATGCAGAGAGAGGGCTCTATCAGCCAAGTAAAATGTACTGCATGTGTATATTCATTTACTTAAGAGTCGGTTTATCTTTTTGGGTTAACAAAAACAATATATTAATGGTGAATATTTGGACTTTGTCAACTCATTCCTCTGACGAGCCATCTCTACAGCTCCCAGCAGTAAAAGGCTTATAACTAAAATTTGGCACGGTTTGTTTATTCAAACCCGGATGTTCCTTGTTAGAATCGTGTATCTTTCACGAAATAATGTAAATATTCAGGATAAATAGACTGAGAGGAAAAAGTTTACAGTTATGTGTGACCTGCAGATCTTTAGGTTAATCTGCCTTCATTTTAAAAAGCATTAATTGTAAGCAGCTAATTCCGAAAAATTGTCTGAATACTAACTTGTGCTAACCGGTATATTTAGAATCGATAAGAATATTTCACAATTTATTGATATTCCTTGGCATTCAGTAAAGCCCACTTTTGCTCCAAGCTATACTGCCACAAAATCACTAACTTCTAAGTACCAAATCATCAGAGTAGATAGAATTCCAATCACAGAAGTAAAGGCGTAATATAACGGGCACCAGGCTATATCTCATGTCGCTTAAAGTTGGCCTAATGCCGAGCAAGCGCAATGAACTTTGAACTCCATTTTCAGCTGCCAACAATGAGAATAAAAAGTTTGTGAACTTGCAAATTGAGGATGATGGTGAATGAACAGGATCGATTCCGTGGGAAATGGGATGACTGCGAAGCGAATCAGAGAAAGAGCAGTGTAATGAACAAGGGGGGTGCCTGCTCAGATCCGAAACCTCACTCAGCGAAAATGCTTCACCTTCGCGACCTAGAAATTGCATTTCAGAAGTATCTCACGTTTTAAGTCAATGTTCAGGAAGATAAAATTCTAAAGACAATATGTAGTCCTTAGTTTACTTTAATTAGAATAAAGTTCACTACGAGTATTTTCTACTGCTAGGATTTTAGTGCAGAAGACTTGATTTATGTATTATTTTTGAAGAGGGATCAGTTATGAAAAGTGACCAAAAATTATTATTTAATTATCACTTATAAAATAATTTAAAGTTTCAGCTTTAAAAATCAAATGTTCGACTATTTAAACACCTTATGCTGGTCAGTTAAATGCCTAGGTGCAGAGGCGGTAAATGGGTGATATCCTAATGCATAAAGCTTCAGATTTTATTCTACATCTAGATCTTCTTTATATTTAATATTTTCTGCAAATAATTTTGCTAAACTGGCATTAAATGCATTTATTTACATTTGTTTCATATACAAAAATATGTCATTTATTTCTAAGTGGTTTTTTTGGAAGTTTTATATGCCATAACACATGAAAGTTCTAGCTGTGTGTATTTTCAGTGTAGTCATAGTATTTTATTTCAGAATTTGTTTTATTTTAGTGGGAATTATGCATTTGTTTAATGATGATATTCACAGGCAATGATAAAAATATTAACATTTTTCAAGACACATTGTTAAAATCTGTTTTGAATAAGTATTCCGCTAGGCATGTTTTAGACTAATACACATTGGTGGTCTTACGATGCATCTGAAAACCGAATTCTACCTCTTTAGACAATGCCAACTTCTTTCTAGCACACAATGCTGTCTAACGGAGCAAACTCATTGAAGTAACGATGCTACTAGAACGCAAAAGTCGAAGCCGGCAAATTGTACTGTCTTTTAAAGTCTAACTTGTTATTTATTTATTTTTTTTATGTTTCTATAGCTCAAATAGCTGTTGATGCTATAAATCTATCGCTTATAATAGCATGAGAAGGGAGTAGGAAAGAGAATAGGGCATACTTAAAAATGTACGTATAATATCTTAAGTTATAAAAATTAAATAGCAATTTTTAATGAACTACACACACACAATAATGTCATAGATTGTAAAAACAGTTCTAGATAGACTATTTCATTTTTGTGACATCGTAAAATCGACCAATGAAATGGAACAACATTTTGCATTTTGATCAAGCGCAGTCCGATATCGCAGTTAAATAATCTTAAAAGTTTCATCAAATCTCTTTACTGCGCGAGGTGCACTTATCTTCCAGTCAATGTTGCCAACTCTATATCCCTACAATAACTTACCTACTTGAAACTTCCCTCCGGATCAAACAGTTGCCATCAACTTGATGTTCACTTACTTTACCTCAAAAAACTCACATCGCACATTTACATTACATTTCATTTTTTCCTAAATTACAATTTAAACTTTATTTGTGTCTATAATTTATTTCAGGAATAAATGTCGTTGCTCTGTAGAGGCAAGTCATCCCAAAAATGTAATACTTGTGGGTATGGCAATAATTAAACAATACTGCTTTTTGACTCCTGGAGGTCCGTGGACTACAGTTTGAGAGCCGCTTCTCTAGAATTACATAACGAAATAAAACATTCGAGTGTGACCATTTTATTTAAAAGCAATTGAAACCAAACTAAGCCTGTTGGTAGCAGATATTTAGCATACGACAAATATAATACAAATATGCTAGGGTTTAGCATCTTCTCTCTGACGTCTGAACATATTTTAACATATTGCCACAGTAAAACTTAAAGTGATCGTATATCTACACATAAAAAATACGATCCTGTCATAACCGATCTAGACACCGGATAGGAATGATACTTCTTTAAATTCAGCAGCATATAAAAACCCGTTAGTAAGGTTTTCGTTACCTTTGAAAATGATGGTTTGCTGAGGTACTATCTGTTTGATGCTCGCTATCAACTCCTGGTTAAGTAACTGGCTAATGTCTAATATTGCCCTTGACATTTCGTCACATTATTCAAAACTTCGGTGATGTTTTACTTGGAAGGAGAAATTAATTCTCTCAAGTGCTATTTACCCATTAGTTGAGTAGCTTTCCTATCTTTTTAAAAGTCTTAAGCATATGGTTGGACATATTAGAGGTATTCTTCCACAATATTATGACTAGCTATAATTTATCTTCTTTATAAATTTACTTTACAAGATTTCATTTTCCTGGAGCATTACCATCTACTAATGCAAGTAATAGGAATAAGACCATGATATTTCACAAGGGCTAGGGACTCCTGCGAGAGCAGGGCAAGTCTTGTACATTCCTAGATCTTAAATATTAAAGCTATTTAAACCCAGTTTTCAACGTCGAGTAGATAAAAATACATAAGAAATAACTCATATAAGAAAATAAAGTTTCTGACTTTTGTCTTAAGTATTTTACTTTAATTTTATAATTCGTGTAATATGTATTTGACAGCTGTTATCATCTATTCCCAACATTTTAAAATCTAATGTTTTAAACATCGTTCTCTTCTTTCATCTGTTATTTTGTTATCTCAGTTTTATCTGATTTGTCTGGAGGTCTTTTCACATGCAGAGAGTTTAGTTTGGCGTTAGTTTATTGTCCCCTTTTCCAAATTTCTTCCTTGTCTCTCATCTCCAACTCTGGTCCGTCTTTCTCACTGCCTAATGATGTTCTAGACAGAGTATGTGGGTTGTACAATTTTCGGGCCGTTGCTGTAACTACCTAGTTTCCTTCTAATATGGAGAATCTAACCAGGTTTTCACCCTATAAACTATTGCTGGTTGAAGAGAGAGCTCTAGCTAAAATATTTCTGTAGAAGCAGCTAAGGAAACACTTTATTGTTGTTGTTGTTGATTTGGAATGAAAGCACCCAGATGCGTTTCGGTAGTATAAATGTACTTTTCATACTTCTGTGATGTTTGAAACAACCTTGAAAAATTTAACTAGGGTATAGAAATATTAATATATTTTTTATATTTATGCAATGTATCATTGGGTGACCAAAAAGTTGGTGTTTGCACAGGAAAACGTTATCTGGTCATGTCTGCAATAACCCAGCATGGCCATTTGAACTTATGACGTTGGGACAGCTACTGATAACGTGGAACAGCTACTGTAGATGTTATATTTTCATTTAAAGAAATTTCGTGGCAGCAAATAAAAAAATAAATGGTTGTGTCCAAATATCGTCCGAATCATAGGCATGTTGTGTACTTTTTTAGTTCAAACATGGATCTACAGTAGCCAAGGAGCTCGAAAGATATATATTGCTTTTGCTATAGATTAAAAATGTGAAATAACGGCGCTAAAGCGGTTCAAGAGATTTGAGGTGAGGATGATTCGCTTCCTTGCTTGCTTAAAGATTTACATCGGTGATGAAACAATTCATAATAGGAATGGAAAGTTGTATAAAATTGAAAAAGTGTTCTTATAGACGCTGACCATCGTTACAGAGATCGTCTACTACGCTTTATGTTGCACTACTTAGATGTCGTCGCCATGAAACTTTTCTCCGTCTTGTGTAGACTTGTGATGAAGATTGGATTGTATACACATTATTGATTGTCGCCCAGGTAAGGCTCAAAACTCCTGTTTCGACAAGAGAAATTTTGCTAAGCTTTTGGTGAATATCAACAGCTATAGTCCATTATGAGTTTCTGCCGTAGGAAGAACTTATCACCGCCCTAGTGTATTCAGACCAGCTAAACCGAGTTCATAAAAGCATTCCTCAGAAGTAAGCTGGGTTATTCAATCATGAAAGGCGTCCTCCTGTTACAGGACAATGCAAAACCGCATGTTGCTCAGCTTCAGCGAGAAACAGAGAGACTAATTAGAAAGCCTACTCCATTCTTTATCTTTCCAGCCCTTTCATCAAGGGATTATTATATTTCCCGTTTCGTGCAGAACTAAATGGACAAATACCATGACAGAAAGTATGGCATTCATAGCATCCTAAGAAGTTTCATTACGTCCCTAGACTAGAGTTTGTTCAAAGGTGGGAGAAGTATTGGTTAGGAGAAGTATTAATTATAATGGTTAATACTTTCATGAGTGAAGTTATTTCATTGCTTGTTTATGTCTGTAAAGTACCCGGCCAGGGCTGATGGATTTTTTCGGGCGTAAAACTCCTAAGTATGGCTTTCTTCGGAAGAGAAGTAAAGCCGTGGGTCCCGTGTAGTACATTCACGACACGAAAAAGAACCTCAAGCTGAAAGAAGAGGCCTCTGAGCAAAATTTATCGGCCGTTTCAAGCCCTGAATAAAATGAGACGGGATGACCTGAGACGTTAAAAAGCGCCCGTAAATAAAACAAATCAACAATTTAAAGTACCTGAACAAACAAATGAATTTTCTTTATATTTATTACAATAAATATAACGTCCAGGAATAAGTTTAAAAGCTGAAATACTACACATCTATAAAAGATTAAGTTTCGTAGAAATAAAAAACGATAAAAGTTAAGATCAATAAACTGTCCATATGCCTCTTAGAACCACCATAATGAATGACCGGATACTTTGCCATCCATTTGTTAGGACCTCGTTATATGCAACAGAATGATCTCCAAAATCGGAACACTAACAATGATAACAATAATGAAACAAACAACTATTGATTCTAGAAATGTAACACTTTTACAATTCACTGATGTAATCAACTGCCACATTTATAGCCATTTGTCTTATTTCTGTAAGCCGGTGGACATACATTGTTAAGCCGCTTTTGTTGATGCCAAAAGGAGTGCCCTACTACAATACTGTAGTGTGACGTGTTTCAAATTCTGCGGCTAATTCCATTGTCCATTACCGATCCAATTCCAACAGTGATTGAATCAATCGACTAAATGCACGATTTGCGCGTGGCGCCTCTTATCTAATACCCAAAGGACTACTCTCCAATATAGCACAGTTTCATTGCAACAGGAGTCCCGGAGGTCTGCTTGACTTCCCTACGTTTCTGCAACGTGTCACTTCAATTTTAATTCACACACCCTATCATTTTTAGATAATATCACTTTAGAATGCATCACAATTTGACATTTTCGGATTCTCCACCTACTTGCAGCGCACTAATGATGCTGAGTATGTTGGACAGCTATCAAGACGTGCTAAAAAGGATTTGTCCTCCCATGTTTATTGGCAATGTGCCATTACTTCCTTTTAAGGTCTCATAGAGTCGGTCCTGGTGGTGTAGTGGATACCATACTTGCCTCCTATACCCAAGATCGCGGGTTCGAACCCGGCCAGGACCGATGGATTTTTTTGGGCGTAAAAATCCTCAGTATGGCTTCCTTCGGAAGGGAAGTAAAGCGGTGGGTCCCGTGTCGTACATTTACGATACGAAAAAGAACCTCAAGCCTGAAAGAGAGGCCTCTGAGCAAAATTTGTCTGCCGTTTCACGCCCTGAGTTGAATGGGACGCTGATGACCTGAGATGTTAAAGAGCGTCCATAAATAAATTAATCAAAAAAAAAAGTTCTCGTAGTAATTTTTAAGAAGCAGAGGCAACATGCGATTCATACTTTTTTATACCCTACAATGTCTACATTACAGAAAACGTTACATATATTCAAGATTTCATTTAAAAATTAATCAACATTTTAGGCACGGTATAAAGTATATTTTGCAAAAAGCATAATGGTAATGTAGCACTAATTGTTAATGTAATAGTTTACTTTTTGTCTCTTATTTATGTCAAGGTGTGTATACCTATTTTGCTTTTCCAATAGTCGGGATCCGCTTGCCTCGGAAAACGAGGTAAAACAATTGCTATGCATCAAATCCTAATGTACAAAAGATCTTTTTATTTATGTATTTTATTGTTTGTTGTTTTTACATTTATTACCATTGAAATGCACTTAGGTAAGTTTGAAGGAAATCTATATATTGATAACATATTTAATTGATCCACACAGGCTACTACACTCTTGTAGTTGGTATAGAAAGCGGGTAGTTTTAACGCAAGATAGAGAAAGTGCAGCTATCACTGTGGTTTTTATATTCTTTCACGAAACATTCCGCTGTATTCTATGGCAGGTATATAACGTGTTGGATGGTACACTTTCTAGGTGACCAAACTCAGCACTCTAGTTATGGCATCGACTTGTTTTTAAATTAGTATAACTATTTTTACAGTCTATATCTAAGTTTTGTGTTTTCAGCACATAGTAATTTATGAGTTAAATGTTTAAACTAAAGTATTGTATCCAAAATCGATAGTCAACAACATTTTCAAACGCAAATGGGCAGAATAATGCTTCTTTCCGCAGTTCAGTACAAGTTGTTCAGTATGCCGAAAGTTCTAGCAACATTTCATTACATTATGACACACCCAATACCCCAGCTACAAAGACCCGTGGGATGAAAGTGTCAAACAGTTATTACGGCCCATCCCACTGAAATATAACAAATATTACGTAATATGTATGTTCAAACTCAATTATCATAATATTTCAAGCATTGTAATTAGTAATGTAGATATGGTATATGCATTGCGTGCTTATTTATACTATTGAAATCCTCTCCCAGTCCTGTTGAGTACGAATCAACAAAGTAGCAGAAAAGACCCTGAGAAATTGTTTTCTTTGAACCGTAGGCAACAACATTGAAGCAATCATTCATCAATTTACCAAAGCGCTTCAAATTTGGCATCACAACGTAAGGCCCGACAACAAATCGCTTCCAAATTAGTGCGCAACTTCGGGCACCTAGTCGGAGCCTACTAAACCGCTTTAAAATTGGTGTCCATCATGGGCAAACGGTCTGAACATTTCATTCTTACTTTCTTTATTTTATTTTGGGAGCATGTGATTCGGCAGGTTTTTTCCCCTTAGTGAAAAAGTTTGGTGGTAAATCCTAGAAATATTTGGTTTCTCATGTTGCTTGCTTGATACCCTTGCATAGATATAGAAGTATTCCCAAATAATCTGCCGAAAAAGTTATGTGTACAATGTAGCAGTGTTTGACACATTACTAATATAAAAATCCTTTCAGTTCTAGTTTCTACCATGAGTTCCTATTTTTTTTTCTCCTCTGGCCTTTAGTGGCATTTACTGCATAATTCCATAGCAATTTCATGAAGAATATTTTACTTAATTTTGATTATTTCACTATGGTTTATCTAATCTTATGAATATAGTAAAAATCAGAAAAGACGAGATTATGATATGATTTCATTGAATAAAATGACGTAAAAGCAATATTATGACGCCATCTTACATTTAGCGCAATAAATTGTGAACTCGCGGAAGGGCAGTAACAATTGAAAGCCTGAATTGTAGAATGTCCCAAGTTCACTTTAAGTCGGTTTCCAGATTGTTTCGGAAATTGAATGTACCATTTAGGGCTACCTCCCTGCATGATATAAATACCAAAATCGAACATATATTCTATATAAAAAAAAACTAAGTCCAAAGTTCATGACCTTTGTCAATTTTTGCATTCAAGTAAAATGTTTGATGCTAATGTGCATTTGGTGCACTTCGTTTCATTGTATTTAATGTCTGTGAACGAAATATTCTATCTCTGTCAGTTGTGGGAATTTAACTGTTGTATTCACAACGCAAAATCAATGAAAGATACCACGTTTATGCAGAATAAAACACAGGAATGTAAGAATGTTAACAAATTTGTCTTGTCTTATAACTAACTGTATTAAAAAGGTATTGCCTGCAGGAGTTATCTCTCGATTTGCTCTCAATGATTATATTAGCGAGAATAGAAATATACGATAATGGTTTAGTACCATACAATTTTAGTTTATCGTATAAGATTCAAGTACATCAGTAATTACTTCCCCTGTAACGTCCCAGCTATTTTTCTGATACAAACTGAGCAAATTAGAAAAATCAATGGAAAAAATATTAAAGTTCCAAGAGAATGGGAAATTGTGAATAATTAAGCAACTTTCATAATAAGTGTCAAAAGTTTCAATTTCTAAGAATATTAACAATATTTAATCATTATTATAAAATGTTAGTGAAATGCAGTGGAAAAATGTTATTGTTTCAAAATACATAATACCATTTTTACGTACTGAAATAAGTTTCCAAGGAAAACAGCAATTGTACAAATTATGGAAGGAACAAACTTCACTTAACCGTAAGGATAATACCGCTTGGCCACCAAGTCACGCCTTCTTTCGCGAACGGCAGCGGAGAAAAGTGAGCCGAACTCCAATGAACTAATGTATGCAGATATTTACCATATTGCTCAAGTAGGTCTCGTGGCTCACTTGGTTAGAGCTAACGGAAAGGTAGAAGGATCTTTATAATTTGTCTTCACTTTTCTTACTATAATAAGTGTTAGCTTTTTATAAAAAAAACAATGCATAGAAAAGTTACATTTTTAAGGCATAAGTTGCAAATTTTGCTTTAATACAATGATTCTGCCAAATACTTTAAACTACATCATAGCTTTAAGTCATACATAATGAAAAACTTGTGTATTTAAATTTTTGACCAATGAATTAAGTGCATTTGATTGGAATTGAATGCTAGCTGTTGCGCTTAGGCAAGAGTGCCTAAAAGAAAGACATTGACATATCCGCAAATTTACTCTGTGAACATACATCATGATAAGAGCAATGTAAGTAAACCCACAGTAAAATAATTTTTGCAATTCTCTGAGTTAACTTGTTAACAGTAATTTTGTATCCTTACACTTCTTCCCTTGAAACTTTTTCCTTCCAGTTTTCCTTGAAAGGATAAACAAGCACGCTAATATTTTAGTTGCATTGCTGCAACTTTTCGGTATGCGCAGCTCTTGAAGACATGTACTTAATTAGCTATAAATGAATTGAATGAAAAGTTGTAGAAATTTCTTATAAAATACGAGTGCGCTTTCACTAAGAAGCAGACCTCAAGACGTTTAGAAGAGAACCTCATCATTAGTGACTGTCTACAAATGAGTTGGCATTTTAGCTCCCTTTTACCCTTCATCCACATTACAGGATGAGAAATTGCTAAGTCTGTGTTACATATACATCAGTGTTCTATGCTTTGCTGATATGTGCATTATTCAGGACTAACTGCTTAAGGTTCTCCAAAGATAGTATAACAGTTTAGGAATCTTGGGAATGATTTTCATGAATTGAAATACACCAGAGGTGGAAAAAAGGGACATGATTTATAACATCATAAATGCCTAATAAGAATGAAAAGAAGTAAAACGCGTTTCTAGCATATGCAAAAATTTTATGCAACGGTTTACAGGCTGTGAAATGAACTGACTCGCTAAATTTAAAAAAAAATAAGTTTCGCTAAAATTTAAGAAAATTAAATATTAAAGGTGTGTCTTAATGGTAGCTAATAGAAAAGTAGCAATTCATCTCATGAGGCATAGTCAAATAATATTATGTACAGCAACTTTGTGATCTTAAAGGAAATTGTTTAATCTATGTCTTTTCTGAACTAAATAAATTATTGTTTTATTCATTTACTATCCCAATCAAATAACATATTAAAAATGTTACTGAAAGTAATATCAGTATTCTTAAAAAACTAATTTTTTCCTTTTATCTCAAAAAGCTTATCATGGAGAGCTTAATCCTTGTTTGTAAATTAAAAACTTAAATATAGATTATTGAGAATTGTATTTTTAGTATTTCTTTTATTATTATATTTTCACGAATAACTGAAGTATTTGTGCCAGTGATGCCTTATCTATAAATTGTATTAAATAGCTCTTTATATAAAGGGTTATAATGATAGATAAATGATATAATACTATTACTTTTACTCAATATACAGATTCTGTGGAATATTGACAGGTACATCATATTGTAAAATGTCCTCGTTACAAACTCAATAACAAAAAGTGAAAAAAATGTTTCTTGCAATACGTTTTATTAGCCTTATGTCTTGGCTTGAAGTACCCAAATATATAACTTTGTTCACTATATGAAACCTTAATCTTAAATAATTTACATTCTAATGATCTGGAAAGTGCTCTATTCTACATATGTATATTACTAATACCAAAATAAATATTTAAAGGTACATGACTTAGAGTTTTAGAATACTACAAAGTAGTTACGGAATTTGTACAATTGTCCTATGCATATTAGGTGTAGTTATATACCTTTATTTCTAGCCGATTCTATAAAAATTTACTATTAATAATATACAGGTTATTTCATAATTGTGTGATGCAAGATGCTGCTGACTATTCTATACACAAAAACAAAAAAAGAGATTGTATCATGTAAAAGGCTTCGTTATCGAGATATGGCAGCATTGGGGCGCAATCTGTTGTCCTATAAGCTAATCATGCAACATTAGTTGATAAAAGCCAAGCTACGCACCCGTCAGTCAATTGGTGAACACAAGTGCATAATGGGAAAATCGTAGCATACGATGAACCGAACGATATGATAGTGTTTATGGTAGGGAAGGGAAAAAAGTTATTTGCTGCGCGTACCTAGGCAGCATGTTTTCCTGCCCGACGACAACCCCATGTAGCGCTGGAGCGATGCTTTGCACCAGTTACAAACAATGCTTGTAGGCCGTGAAGTCAGACCTCCCATTTTCCAACGCACGAGAATTTATGCCGCTGAAGAGCTGAATTATATTGCGTAATTAATGGTGGATATTATGAGTGTCTTCTATAAACTATTACTACTCTATTAATGGTCATCACTATATGGTCACAAGTCTTTTTCTGCCTTCTTGGCTGCATGTTTATATGAATAAATTTGCTTCTTTTTGAATATAGAATAATCCGCAGCACTTTGTATTACATAATTACGATGTACTCGGCCATCATTTTCAAATTGACTATTTTCAGTAATATTTATTTCTTTGAAAATGTGAAAATTGCTTTCGCAATAATAATATTGTTATTTTATGTTGAAAATAGCAAAAATAGCTAAAGAGTGCATGTAATTCCTATAGAGTAGCAAGCGCTATTAACATTCTGTAAATATTTGCAAAAAATTCCGTAGAAAAGGTACATTTTAGCTCAGGTTTTATATCCAGAAGTAACTAATTTATTTTATCTCTCTTCACTTCGACATTGCTCTAATATTCTTATTTCTCCACGCAGAAATTAAATGATTTTCCAGAGAGTAACTACAGAAACATTTTATCTTTATTAAGGAAACCTTTACTAGAGAGAGGTTGTGATGTAATGTATGTAATCTCATTTGAATAAATTTACTTATCCTTTAACAGTCAATGCTTTTCCTAGCATTCGTTTTAAATTTTTATTCTCTTTCCCACAGAGACATTTGAAACGTTCACAAACAAGTGCATGTGTATGATTGCATCACTTTCTATTAAACATAGCACAGTAATATTTCTTCGTTCACTCAGCTTTATAACAAAATATCTCTTCTTACTAGCTTTTACTTTTCTTCCAACCAATCCACGATAATTTATAACAATGGGTAAAATATTTAGCTCCTCACACTTGTTTATCGTTGTGTCCCGAGCTTGACAGTCCGTCGAAAAGAGGGGATAAATGCTTATCCATAAGTCATTACTCGTATTAAGTGTGTTATGTGTACTCATTCCTTCCAGGTCTCATAAGCTTGGTTATTTTCTTGACTTAACGTGACTTTACCTATCGTAAAATAAGAAACTAGGCCTTTGGATAAGACAGGAAACTTTATTGAGACGTTTGTAGAATACAGCCGAAGCATAATTACTGGCATAATTTCTAAGCATTTATTTGTATTTATGCATTTATAACTGCCAACATAATGTGGCAAGTAATTTTATTGAAAAGAGTATACTTTTCATTTATAATTTATATAATCAAAATGGAGAAATATTTGAAACGTACATCATGATTGAAGCAAAGAAGGAGTACATTTAGATATGAATTATGTCACGAAATTATTAAGTATGTTTTAAGGTACAATAAATATTATCCTATATTTTTAACTCTTGTAGTCAATTACAGAAGCACATATTCCTAATTTTAGCTGTTTTTATAGTCAAGTAATTCAGAAATCAAAATCACCAAAGTCAGCCCTTTAAGATTTAGCGGTAAATAGTAATTATTAAATGTTACACTAATAGTCTTGCAACTTTCTTCTTCCTACTATTAGAATTAAACTGTAATTACCCTCCAAAATAAAGAGATACTTGGCAAAAAATTCATAATAATTGTCAAAGTGCTGGTAGAAGTAAGGCATTTAATTATTTAATAGCTGTAATTGAAAGTTAATTATAAAATTGTAGTACTAGAGAAGTTATAGTACTGTAAGGAGAAAGCTGATTTACATATAAGCAAGAAATTTTTGTTAAGTTTAGTAAAATTTAACTATTTCAAAACAATTAAACTCAGAATGTACAAAAAGATAGTTTAAAGTAACAAAGTTAAATTCCTTGTAGCAGTAGCAGACGAAATAAGAAATAAAGATGTAACCCAAAAATTACCGTGTACTTTAGTTACCTGCCGGTCACATGAGCGGGTCTGCGGCCCTTAGATCCACAATAACCGCATGTATTAAATACCCCTACAACTTTGATTAGTAAAAATGTGCTCAAAATCTTATTTTTATGTTATAATGAGTACTAGTAACTGTTCAAAGTGCATTTAGCCTTTCCTGACATCTTCTCATAAAATTAACTCTTACTTATAAAATTTATTCTTTCGAATTTGTGTCATTAAATTATATTTCGTTCTGTTTATAGTATGAGGATTATAATGGGTGATATTTCCTTCATAGGACCTTTCCATGTAGACTTGGCCCCAGTTAATCGAACCCTATAGTTCTCGTGTCGTTCCGACGCTTGAAAGTCGGCCGGGAAGACGGAGGGGAGATCGGTATGAATTTAACTCTAGGAATATATGAATGTGTTCTTGTGTATTGTGTGACAAGTATTAAGTACTCACTGACGGCGATATACAGTGTGTTAATTACGTTAATATGACATAATTCATGTATTGTATTTTCCCCAAAGAATATTTTTTTACGATTTGTAAGTGCGTACGGAATTGACTGGTAATATATGGAGATTGTTTCAAGAGAGATATCCCTGAAGTTCGGTTCATAAATTAGTAAATAAATTTCGTGAAACGGGAAGTATTCTTGTTAAAAAAAATGAAGTGTACACGACCACATACAGTGCTCACAGAAGAAACGTTAGATAACAGTGGACATGCCCTGGAACTTTCCACTAAAATTCACTTCGCCGTCATTCTCAGCAAATGGGAATTTCCAATTCCTCTATTTAAACGGCTACAAAGTTACTGAAGTTAAAACCTTATAACATTACTGTAGTGCAAGAACTTGAACCGGGTTTCCGTGCATCTAGGAGTAAATTTTATGAAGACATTTTGAATAGTGTGCATGGAGGAGAAAAATACCTCACGGACGAATCTTGGATCCATCTGAGTGGATATGTTAATTCACAAAAAAGCTGAAATAAGAAAAACTTATCCTGCTTCATGAGGAACTCCAGCATGATCAAAAGATGAGAGTGTGATGCACTACTAGAGGCGAGAGAGTAATAGCCCTTACTCTTTTTTAAAGAAACAATAATAGTAATAGGTAGAGCAGAATATTTTTTAAACCAATTAGCTGTAAGGGAAGTATGTTCGCAACTTTCAAGCAGACTCAGCAATGGCACTTACTTCTCAAGTCTCCTTGCATGCAGTTCATGAAATATCCGACGATATTATCACTAACAACATATGGCCCCTTCGGTCCCCCGATTTATCGCCCTGCTGTTTTAATCTCATACCATACTTATATTCATTAAAAGCTTTGGTGAAGTTTCGGCGCTAAAATAACTATTAACCTCTTATTGATTAGAACCGCAATGTATTTCACTAAAACATCACAAAACTGTTTAGTTCTGTAACCTGCCTTTGTTTTCCCTAGAGCTATAACAAAATATAAACCAATTCTTCAAAAGAGTTACTGAAGGGTGCTAATTCCTGTTGGAAGAACCCAAGGTCAACTTGTAAAATGTTGGCGACTCAGAGAAGAAGAATATTCTTTACGGCAGTACAGACTGGGTAATTTTCATCACTCTATCGCTGCAACTAAAATATCCATAAAAATATAAAACACATTTTAATTGGGGTCTTGCAAATAAGATATTACTTAGCAGCTACGGTAGAAATGATGCAAGTGGTTCCATTCCTGTCGCTTGTTGCCACAACAGAACTATCTATCTCTCAGTGCCAACCGTGAATGATGGAGGAGATACATTTATCTGATCGCACAGACGGGCTACTAGGCAGCGGCAACGATAGAACATCGGGAACTGCAGTGCAGAACAGAAGTCAATAGTCATTGTTGCTTAGACAAGTTTGTTTTATACTCGAGGTTGACTTTCGGCTCTGAATAGTTAAATTCCAGAGATAGAAAAAGAAAACAATCGTTATAATGCTACTTAACGATAGAGATTGGAAAGTTGTGGGAAGAGATATGTAAGAGTATTTTTGCAAATTGAGATGGTTGGTATGACTGAAAAGAATGATAATATAAGTTAATGCTTTGTTTATACAGAGCTCTCGTTTGGATGCATGGCGGGTTTAACGGGAATTTGCTTAGCACCAGGAAGCGCGCTGTTTGTTGGCAGAATCGGATATCCATAACCCCTTATATCAAGCGTATCAGATTTCTCATGCAAATTATAACAATAACTACATACCCTCTTAACAGAAAATGTTGGAAATGACATCTATCATACCTTTTAAAACACTTTATATCTTTCTCAAGGATTTCTTTGGATTTCGTTCTAACTTTTCTCCAGTGTCATCGAGTTTTTCCTCTGTAAGAACACGGCAATTTACTTCGGTATGTTATTGCTGTTATAATGCCTAAAAGTTCATATACCTTAAGACACAGAATCTTCATGTATGATTCCTTTGTGACCACAAACCTTGTAGATAAGTGAGGCGGGGATTTATAGGCAGATTTTATGCTGTTTATGCACCTCACAGAGAAACGGTTCATAATCTTGTGAATAGATTTAGGGAAACGGGATCTGTTAAGAAATGGAAAATAAAACACCTGTTCTTACAGATGAAAACCTCGGTGACATCGGAGAACCGTTCTAAGTCGAAAGAAGTCTCTGAGAAAGTTTGCACTGGAGTGAGGAATTTCGCAAACCTCGGCTTGGAATGGCACTAAAGTTTTAAAATTAAAACCCTATAACATTACTGTAGTTCAGGAATTGCAACCACGAGATAACGTGAGTAGAGTTAATTTCTGCAATTGTGTTGGATGATGTTAATGCTCGCTCTATTAACCCGCGTTTAATTTTTTTAAGGACGAAGTGTGATTTTACTTACATGTAGAGACACTAAAGTGTTTCGGAGTAATCCGATACGTTGGAAGAACAGAAAGACAATATATGAAGAAAATGCAACAATTTCAGAATAATTAATGAGTGCAAATGTAAATTTTCTTGAAAGGTGTGAGAAGATGTGTGGTAGCAAAAGGACACCATTTCCCACATCTATAATGACTAAGGTATGTGGTTATTGTAGATATAATTTTCATGAGAATTCTATGCGTTTGAATTTAAGGGACTATATTTAGCCGATTCCACGGGCACACAGGCGTGCTTCCCAGTGCCAAGCAAATCCCTGTTAAGCCGACCACGCGTGTAATGAGATCTCTGTTGCAATAAATCTTTTATATATAAAATTATATAATTTGTAAATGCTAGATGTTTACAATGTTTTCTCAAGCCAATAATATATATTAAATTTTATTTGTAAATTGTAATTAATTTCTGAACTAGCCTCAATATTGTTTCTCTCAATATATAATGTAGGTACTGTGTTCACCCACAACATGTTTCAATTGTATTTATTTCCATCAAAACGACATTAGCTGAAATTATTTACTTTAACATATAGCAGCATGATGTGCAAACATGCCAGCATAGATTCCTTCGCTGCCTAATGAAATAATTAACCGAACGAAAGGTAATGGCGAAACTATTTTCGTGTACGGAAGGCTACCTGTTCGTTGGCAGGTATCAGGAATGTCCACATCGCCACGGGTGGAAGAGGTCTGTAAGGCACGATCTCCTGAGCGGGAGTTCTGGGGCTCGAATCCCACCAGGAGCGTCATCCTGATTGAGGTTTTTTCCAGTTTTTCCTCAGTCCTCATTAATGGCAAATGCCGGGGAGGTACCCCAAACTTAGGCCTGGAACGTTTCCTTCCAAAAAATAATCCTTTCCCAATATATCATTTCATTTCATGTATCACAAGTGTCCACCGCCTGTGGTCCTCATTAGTAAAAACGGGCGTTAAACACTAATCAAAAGGGGGGGGGATATATTAGGAACACTAAAGCATTTGAAAATGCCCTTTCTTCGGGTTTTCTCTTTATTCCCTCATCGCCAAATAAGGCCGTGTATAATTACGCTTCAGTTATGACATACGATTTTTGACTAGTTATAATTTAAATTACAGAATAATTTGTTATTTTCTTTTAGTGTCATTAGGAAACACCCTACACCCTATACAGTTGGTAGATCTTAGTTGTTATCTTTAATTAGAAAAAAAAAACAGTTTAAATAGTTTAGAAACTTGCATAATGTATTACGGCTGTGGCGGATTCCGCATGCAAGTTAACATACAGTGAAAGTAAACTCATAAGGAATATCAAAATTTGAGATGTCATTCAGCAATTTTTTTCCCCTTCGCATACCAACAAAGAGCAAGAGGTGCATGATAGCTGGATGAAATCATTTTGATCCTGATCGAAACAACATTGCAGACTTATGCGATGAAATGTGACTGGTGGGAAAGCACTAATAAATATCTGCTGAAGCTGCGACTGAAGACTGGCTTCTAGCATCTACAAGAACACGCCGTCTGAACTAGTCCTTAGACTCTGGTATAATAATATTCGTTGGAGGGCTATTTTTAGATGTTCGTGTCATCTGGAAATGGAACTGGACTTTTGCCTTTAGCATATAAATTTGTATACAGTTCAGGTAAAAGTGAAGGAAAATAAAAACAAAACTGACTAGGACATTTTTCCTAACGTTTACGATGCTACAGAATGTATAGCATACATTTTAATCTATCCTTACGACAATTTTCAACAACGTTGCTTGGAGTTTTAGTTTCCCGAATTTAATCCCTTGGAATAATAGAACGGTACAATGAGGCGCGGTGGAATTTATATGAAAGGCCTTGCGAGAGGTATATGTTTATCTCATATGCATGGATAGTGTTCGGATTCAAACAGGATTTCCAACGAGTCCAGCACAGAACTTGGAAAACTAAACCGTGGCCTCCCAGAGAAGCTAGGAATTTTGATGTTATCGTGACGCGATTCAAAGTTAATTCACTCTGTTCACGTACCTGGAATATTAACTACTTGAATCCTCGCTGACTCGCTCGGTTGGGCAAGAGGATCGCATATTAATATAGCTGCCGTAACAGCCGTTGGCATATGCTATCAAAGGAGATGCCATGCGTATTACATGTCCTGTACGGATAGAGTCAATGTTGACTGCATCAGAGCTGCCACTCCCTGTTTTTGTGTTATGCTTAGACCTTATCACTGTTATTGACCAGGACTTTAATCTGGGTCTATAGTTAGTTTCTCATATGGAACTTTGAGGTTTAGTGGTAAAAGATAAAGACAGGAAAAAATTGTTACCGCTGTGTGGATTAATAGAGAGATTTATAACCCTGTTCGGTTTACCCGCCCCTCAAAAATGAGTACATGTTCTCTAAAGTTATTTGTGTAGCAACCTACGGCTGATGAGTAAAGAAGCGAGGGCTTTTATTTTAGTTGCTTATAAACAAGCAGCACATAAAGTAAGAAAACATTGCTATGTAATTTTTATTTGAAGCTGTTTCAACTATTTACATACATCGAGGTAAAATAAATGTATGCCGCTTAAATTAATGTATTCTAAATGTTCACCAGAGGAGGAAAGAGCTAAATGCACAAAATCAGCCAAAGCATCATTTGGTCTGTTAATTCCTTTATGCATTCAGGAAAAAATATACTTGTTTTAATCAACTTTTATTTATTTATTTATTTGTTATTTCTCAGCTATAATGTGTCGGTCCTGGTTGTGTAGTGGTAACCATACTAGACTTCTAAACCCAAAATCCATTAATCCTAGGATTAATGGATTTTTTCGGGTGTAAAATCGTAAGTATGGCTTCCTTTGGAAGGGAAGCAAACCCGTGGGTGTCGTACATTTACGGCACGATAAAGAACCTCAAGCCTGAAAGAAGAGGCTTGTGAACAAAATTTGTCGACCGTTTCACGCCCTGAATTCAATGAGACGCTGAATATCTGAGATGTTAAAGAGTGTCCGTAAATAAACCAAGTCAACAAAATCAACAACATTATCAAGCTACACAGAGTGATTTTCTCGCTAGATACCCAAAAACTATTGTCTATAAAATTTATGTTATTTGCATAATGATTTGCAAACACGCCTTCAACGATGCAAAACATCATGTAAATCCCCTCAATATAATGCACTTGTCCACATACCTTCAGTTCTACGTCACCGTTTTTCGGCAGTTGTAACTAGCATATTGCGAGATTAACAAAGTACACAATCGCACAGCGTGTATTCATCGATCAATAACACTGGGAAACATATTCGTTTAAAACATGGTAGACGGTATTTCGGACTGAATTTGGTGGGGAAAAAAAAAAGTGTACAACGCTTGAATCCAGAAATTGGTTAAAAACGTTAGACACCAGGAAGCCTTCTCACTCAACATTCAGGAGGTCGCAAATCCCCGAGCAAACAATAAATGATGTAAAGCAGTGATTTATGGCGCGCCACCATAAAATAATTACGAAGGCTTTCCGAAGACACTGCTCTCCTATACACCACGTTTCAGAGAGGGTTAGAGAAAGAGAGAGAGACCTGTTATGTGTTCGGGAACTGAACTAGACTGAAAATGTGTTCCCTCACCAAGATCTCCCAATCTACCCCCCCCCCCGACTTTTTTCTAGGGCCTATTGAAGGGAAAAGTGTACAAAATAAGACCTGCATAATCAAACAACTCAAAAAAGTATACGCCAAGAGATTGAAGCCACTTTTGACGTCGCCCCTTTCAGAGAAATATTACAGAATATGGAAAAATGCATACAAGTGTGCATATGAGAGAAGATTGAATGTATATGTACATACATTTTCAAGCCGTTATGTAGAAACATAACTTTTTATAGACAGTAGTTTGAGGGCCTTAGCTTATATACAGCTAATATCTCAAATTGAGATTATTGCATAGTATCGGAGGTAGTTAAAACTCTCAAACATAAATATAAAAGGAGCATAGAAAACAAGTACATAAAATACTTGGTATTTGCATAACTGAGTATCCTTCGTAGGCAATTCGAGTCAAGAAGTATATACAATTAATCGGAAGTGCTGATTATGTACCTGTAATCATTTAAGTTATATTTTAGTACTGAGCACTTTGTTCTTTTTATTGATTTTTCAATAAAATCTAAGATATATTAATTTCTCAAATATGTAACAAAAAACGGGAGTAACTTTAACGAAATTTTTCAAAATTCATTGACTCTGAACTAATGACAAACGCTGCTAAACTACTAATTAAATAGCTGGAATGTATAGAACTACTTTTCCTTTTCGGTGATTGGAAGGTTTTCTGCAGGCCAAGATTCACCCCGGTTGAAAAATTTCTGAATTGAAAATATGCTTTTTTCCATAAATGCTCGATCATTAAGAGAATTGAGAAATTCCTTTTTTTCTTCTTCTTTCTTTTGGTTTTTGCATTGATTTCCTGTTAACTTTGTAGTACCCGCACTCGTTATTGAAACACGAAAGATCGCCTGTGATAGCACCATGCAACACAATATATTTTATTTCATTAATGTTATACTAATTTGAAGCATATAGTGTAGTTATAATTACTGTCTAAATAAAAGCGTAAGCATAAGCAATTCTTTCAAAGTCGGTATACTTAAGTTGTAAATGGAAATAGTAAACGTTTCATAGTTCTAGGTCACTTGAAACATGGTTTGTATTCAAAATGCACATAAGAACATGTTGCATGACGAATTATTCTTAGTTATAAGTATTTGATCTTTGATCTTTTTTTCAAAACAATAACTAAGATCTGTTACATCTTCAAGTATCAGACAGTGTAACAAAATCGAAATTTTTTTTCATTCATAGTCGAGTATCAATTACTGTGGGACACCCTTTGTACTATCTTACGTTTGAGTTATTTGACCAAATAGATTTCTTTCATTTATTTGCTGTGCTCCATTTCAAGCAAACGTTTGGCTGTTAGGACGGTGGATTCAGTTTTTTAATTTCAATGTTAGACATTATTCAAGATGAACTGTTAAATGAGACCATCCCGAAGTTAATTTCTCGTAAAAGAACATGAATACTCTATGCATTTAACTACAGAACTGTGCAACTGCAGCGACGCTAAAAGGTGCCTCTAGTGCTTATGCTGTGAATGAACGGAGAGTGCAAAGGTGGTTGATGGAGTTCCAGGAAGGCATCGAAACCGTCGAGCATGAGACATGGACAGGAAGACCAACAACAATGATTAATAAGGATCTTTTAGTGACTATTGACACAAACAATAGACTTTTGAGAACGTGACACAAAAATTCAACGTTAGTGAAGAAATCTCTATCAGATAGGAAAAATGTATACATACACTCCCTGGGTTCCACAGGAGTTGACAATTGCTTAGAAGGTGGCATGAGTCTCTTTGGCATTGCTTGGAAGGATCCTTTACTCGATAGTTTGCTGGCATACGATGAAAAGTGGATCCACTATGACACTCCAAGACTCCGTCAACACTGGCTGGCAGCCCATGAATCTATTCCGAAACAACCGAACCACCACTGCACCAAAGGAAGGTAATGCGCTATATTCAGTATATTGTGCATCGTGAACTGCTGTCATTTGTCCATTGTGTACTGTAGGCAGTTAAAGCAATATTAGAGCCTAAGCACCTTTTTGACACAATGATAATTTTCCATTTTTTTGCTATGTCCTTACATCATATAGTAGTAATCAATATTAAGTTAATCTTCATTTCACGAGCACAGTGCTTCATAATATAACTAGAACAAAGATGAAATAATTTGCTTACCTAGGGGCGCACTTGTCTTTATACTTTCCTCAAAGTTTTACTACCAATGTAGCAAAGGCAACATTTGAATGTTACTTCAATACTGATTCATAAAAATCTCATATTAAGTATTTTATTCTATCACGCTCTTTTTTTGTAATTACATAGAGTGCAAAAGATTGGATGTAGGAAATAGAAAGAATGACAGTGAAATGCTAAATTTTGAAAATAAATTTAAATGTCTTTCAAGAGCGATATTGTAAAAACGGGATCCGATTCCACATAAGTGTTGTCTAATGCTTTATAAGTGCTTGGTGTTGTAACTTTTATTTTTTGTAGGATTGTGGTGTACAAAAAACATTTCCTCTACATGTGTACCTTACAACTCCATACTTAACAAGTGTACATGTGATTTTTCAATATTTTGCTTCACAGAAATATTTGTATAATTGTACTCTTGTAAACTGTACAGATATTTCCACAAGTAGGAATATTTTTAACTTTAAATACCAGTGCAATTTTTTGTAACTCATGGAAATGAGTGGCATCAAAAATGGTGATGATGAAAATAGGAGTGTGTATAAAAAATAATTGATTATTTGAGTACAACGAACTTTTTAGATTATGTACAATTAAAATAGAGGTTATTACTGACATGGTTTCCTGTTTCAAATACATATTACATGCAATATTTTAGTTTGTTTCTTTTTAAACTTTTTTCTGGATTCCACGAACGTGGTTACTTTTTTATTTGACTCGTTCTCTTTTAGGATAAAAAGTTTGTATCTTTTGCACCATTTACAAACTGCTTCCTTATAATAAAAATGTTATTGCCAAACAATACAAACAAACGTGTATCAATAAAATGATCAACTGGAATAATAAAACTGATTGAGCTTAATCAGGGAGATGGATTCGCATGCCATCTCTACACTGAAATTGATGATGCAGTGTAGTATGTATGAAAAGATTTGGCCATGATCTCAAAGGAAAATATTGCACTAGAAAATTTACAAATGCATAATAAAAGATTTACTTTATCATTATTTATGAGAATAAATATGAAATAAACACAGTAGGGATGATAATAACATTTTTATATATTAAAACTACGAATATATTTCTAAGGAGTAGACATAACCTAATTTGGGGTATGGCGTTGTGTAATAAACAGCTGTTGCTCTTATATGGCATTATTTATTGCATTTTGCGATACTTTACAAGTGTTGTATGCCATTTTTTTGGCACAAAAAGCTACAACTTTACAAGAATTTGCACTAATACACTTATAAAGTATTAGGCCATACTTTGTGAAAAGAGAGGCCTCTGAGCAAAATTTGTCGGCCGTTTCACGCCCTGAGTTGAATGGGACGCTGATGACCTGAGCTGTTAAAGAGCGTCCTTAAATAAACAAATCAAAAAAAAAAAACTTTGTGAAAAAAGATCCTGTATACAAGAGGAGGTTGCTGAAGCCAACAGTTCATCCATCATGCCCTACGGCATGCAATGGACACAAACTTGTTTGAAAGATAAAAACAAGGTATTGTTTTTTCACAACTATTCCTTTTTGGTTTTTGGATAATTTAAAATTAAGAAGTTCATTTATGTATTCGTTTTTTGTCGTTCTTGAACAATATTCATGAGCTGTTTTTTGAATCTGTCATTGGTAATATTTCTAATTATATTTTCCAAAAACATGTACTATTTTCTTTGTTATACTACATTTTTCATATTCTTTTAGTTTTGCTTCATATTGCTCATTATATGTATTTGAATACTAATACGCAATCTTTGTTTATACATTCTAAAAGTTTAAGTAACATTATCATTTAAAACGATAAGAAGAAGAAAATGAATCTGTTTCTTAATTATATTATAAGAACCGATTAGCTATAACCTTTCAAAATGTATTGAGAAGGTAGAAGGCTTTGAATTAAGAAACGTGACATAAGAGTCGTAACAGTAAGGAATAATTAATTATACTAAAAGGGCTGCGAAGTTTCACCCCAGAGCAGAGGCAAAGAAAGAAAAATTTAAGGCAAAATTTAAGGCTGGTGGCAGAGGACATCTTGAGCTTTAACCGTGGCACATTTTGCGTAATGAGCTTCTAAAGGTTCCTCTGGGAGTGATAAACTTCTTACCTGAGAGAAAATTTAAAATAAGGCAATAAGAAGTCGGCAATAGCAAAGTCTACATCATTACAAGATCCACAGGTACAATGCTCGTACACCCGGTAGATACAGCAAAATGTTAAGTATATTCATTCTTTTTTTCTTTTTATAGAAAAATATAAAATCCTTGAGGTCCTTTGATAATGTTCAAAAATCAAATAAAAATTAACAAGGTTGCAACTCCATGTTGGAATCATATTGATAAGACTAGAGATATACAGATTTGAGTATGGCGTTTACGAATGGGCCAAGCTTCGTCCCCTCACCATTAACTGCCCCACTCTTACTTCATACTCTCAGCCAGTGACTTCGCTTCTACTAGGAGCTGATCATACAAAACAAATGTATGATTAGCTATGTGATCGTATATTTCATTTTTATTACTACATTCACTGTCTTAACTTCGTTGCAGCATTTCTTCCACGTTTCTATGTTGATATATTGAGCTCAGTGAAAGTACGGAGGTTGAAGCCACAGTAAGGGAAGGAATTAAAACATCCAAGCATATAAAATATATGGCATAACCAAAATAATGAAAATTTATATAAAAAGTATAAAAGATATGTATATGTGTAGTAACTGTTCACTTCACTTCACTGCCATGACTTGTGGAACATTTTGTTAAATTTTATATAATTAAAAGTGGCCGTTTTGCCGTTGTCTACCTTTTACCAAATACCCCTCTCTCTCTCATCCTCATTTTCATCCTCGTGTCTACGCTGGAAGTCATTCTTAAATTGTCTCATTTTTATTAGTTGGAACAGGTAAAGCATTTTCCAAAACTAATGCGGCGTAATCTTTATAGCGTGGGTATTTCTCCTGCTGTTCTCTGCTAACAGAAGGGCTCTGGTTCAATGGGGGAATGCACTTTCTGGTCATTATTCTAAATTTGTAGGACCGCCCTCCTCTCCGTTAACCCGTCCCAGTGACCGTGATAGTATTTAGGTTTGTAACTATTTTTTGGTATTGTAAAAACGCAATATTATGTTAATTTCCTAGTTCGTATTATGGTAATAAAATGTGTGTGTATATGTATAACTTTAATTCATTGTTAAAGTAGGCCATCATTAATGTACCTTTAAAAATGTATGAATGGCGATTTTATAAAGTAATTAGCCAGATAATAAATAAAATTTTAAAATTGATTTTAATATGTGGAACCCAGTTAAATTTTCAAAGTTATGTTAAGTGCAAGGCTATGAGTGAATGCAATTTGAACATTTGCACGTTAACATAATTTTGTTCATGCTAGAATAAAGGATAATAATTATAATTGTCTTCTCCCGTTCTTGAAAGTTACCTTTCCTCGACCAAATCCAGTTTTTCCCCCTTTAGCATACTTCCTATTTTATCCAGACATTAGCGGCAGTGTATTGTATTGAATTTTAATAAAACTTTCCAATAGAAAAGGACAAGTAGCAAGGGACAAGTTTTTTTTTAATTATCTTTGATTATTATCACATCAGTAATATATATGGATGAATTATCGGGGTATCTCGTTACCCAGAAGGCCCCTGGAAGTGATATGACACTAATTGCACAATAAGCACAGTAAAAATAACATAATCAAAGGCTACGATAGGTGCATCCAATGACTTTATGTAAGATCATCCTATATTGAACTCTGCCAAGATGATACTATAAAAAGAGCGAGGAGGTAGTAGAAATACTATAAAATAATTCAGGCTAAAATAAAATTTCTGCAATATACTGCAATTTCTATGTTCTGGAAGCATCTATTGGGAATTTGGATCTCAACTTAATCCTCTGTACGCCATTCTCTGATCTTTATTATCATTTCTCTATGTTTTACATTGTCTAAAGGATTGTGTAGTTTTTTGATTTATTATAATAATATATTTCAGTCTGTTTTCCACTATGTAGTGCCCATCTTAGTTGTAACATTTTTTTTTATCTCTACAAAGTAGATGACCAAACATTTCTGAGATTCGTCTTAGTTTTTTGTCAAGTCATTATTAAACACTTTCTTTGTATTTGCCAATATATGTAGAGTGCATAAAATAAATTTTCCCAGGAAACTAACTTTTTAATTGGGGCATCAATCTTCTTTCCAGAACAGCTTTGTATTGCATTTGCTTAATTGTATCTATTGCTCCACGTAAGGAAATGTACTGCTAGAAAAAAAAAATAGGGTCTTAATATTGTTCAGACTGTTAGTTTAACTCATAAGCTCAGTTAAGCCATTGCCCCTGTGAGGTTTTATTTCTTTGCAAAAATGATAGTCAGAAAGACTTTCAATAACATACATTTACTGAACAGTAATAGCACAAACATAACTCCACATCACTTCAGAAAAGTATTTAAATATTGGCAAAAAATACTTATCTTACCTTTAGCTAACCAGATGTATTTATTTTGAACTCAAGAGCTTGGTTTGCCTTGTCAAGCGTGGCTATCCATTTGTTCAAATTCTGCTTAATATGATTTTACAAATTTTGGAGATATTTGTCGTTATAGCTATTTCCTTATAAGGTAAGTATTTCGGTTATAACAAGCTCTTTATAGGAGAAAGATCACTTGTCCTATTCATAACCTCAAAATACTGTAAGGCGACAAAAATATGAAAAATATGTGCTACAATCTGCTAATAAAGGCATTCGTTTGCATTAACCGTTTGAAAAATGCTGGAAGAAACTGGTGATTGCGCATTTCATCAAAAACTGTTTATATGTCTTAAAAATGCGGACATCTATAGCAAATAGACACAATAAAATGTAATAATGATTGTTTTATTATTACGCTCTGTAATGTCGAAGTAGTTATGCACATATATTTCAAGGAAATCTTATAGTAATTCACTCTTGAACAATTGCAAGAATTGGGATTAAGGCAGATGCCACCCATTTAGTCATACTTTTATCCTTAGCTTTACCATATTGAATTTCATTTATATTATTTGTATTAAATTGATTATAAATAATGTTCTGCAATATGAATGTTATAAAGAAGAACAAATAAGAAAGAGTGATGTCTTTATACTTTTCTCACGAACAATAAAATCTCTATTATTTAAAGCAATATGAAGAAAGTATTAACCTTTTCATGAAACTTGAGAAATAATATTTATCTTTACAATGAAAATGTAATGTTTTAATAAACTATATAAATAAGACGTAAATGGGTTGGTATAAAAAAACCAATGTTTTGCTTAAAGTATTAAAACTTAGGTTAATATATTTTAATTTTATTATTAAGAGATTTTAACTTGCTACTAATACATTGTTCCTGCATGCTAAACCTACATATGCCAAAATGACGAAGAATAAACAGTAGCATTAAATGAGATGCGCCACTATTTTTATTAAGCAAACGTTCTCTCCTATCGACTTGTGCTGCCGTTACTTTGTGGCAAGGTCCATATCAGTGCATCTTCTTTACCGTCCTGCCGTTGTAAGAGAGTCACTCACTTCTTAGCGACGCCAAGAGACGTCGGTAGTTCTGTCAGTAACGAGGTACTAAGAAGGCGATGACAGTTCGGTTTTATAGCCTCAGATAGTGGCAGCTAACCGGGAATCGTGCCACCAACTAAGAACGGGGCAACGTTAAAATGTGGAGAAGACCTCGGCAGAAAGGTTGTGCTGACGATCAAAACAAGAGTGGTGTACTTTATAGAAACTTTTGATGAGCCTATGTTGACGATCCCTCCCTCTCTCTTTCTCTCTTTATAAGCCACGTTTAACGACGTCATCTTCGGTAGCCACTCGGCACTATTTCCGCTATAAAATAAGAAATTAATGGAATTTCAGATTAGACCCGCAACGGTACGATTCTACAGGAGGTTTTAACTTTCTCTCATATGTTGAAATTACTACCATTAGAGCTCTCAAACATCTCTAGCACGTCATACGCTCTGGTCTTTTCATGAGCTCTTAGATTTAGAAGCAGGTTTTACGTACACTTTTGCTAAAATGACTTCCTAAGTGAAACTTCCAGCGGAGAGCAGGAAAAAGATTTTCGTACCAAGGTAAAAAAATCAGAAGCGTAAAAAATACAAAATAAAAGATATGTGGTAGTTTTCAGGTTAACAGTGTATTATTCCTAGTCTCAAAGAGCATAAATTTTGAAGGAACGTGTAGTTTTAAGCTATTATGTTACGGGAATAGGGTAATAATACAATGAAACTAGTGTCAATACCTAGTGCGAACATGGGGAGAGGAGCAGGTGCTTTTGTCCATCAAGAAATGTATTAGAATATGCGACCAGGAGTTGCATCCGCTTTGATTCCAATTCTCGGAATTGTTCAAGAGTGAATGGCGTCTTCTGATGTAATTAAAATTCGTGTGGCTGTGATAATAGGGATTCTAGTCCGGTTGTGCTCCAAAAATGAAGTATAATGTTCCAATATCCTTATGATTGGTTGAAAATAATGTATATAAATATATATTTTAATTGCGTACCTATCAAGCAAGTGATCAAAGGACTGACTGAAATCATTTGTTGAACTTGGCCTGGCGAATAGCTAACTAACCAATAGTGAAGGGATCCATAACGTGTCAAAAACAATGTTATCAATATCAATAGTATTTGGAAATGTTCGCTTATGGAAGTAATCAGCTATCATATCCACTTAGTAGATTCGTATCCCCACGGCCAATAGCATAGCCAATAACCTTAAATCAACTGTTCAGTAATTTATAGGTATTCATCCTTATTTTCAGCAAAACTCGTAATAGTCTTTAACAGTTTGCATTATATTTTTAGCATATGTGCCTTTCTATGTTGTAATCAGTTTTCTAATTCGAACTAAGGTTGTAACACTCGATATTATATCACTCAATGCTACTAACTTTGGTTTCATGCGGCATGTGATGGTTACTAATTTATTTAAGCGGGCACAAATTAATATAATGAACATTTTTAAAAGAAATTTACATTTATCACGGTGGTTTTAAATCAGACCGTAGTGTAATTACTGATGTTACATACATTTTTTTCCTAAGATTTATTTCACGAATAAGTTATATTGGCAACCCTGGGACCATGTCCTGCTGGAAAAAATTCAATTACAGCTGTTCCCATCATTGTCTATGCAAAACGCATGTTCTACCTTCTTTCGGCGTGAAAAATTACATTTTAAACAGTAATTTAGTATGATGTTGCATATAAAGAAATTTGAATGATAATAAAACAAAATTTAATTTCTTACATTACCTTGCCAAAGGCATTGACTAAAAATGTAATTACCTTTGCTGCAATATTGGTTAACCAGAGATTTCAGTAACGTTTCTTCCCTGTTGCTCCTATTAAGAAATACGCGAGTTCGACAAGGAAAGTTTCTAAATGACTACAATTAATTTAATATATATTTACTAGTTGATTTGTTTCGCAAACAATCTACACAGAAAAGAAAATGACACTTTTATCATGTGCATCATAATAAACCACTATTTTGGTTACAGCAATTAATTATGCCATAAATAAAAAGATTTACCAAAACATTAATATTGGCACTAGAGATACCCAATGATCCGGATGATTATATACAATATAAAATAAATAGGACCACAGTGAAAAATAAAATAAATAAAAGGGAGAGCTTGCTGTGAGACACTATCTAACCAAATTAAAATGCACAATACAGAGTCACAAAAATTTAAATACAAATCTATCAAATTTGAACTTTAAAATCTGAATAAAGAAAAAATACAATATTTAGATCTATTCCTTCCGAAAATTTGTATTTAAACTCAAGCTGTCTTTCAAAGAACGAAAGATGAAACTAATATGAATATTTCAATTTCCTTGTTTATTATGAAACTACAAAAATTATATAAATTCGATTCCTTTCTATTTTTCAGTTTTTTGATATTTTTTACTATTAAAACTAATTTTTAATTCATGACAAATATATTTTTAATGGACAAGATATATTTAAATTTTAAGACATTTATGATGAAAACATAAACCTAAAATTAATCTCATTTCTTTTTAAACTAAGCTCCATATTACTAAATACTCTAAACTGGAAAGCATAAAGCGGAGGCGTAACACATCAAATATTAAGTAAACTTAATTTTTATTATTGAAAAATATCTATTTCATATTTATTGAAAACAAAGAATATCGTTTTAATTTGGTAACTGCAACGTATTATAATATTTTTATCCTATATTAATATTCTCTCTTGTATTCCAAATGTTTAACACCAATCAATTCTCAAATTATCTCTTTTTAGTTTAATATATGTCTGAATTCTCTAAGGCCATTCGTCTATAAAGGCACTCACTATCTCTTCTACTGACCACTTGAGAGTCTCAATGTTAGGCAATATGTACCACAAATTGTAATGCAGGAATTTTAGATCGAAACGGCTAGAAGTCAACTTTAAGCACTAATAAAATTTGGAATGTTTTTCCCAAACCAAATCTGAGTAGAACTTTTCTTGTAAGCTGGAGCGGAATCATGCTGGAAGTTCCTAAGCCTATTCTTGAAAAAAAGTCAGTTCAGATTCTTCTCCACAGGTTCCAGTAAAGTGGATTGGTGCTTTTTGGCGGTTTTCTTCATTCCCGTCTGACATAAGTACAGACAGCTAAGTAACACTGCCATAAATCACTCTCACCAAATCAGGATGGTGGTATCTTTGTCTCTCGTGAAGTTGAGGTATGCAATCTGTTATATTGACTGCTATAGCTTTTTTCAATATTGTATGCTTTGATATCACCACAAAATTTTCCGGTGTTCGTTGCTAGTGTAACGCTGTGGCTGTCGTTTACATTTCAACATTCTCTGCTGCTTCATTTCTGCAGTTAAAAACTGCTCAGCACGGCGAAGAAAAGCCTTTAGTCCAAGTTTTATTAAAGCACTGTAGGCATGGATATTGGCTAACTGCTTCCAAATTGGATTCTGCCAAACATGGATCGTGACTAGTCATCACAGAGCGCGGACATGCTGATCTCAAAGGGTCAACAGTGGCGATCTCAGTGACGCTTCGATGGTGCACACATAAAAATATCTTATCGATTTCCAGCTTTTGGGAAACATGTAAAATCACGCTTCGTGGTTTTCATAACCTGATCATTCCATGGTTAAACCTCTTTCTTTTCTACCTGAACTCAACAATAAGGTGATAGGGTCTGGCAGCAAAACATTATTTGATCACCTGAACACCTAATGCAGTTTCTTTCAGAAATTTACAGCAGTATTTATGATAGGACTAAGCATATAATGAAAATGGCATAAACAAATAGCATTCCATGGCATAATATACGGATTAAGTTTTGCAAAAAGAAAATAAAATGTACCGATTAAAAAGCACTTGAGGACTATGAAAGACATATACCCGCAAGAAGGAAAACTATTTTTTGTTATTTTATCATTTGAGGAAGTAAAAATAAAAATGTTAATTTTTTTTTTCAAATTTGAAAGCAGAGAGCAGTTTTTTAATTAAAAGAAAAGAAAGTACCTACATAATCAAAAAGGGTTGTAATCTTGTTAATGAACGGTTCTCATATTATAATTACTGCTGAATTAGATCTAAAATACTTTATTATGATACTTGGGACATTTTATTCACGATTTTTTTTAATCAAAAGTGCTGTGCTCGACATATACAGATTGTTTATTTGGGTTACGGGCCCGCAGAATGTTGATGCATAGATAAAGTAGCCAATCTTCAAGGCCATATAGTGCATGTGCAGGTGGCAGTTTGTAGTTAGTTTAAGGGAGGTTTTGTCAGCGAATGATTGTGTGTTGGTGTGCTACTTGGTGCTTTCGTTTTGCGTACTTCGTTAGTTAGGTGACTGTAAATAAAGTTTTTAAGTAAGGGTTTTTATGCTTGATACATATGTGAAAACCATTTTTGCAGACAAGCGGTAAGACGATTCGCGAGAAAATGATTTTTCAAGTAGAGCAAATGTTCGCCATTTTGTTAAAAATTTACGGGAGACAGAATATTTCTATAACAAGAATCGTGTTCGGAACAGCCATGTTTTATTTTTTTTGAGAAAAAAATTACATAAAATACTGTAACATATATGCAGATGCCGCTGAGAGAAATAATTTTCAGCATCTCTTATAACACAGGTTAGCGTTTGTTATTTTTAGTTTTAAATACAGCATGGCTTTGTTTTCAGTTAAAATATAAAACTTAAATAAAAATTCTAAATATACTCACAGCTACATCTCCCTTTTTCCGTTTCACTGTTCAGCCGTGTCCTAGCTGCCTAACTAAAATAACCGTATTTTATATTTTGAAACACATTTTAAATTTTAAAAACTTGCGCATCAAAGATTCCTGATTATTAATTTAGCCCTTACAGCAATAATTATTGCTAGGAAAGAAATAACAAGTATGTAAAAATATTGTGAACATAAATACGTTTATTTAAATATAATACTATTTAACTGCCCTTCTGATAAATCAAGGAAAGATTGGTTTATAATTTCTAGTAAGCTACGTTAATATATTGCGGTGATAAATAAAAAGATTGAAATAACAGATTATAGCCGGTACATGTTCATTAGTAGAAGATTTAGACTGTAGTAAACACCAATATGATTGTATTAATGTTATTAATAACGATATAACAAAGCAAGAAAAAATCTAAATAATTTGTATAAAGAATGTGTATCAAATATAAATCTGTAATTAATGTCTGTAGGGGAGAGTGAATGTACATGAAGCTGTAAGAGATACAAATGAGAGAAATAGATAAAATAATTATCAGAAACTGTGAACACGGTCACCTCGACACGGTAATTATAAATCTGTCAAATCTGTTAAAGTGCATAAATATGACAACTGGAAACGAATAAAGTACATTAGTGAACTCATCGTTTGATCCTGATCATTCATGTTTTACATCCATTCACCTACTGTTGTAACGGAAGTTGCCGAATGAAATGATGTGAAGCTCTTGTAAATCTGTTACACGTAGCGACAGGAAAAAGCATTAAACATAAAAATAAAATTGCCATAATGCTCAATTTACGCTGGTTTTGTTTCTGAATATGCATGCGAACAGCGTACTGTATACATAAGTTTTTGCAATTTCATTCCACATTTTCTGTATTAATAAAATGGATATGACTCCAAAGCCGCTTAGTTAAACAATAAAATAAACACCAGCAAAACTAAATAATGGCAAATGTTTTTACGACAGTAAAATATTAGCTATGAAATGGAAAGCGTTTGCGGTAAAACCGTTAGTTTTTATGGCTTTATGATGAAAACTGCCATCAGAACGAAGAGAGAGATTTACCTTTAATTTAGTGTTTAGTATTTAAAGCCGATAAAATGTAATGGCCAAATAGAGAAGGGCCAAATCCTTCATAAAGGCGCTTTTTGATAGCTGGGAAATAGGAAATGAACATACGGCATAAGAACAGAAAAAATATATGCTTTGAAGGATGATATTAGGGTTGATTCTCAAACTCGCACACTTCAGAATGTTAAAATGCAAACTTTCAAAAACTTTTCACGAACGGTTTTCCCCAAATCGTTTCTCCTTATAATATCCTTGTTGAGTCCCATCTCACGAGTTTAAGAGTCGGTCTGTTTTGCTGCCTCGACCTGGCCTTTAAAATAATTAATGCTAATGATTTATATTTTTAAAATGTATAATTATTATTTTAAAATCGATATAAATAAACAACCGATTAAAATAAAATTGTTAGATAAAATAAATTTAAAACCCATAGTAGTAAATAAAAGAGTAAGACAAAGATGTATCCCGTAGTCTTTACTTTTAATTTTTACGTTGACAGTATGGAAGGTTAAAGTTAATAGTTTTATTGAACATGGGTTTAATAAATTATTTACTGTATTCTTTTTGGATGATCAGGTTATAATTGCTGAAAATAAAAAAGAATAATACAAATAACATTTTTCGGAATCGAAAAAAAAAAACATAAAAATAATGCAATTTAAAAATATCCTCTCAAAAGAAAATGGAATCAATTGAAGAACTTGCATCCTCTAACTTTCTTGGCAGCGAAGTATCCTATGTTTCTAATAAAAAGATTCGTAAAAAGCATAAAATTTATGTTCTAATAATAGAAATTAAAGTTAGAAAAGAAAGAAAATTGAAGTATATATAACTACTGCAGTTACTACATATGTTTATATGAAGAGAGGATTGGGCTCTTAAAGTAGAAGATGAAAGAAGGCTCCAAATAAATTAAATTTTTGATAAATTTTGAAGCAATACGAAGAAATAAAAATAAAAGAAGATATTTCAATATCGAGAACAGAAATTAGTATATAATAGTGAAAGAAAGAAATAGACGAAGGCCTCATTTAAAGCGAATGGATAACAAATATATTTTAAAATATAATTAAATTGGGACGAAGAATTTCCGTTAGCCGGAGAAGATTGGCCGTTGGGAACGTAACGGGCCTATATAGTCCAATATATGAAGTATATTATTATTATTATTATTATTATTATTATTATTATTATTATTATTATTATTATTATTATTATTATTATATCTAAACCTAATTAAAAGCGCCCATTAAGTCTGAACCACCCACTAATGTTACAGTCCAATAAGGCCGTATAGAGCGCCCAAAAGTCAATACCCCTGCCCCAAGTAATTTAATTGACTTTAATGTTTTCCTTCAGTACAAATTTTATATAGCTACAGTCTTGCAGAACAAGACAACAAGAAGTAGAAGAGCATCACGAATGTCGCGGTAAAAATGTCAAGTATGAAAAGTAACCGCAAACTTGTAATAACATGTTATAAAATTATTCATCTTATTAGAAATGCACTGTCAAACAGTTTAGTAACGAGGAGTTATTTATTAGAAAAAGCAGTGTGTAGGAAAAATAACTCCCAATGGGAATTTGCTGTAACACTTTTTTTTACTATGTAGTCCATTGAATTCAAACGTTTTTATTTAAAGCATTAAATATTATAATTTGTCTACATCATTAATATTCAGGTATGTGGTCAGTTTTTTGGATTTTTTGGTCAGTTGGTATGGATGTGCCTCCTATATTCGGAGTAGCAGTTTCTGGAATATACATTTTCTCCGATATGTCACTTACGAACAAATTGAAAAGTAACGGTGACAGATAGTCTTGCCACACTTCTTTCCGTGTTATTACAATTACTGAAACTTTATCGTTATCGTATTTTACAACTGAATCTTTATTTTATATATATATATATATATATATATATATATATATATATATATATATTATGAAAAATGAATGATTAAGCATTACTAAAACAAATACTTAAAAGCTTTTACTTCCTTTACTCCTGAAGAATGATTGCTTTGTTGTTGATTTGGTTTATTTATGCACGCTCTTTAACATCTCAGGTCATCAGCGTCCCCATACTATTCAGGGCGACCTCTTCTTTCAGGCTTGAGGTTCTTTTACGTGCCGTAAATGCACGACACGGGTCCCATAGCTTTCTTCCCTTACTCAGATGGAAGATTATGGGTTTGGTAAGCTGAAGGCCATAGTTCGAGTGTCTAACTTGGAACTCGTTTTCCTTCTATTTGGCTCCGATGACAAAACATTTAATATAATTTTTTACAGAAATTGTAAAATTGTAGATTAATAGAAGAAAAAAAAACATTGGCGCCGATAAGATTTCTTATTTGTTTAAAAATTAGATATCTTTGAATAATTTATAGTTATAAGCCGATGCAATATTATATAATTGCAATAGATATCTCACAGCGCATGGTATCAATTAGATCGAAAATTTTATTATTTTATTTATTTATTTTTACACTTGAAATCTTATTGCTACAAATGCAGTGTAAGGGTGAAATGGCATTACTTAAATATCTATACATAAGTACACAGATTTTTGTGTAGGCAGGGTAGCACATTTAATTGGAATAGCATCTACTTTGGCCTCCATGCATCAGTACAAAATTCCACTTTACATCAAAGAGACTGTAGGGAGTTGTTTGTAGAAATATCAAAAAGTAATTGATAAAATAAAATAAATGTTTACTAGAAGATATTTAATAGAACTGAGAGCCACATTGGCTTTATCATTCAAAAAACGTTTGCAAGGGAAATCACATCCGTGAGTTGAATAGAACAAATACTTAGTTACCACCATGATTGACGACCAGTCGTTATTGGTGAATAAACCATTAAATTGCACTTTTCTACATTTAACTAAAGGCATATAAACACCTTTCTAATCGGCTTTCTCTAGCACAGCTATTAGTGTAATATGTGAATATATAAACTATCAAATTACTATGTAAATTTAGTTGTGAACTGCTTTTGGTTTCAAAACAATTTAAATCCCGGATTTTTTATTATTTTATAGCGAGATATCCAGCAATCTACCAACCGTAGGTTCTGGAAACCCTACATTAACATAAACAGCACTGTGTATGTAAGTTCGGAGAGGCATTAGGTATAGTTTTGTAATTTCGAATATACTAATAGTTACTCACTCCCAGGTGATGTGGAAATGTTGCTCTGCAATTTCAGGGGTTGTCTCGACCCTACTGTCCCTAATGAGGGTTCATATGATCTGTTACAGGTAAGCCACCTCCCACGGTGTCGTGGTTTGTGAACGACAAGCTGGTGGATGGTCTGATAGAGACGACGGGGCACCATGTGGTGGTAAACCGACTGGAGGTTCCTCATGTTACACGTGAACATCTCAACACCACATACAAGTGCCAGGCCAGTAATACCAAGCTAATGCTGCCTCAGGAGAAAACCGTGCGACTGGAACTCTATCGTGAGTAATGACTTGTACATGCATTCCTCTACCTCAAAATGGTTGTTTTACAGGATAGGCTATAATTTGGTTCTAGTTAGTTACTTTTTTCTTTTGTTGTGTCACAAAATAGTAATTTTCATATGTTTCTACCATTTTGTATATGGAATGATACAGTTTAATGATATTTATTTATCTGAAATGCTATATTTATTAATTTACAGTGTCTGGTTATTTTGGAAAATATCGTATTTGGCATTCTTAATGCTACTCATAGTAACCACGGATATTAAAGAGAAGCATTTCAGTTTCATTTAAAAAGAGCATAACACATTCTTCTAACATCAATAACTAGTAAATTTGGAAAGTAAAGAATGCATGGTTTCACCAAATAGGAAAAAAATATCCTATTTTTATCTGGTATATACTTTTTCTTTAAAAAATAACCATTTTATTATCAGAATAATGGAATGATACAAAATTCTAAGCTCCATTAAATATTCTATTTACTAAAATGTTTATTTGTAGCCCGAATATAACCAAGATGACACGAGGAACAGATTTGGAACAAGAAATAAAATTTGCATTTTCAAGCTAGTCTTTGAATTTGGTATATGTTTTCGAATAACTATATAAAATATATAAAAATGTGTTTTGTGTCTGAAGGTTTTAAAAACCATTGTTGAAAAATATTATGCAAATAATAGCCGCCATACACTTTATTGTTGTGTCGAAATTAGATATTTTACATAATGTGAGAGCCATTTTATATTAATAAATAACTGCCAAAATTAATTTTAAAAATACAAATTTCTGTTAGTATTTAAAATATGTTTTATTGCGACTTTTAAAATGTCTTCTTTAAAAAGCATACTTAGCTCATAGCTTAAGGAAGTTTAGTGCTGGTACCACCAAGTGCTCGTTTTATCTTTTTTTCAGTGAAGCCTTTGTCAGTGAGGTTGCTAAACAAGCCGAAAGTAATGCTAGCAGGAAGTGAGTACGTCATAACCTGCGAGACGGTTGGTTCGCGGCCCCCGGCCAAGATCTCCTGGCACCGAGAGAACAGAGACTTCCGTCGCGGTAGGGTAAGTTTTTTTTCTTTCCTACACTTTTTTTCGCTTTGTTACGAAGTTTAAAGTTTTGTTTCTTTATACACAAAGTAGAACGACATACTGCTTGGAAATATCAAAAGCTAGAGTTGACAGCGCATTAAAGTTTCGGAGCTCTACCTTAAACGAAATTAGCTTGAAGGTTTAAGGAAACGTCTTTTGTACAGACAGGGCAGCCTCTGCCTTAACTCTTCAACAATGTGGATGAAAAAAGTATCTCAAAAGTTGTATAATATGATGTAATTTCCATTTCACCAATATAATGTTCATATTATTTTCAAAAGCTCCGGAGATGGGATGAAACAGGAGATATAAAACTTACAGTTTGGAACTTAAAAAAAAAAAAAGCTGGTTTATGTGAAATCAAATTACTTTGAATATCCACTTGCAGCTGTAGATATAAACAAATATATTGCTGATAAGATTTATCGATTTATTTTGTCGTTTTAGTATGGATAAGAAAAAGTTTAATTTTCAATTATCAAGTTCAAAATCGTTTCAATAAACTGGTAATATATTCAAATCAAAATTATGATTTATAAAATACCCATTGTTTATAATAGAATATGGTTATGAAAACAGAACACAAAATGTAGCTTAAAGAATCAAAAGTTGTCTAAAGGTGTTAGAGCTTAAAAAAAATGTTTTATATTTAAATGGGTACCTCGAAGTTCTTCTTCTCTCTTCATTGTTTCAAAGTTTCTGAAAGCACGATAATGAACACTTGCAATCAACGTGAATATGATACAGAAAAAATTCACTCACTCATTTTCACCTTCTCATTGCATGCTTCCAATTATTTTATGTGATACATTTTAGTTTATTTACAATTTTGTTAACATTATTTTGTAATATAAAATATTGCAATGAACATATTTTGAAAATGTTGGGTACACAGTTTTGTCACTGTTCCTGAATATGTGTTCTAGACTCCTGAAGAATTTTCCAAGAACCTTACTTTAATATTTGGTCTTGCTGTGTTACTCGTTTATTTTAGTAATGAACTTTTCCACATTTTATACATGCTTCTTCCTTTGGTGCTTCCAGTTCTAGAAGGACTATGTTGTATTTCAATTTGTAGTCGCAGTTTCTTTAGCAGTTTATAATGTTTGGGATTCGAGTAGATTAGATAACACGCAGTGATGGACGGTGTGTTTGTGTAATGCTACTATAAGAGCGATACATAAACACCTGGACGTTGTTTTTTCTATTGTTACTAGATTGGATTCATGTTCGATATTTGTTTTCACACGGTAAGTGCTATTTTGTCCGATTCGTGCGAAATACAAAAAATCAGCATAGAACACGATATTTAAAATAAAAATGACTCTTTGTATGTGCTGACTAGTCGTTCCCGATGTACGATGTACGATGCATAATTCTGCAACTGAGGTACTTTAATCTGCGTCAGATTTTGATGTAGAAGCGTAAACAATGAGTAATTCCGCAGAAACGTCATACCAAGTGGTAAAGTTTTAATGAAATACTTACTTTTTAGTATAAAAAAGGGAAGGATATTCTGCCTTAGTGAATAAGAAAATGCTCAAAGTCCCTACGTATATTCCTTGCTGCCGAACTTAGCATGTTCAAATAAGGGGGGGATGCAGGAAATCTCTGTTTTACATGTAAAAGTTATTCGATGTAAACTTTCGATATTAAACCTACGTACTACTGTTAGACAGCTACGTATAACATAGATCAAGTTTCACATATAAAAATATGGCGGAATAGCATTACCTTACAGCATAATATCAACGAGACATTAACAAAATATTTTCTAAAATCTGAGTAGTTTTCTCATTGTCGCCTTGACTAACTAATTTAAGTGCTCATCATGTCAAGTTCAAGTATAAACAATTCCGAAAATAGTATTGTGATAAAACTGAAAGTCATTTTAAGCTAAAGTGCACTTTAAACATAATACCATTTCTTCCTAAAATACGAGGGTATGTCCATAAGTTTCCGGCCTCGCCGATAAGGATTATCGCCTTTACAAAACCCTTATCTGATGTCATATCTTATCTGTTAAGTAAATAATTGCGCCTGTAACTTAACACTCAATTGTGTTCAGCTGTTCAGATATTGTTATATAAAGAAGACTATGTGTAGAAGATTGTGACATGTTCAAAATGGAGTTTCGAGCTGTTATTAAGTTCTTTACAAAAGAAGGACTTACTTCAAATGAAATTAAACAGCGGTGTATATGGGGAAGCATCCCCCTCATATACTACCGTAAAAGAATGAACCAAACTTTTTCGAATGCGAGAAAGTATTGAAGCAAGTCGGCGCTTCTTTCCTCAGTTCAAAACCAGCAACGAGTCATCTGATATCAGGCGTTTATGAAGCTCTGCCATGGCTACGAGAGAGAAGTTCTGCAAGCCATTGTTACAGGAGATGAAACCATGGTCCTCTACTATAATCCCCTGTCCAAAAGAGAAATGTGACGAAATTCATTTTGCAGACAAGATTTCTTCACGACAACGCGCCTTTGCACACAGTCTCTTGTTGCAAAGGCAGCTGTGAAGAAATGAGCCTTCAAGGAGTTCAACTATCCACCCTACAGCCCAGATCTGGCTCCCAGTGTCTAATTCCTCTTCTCAAAACTCAAGAAGGGTCTTTGGGGAAGGAAATTTATGTGTACGAAGAACTGATGGATGCTGTTGATGCCCATTTTGCACATAAGACTTCTGACTATATAGGGGGGGGGTTGAAATGTTAATTCAAAGATGTGAGAAGTGTATTGCAAAAAGGGTAACTATATTGAAAAGTGAAATATAGATTTTGTCTTTATCATACCTAGAAAGTGGTTTGACTGGACACTTGTGGACCTACCCTCGTATATGGATTTAAAACTGAATGGAACTGAATAACTTCTACGGTTAAAGAGGTGGTAGGTGCAGTTGGAGGGCCAGTGAAGAGAATGGCATGTATAGCTGTAAAATTTGAAACTTCTGTTTAAACTTCTGAATTTAACGTTTAGAAGTTATCCCAGACTGCCGTTAATAAAGTGAAAAAGTTTCTGCAAAAATATTAACATTTTTCTGATACTCTGGCCACATACAGAGCACATTGTGCGAAAGCGTTAGATAACTATGTTATACAGTATGCACATTTTTCATGTGAACTGTCAGTTCATGCTGAACCACATGTTTTGTAAACGATAAAAAAAATGGATAAATGTTAGTGAATATTTAAAACCTGATTTTAATAGCGTTCCTGCAGTATAACTTTATATACAGGAATGACGAAGGTGTGTATGTCATTTATTTGCAATCTTGAAATATATTTATCTCGGCATATTTACTCATGGAGTTCTTATCCGTAATACGCAACAATGAAAACTTTCTTGCTGTTACCGTGTATTGGTAACAAAATTAATTTTCTTCTATTCGCCGGTTAAATTGAAGACAGAATCAAAATGCTCTATTTTCTGTACAAAGATGCCTTGATGTTTAAAGTTCGATATTTAATACTTGTGTTCCTTTAGGTTACTGTAAGCCCTTGATATGATAGTGGTGGATAAATGTCTTTAATAGACAATCTTAATTGCAAAGAAACCTTTATTTAACCATACTGCAAACTTAACATTATTGGAAGTATCATAATACCACCACTATTATTTGTATTTTTAGAATAATAAACATCATGCTATAAATATAAATGTAATGAAATAATGTAAACATGCCTTAATGCGTTTATCTTTTAAAAACAATATGGATTAAAACATATATTGAACGCTGTGGTCTAGTATATATAGTATTTATAAATTTCAAAGACGTCAGATAGTTACAAAGTCAGGACAGACCGACGAGTAATTCTTTTAGGATCCTAACTTTTTAATAATTAAATTTTGCTAATTTTATAATGTTATTTTGAAATCCACTTTTAAAATGGATTTTTAAAAATTTATTTTCGTGGGTAAACTTTCAGAGAAATTTAGGTGGAACATGTTTGTCCTGTAAATGGAGTTAACATTCAGTAATAAAATACTTTATTTTAAATATATGTTATAATTCTCCTTGTCTTTCATCATCATTGGATTTTCTATTGGACAGTGAGATCAAAATTCAAACCCCTTAAACATAGAAAGCTGAGGTTTTAATGTAAAAAATTCATTAAATACTAAGTAGTCACACATAGCATTGCTCAATACCAGCGGTACATAATTTTTTTCTTTTTTTTTTTTAATATCATAGCATGTGCACATTTTCCTTCTTTTACATTGCGAACGCTTTTGTTTCGCTATTTTCCTGGATTCATAAGAAATGCAGAAATCAGCACTGGAACATATTTACAAGAATAATATATTTTCTTTCCTCACTTTCCAAGTATTTTTGACATTTGATAGTTAAAATGAGCTACAGTTCTCTTCCAAAATGAGTAATTCCTTTATGCTTTAAGTGTGCGATATTATCTTGGGATTAACTTTCTTAAATAGCGCTTTCTGCCTCTACATGTGGAATCATTACATCATAGTGTTTTACTTTATACCGCCTTAGTATTCCGCCTCTCATGGAACCGGATATTCAATTCGAGCCATCTCGGTTTGTTCCCAGTAGACATATGCTTTAAATATACACGTTGTTGACATGGTTTTGTCAATCTGTCCGCGAACAACATGGCGAAGTCTTGTGTGTCAGTTTACTTACTTTTGTGCAATATTTCAATAAATTTGCAACATTTAAATTCATATCAATGAAAACACATAACTAAAGGTTAGTTGTCAACTGTGCACGTCAGAAACAGTGTACTTCACACCAAATTGTGCAGTATATAAGCAATTCTACCCCTTACAACATAAGTATGTCTGCTACTTCCTTTAGAACGTTTTTTTTTTTTTTTTTTGAATACTGTTTAACGTTCGTTTTTATTACTGACGCACCACAGGCGGTGGACATTGTTAATACATGAAACGAAATGATATATTGGGAAAGGATATTTAAGGAAGGAAACGTTTCAAGCCTAAGTTTAGGGTACCTCCCCGGCATTTGCCATTTATGAGGACTGAGGAAAACTTGGAAAAACCTCAGTTAGGGAGGATGGTCCTGGCGGAATTCGAACCCCAGACCTCCCACTCACGAGTCCGCGTCTTAACGACCTCGGCCATCCTTGGCGGTCAAGAAGGAAAGAGTGTCCCCGTTATTCAGGCTAGATTCTCCGTTCCAACTTCAACCGAGAAGGAACTAGATTATTTCTGACTCATGCCATAGAATAAAGCTTCACGAAACACAGAAAGGAGATGGTGAAGCAGTTACTAAGACCACTCATGGAGCCGATGAGTGCCTGTCTCGCGAGCAGTCAAAGAACATCTGACTGTGAGACTGAACTCACCGATTTTTCATCGGGATTAGAAAGGATTTCGGCCTTTTCAGCTCACTTCTCATACATGAAGAACGGGAATGTCAGGGTACTAGACTCGTTCTGAGGCAGATTATTCTGAATTTCTGTTGGGAGCCGGAAAAAGAAAGCGGCGCTCTTGTCTTATTTGACTAAGAACGCTTTGCTGCAGCCAGATAACAAACTGCAGCAACAAGCAATGCTATGCGATCCTATCTGGGCAATATACGAAGAAGATAGATCCCACCTATCACCTTCAGTCCCAAATAAAAAAACAAACAATTTAATGATAATGGCAAAAATCTCTTCCAAGCGACGACTTTCCTTGAGAAAGTAATGCCCACTCTTCTGGGGTGTGTACTAAAATTAGAAAAGGTAACAATTTAGATTTGAGGTTTAAATCCGGTGGGGACCATCAGAAGCATCTGTCTTCCTTATAGGGAGGGGAGTTTCCCACTTTTAATTTGCGCTTGATAAAGCAAAAGGTATAAGACGAGTCTTCAGGCGGCTTCCTGCGAATACTCCAGTGGGAAATATCGAGACAGACCTCATCCGACAGAGAAAAAAACCAAGAATGGTCAAACAGATAACCAAGCCAGCTTCCAATAGACAGCCATCTGAAAGGATTCCCATCCCCATCTTTTTGGTTTTCATATAGCGGGCTGAAGATCCAGACTTGAAAATCGATAAATAACTAATACGTTACTTAAAAATAAAGGCGGAACAGTCTGTATGCCCTCGCGAACCACCACAAGGTCACCACTCCAGTCACATTTGCTCCAGAAATTATAAATATCTAAGATGCGGTGGTTCTCATCCTCAAGAGGCCTACAAACATGCTTACACGGAGACTACTACTTTTGCCGATTGCAAGGGAGACCGTATGTATGGTGTAAACGATGCCAAACCAGGCTCAAAATTATCAGGAATGACATACAAGAGGATCCAAATAACTCTGTAGACTCAACCAGCAAAACATCAAATAGATCTTCAGGGCCAACACCAACGTCAACAGTAAGATCCACACAGTTGAGAGGAAGTGCCACATACGCTGCAATGGCCATATTACACCTCTCTCGACAAATATACAGCAATGGGACAGAAAATCCAACGCTTAGACGGGAAAAAAAAAAAAAAAAAAAAAAAAAAACAGCAAATCAGCCAAAGGAAGCACAAACTCGACTCCTCCAAAACAAAGGGGCAACGCTCGACTGGAACAACTTCCAGGCGGGTTGGGAACACTATTTTAGCTCGGTTTGATCAACTGGCTAGATAAAACTGGGGGAATACGGATTGGCAAGTTGTTCTGACGCAGAGTCAACCATCTACAACAACTCAAAGCAACACATCCCAACAAGACGAGAAATCCCTGGAAGCTGGTGCAGTAGCTGCTATTGTCAGAATCGCTACTTTCAATTCCACTTCATTGTATACTTGAGTGTTTGACAGTTCATATCATCAACTTCATAAATATGAAAAGGCATAACCTCATTAGTGTAACTTAGCGTAACCTACAACTTAAAGATCCCTATTCTATATGCTATTTAAGGTGAAATAATAATGAGAGAACTTAGCATTATTTAAATATTATAACTCTTTTATCTATTGGCAGTTCTAGGTCATACTCCATAGAACTCAAAATATCTAATGCCAAAACTTTACACTAGACGAAACCGCATTTGGAAATCTTTTTCATCCATTCTATTAAAGAAACTTTGTCTTTCGGAAATTGTCCTCAGCTGTCTTGGAATAATGGTCTTCAAATATCAAACCCAACATTCGCCTTGCCATGATGAAAAGTTATTTGAGAATTAACTCGTTATATGGCCAAATATAGCCGAATTAACTAGCATTTAATGACGAATCGCATCCAATTGTTGATGGTGAGATGCAATACCCCAATTAAAGGAGAATTAAAGTTAATTGAGTTTGGTTAGATCAGCACTTAAATATCGAATTACCAACCCATAAAATTATAAGAAAGTCCTTTTTGTTAGGAAGGGCGCCTAATGAATAGCGAAGGAGAATTTTTCAAGCGATAACCAATATCATTTAATTTCGGTGAGGAATGTTTTGTTGACGTCTTTAATTCTTATCCCCAAAACGTTCCTTTAATATATATAAAGGTAATGCTTCATTTGATGACTGAGAACTTTTATCATCGAAAATCTTGACATTGTGCTGGACAATAGGACTTTGTGTATAAATAATGCTAATCTCTCAACGAGGATAGCTGACATATATCGTGAAAGCAGTATGTGGATAATCTATAATTAGTTTATTTCTTAACTTCTATCTGATCTGATATTGGCATTTAAAAAGTAAATGTATAATACTGTTGTAGTGAGATATAAAGTTAGGATACCAATTTTTCCATAATTATTTTATTTATCGTATTTTTGTTTGTGAACGTAATTAATTTTAAACGTAAAAATACAAACTCTTCAATCTTTCCAATAGACTCTTGAGTACAATATGCATGGAATTACCGAAGCGTATAGGGGAATATTGTATGCCACAAGACTTTATAAAACCGTTGTCAACTTCCGGTCAGTAGTCACAGATATTTTTTTTAATTGTAAGGAGGATATTATTCTTAACTTTTTGTTACCAAAGAGAAAAGATATCAACTTTTTTGATTTTTTGTTCTGTAAATAATGATGAAATTTCACGGCTACCAACACAGAAAATAGTCATTATCAAAAGATGGAATTGAAACAGTCTTGCCACTTTGGCGACTTTATATAAATAAAAAAGTATAGTGAAACTTCTGTGAAAGCCTCTTAATAAACTCACAATATCTGTTCTGTAACACTTGTTAACTCTCTTACCTCGTTTAGCCCATTCTTAATAAAAATTTCCTTAAACTTCCTGTATATACAGATTTTCATTCCGCTAAGTACTTTTTTTTTTTTTTTTTTTTAGAAAATAGTTATTGACATTGTACTCGCCAACAGGCGCCTGCTCTCCGCTGTGAGACATGTGAATTTTATTTCAGGTACGTAGTAATTTTAGTAAGTCAGCAGCTGAATGACTTTATACGCGCAGCCGACAGATATACCAACACTGGAATAATTATGTTACGAACTCTTTAATATTTTTCTAATCAAGCTTCTCTTGTGTTAAACCCCAAATTTTTGGTCTCGGCTTCTTGTGAATGAAAACGCCTTAGGTTAGAACTTTATTTACCAATCTGAAACTTGCCCTTTCCGATGTTATCCTGAAAATTAAGCACCAAATTATCTTTTACAATAATATTTCGACTTCTTTTGAAGTAAAAATCACAAATAAATATTTTTTTATTTGGCATATATCTAACCTTTCGAACATGAATACAACGTGGAAAGCCTAATGCACACTTTCTAAAAAAAAGGTAATTAGCATGCTAAACAGGACTGAACAAGTGCAAGTGCGTGCGTCAGCACTTTAATTTCAATCTTATGCAAACCGCGCCTCCACCGATGGTCAACTAATTTTCGCTAGTGTGTATATTATCCGAGTGCATAACGGTGCGTTGATTTGGTTTATCTACGAATGTTCTTTAACATCTCAGTCATCAGTGTCCCGTTCAATGCAGGACATGAAACGGCCGACACATTTTGCTCAGAGGCCTCTTCTTTCAGGCTTCAGGCTTTTTCCTTGCCATAAACCTACGACACGGGACCCACGGCTTTACTTCCCTTACGAAGGAAGCTATACATAGAATATTTACGCCCGAAAAAATTCATCGACCCTGGCCAAATGAATCCGCGATCTTGGGTTTACGAGGCAAGTGTTGTTACCACTAGACGATTGCATAGCATATTGAGGACACGGTATATGTATGTATGTATGTATGTATGTATGTATGTATGTATGTATGTATGTATGTATGTATGTGTATATATATACATACACAATTGTGTTATGGCCTTTTCGTTAACTCAGCTTATATTAATCCTAATTAGGGCATAAAAATATACATATAAGTATTTTAGGTGAAATAGATAAAATACTTCGATCTGTATAAAAAAACAGTCTGTGTAAGGCCATGTGGTCTTAAAAATTTTCGTTTCATTTATTTCATAAAATTAATCTAAACTTTCGTTATACTCGTATATAGCATAGAAGACAATTTGTTTAATGAGTTAAAATGGAATTTACAGTCTTTTATTATTTAGTTGATAATTCACTAATCAGATATAGCTATATATTTAATATTTTAACGTATTTGGGCTTTAATATTTTAAGTGTTTGGGTTCTATATTTAGTACAGTGTGATATTTTTTCTATACTTTAATAATAAGAAATTAAACATCAAGATTTCTAAATTGTAAAGTTATGACTCCTCCTCTTATGGAAACGTCAAATGACATTTTACTCTCCGAGTCCAACTACTGACTCCTCATGACTCATAGCCTCCACACCCCTCACTCCAAACTCCACATCTTACTTTTTGCCTTATAATGGACGTACAGTTTCGGAACCTCCCCCGCGAAATATAAATCCACAAACATTATTGAGCTCGGTTCCAGACTAATTATTTTATTGGTCCTTCTTTAATATCTATTAGTATGTAGGCTCGCTCCGATTCGTTTAATTTTGAAAAAATTCCTTTGGTTGAGCTGGACTAATTTTCTAAAATAATTCTTCTCACGCTATAGTAATTCCAAGAACGGACATTCCCGCCATAAATATTGGGAAACGTTTCTGATCTGACATCCCTTCATTTTTGTACCTTTCAGATTTACCCACAATGAAATCGCGATAGATCACGTCTCAGTCATTAATAAGAAGCATCTATTTGTTTCTGAAGCCATATCAAAAAGCTGTTGACGTATCTAAATGTTACTGTTAAAAACCTATAAAACATATGTTCTCTGCTAAGGTTGACATTGTTCATTTCCCTGAGAGAATTTTTCCTTTATTGACATTATGCGCCGTTACCGTTACCTATTGGAATACTTCTCTCTGCCTATTTAAAAGGCAAATTCCTTGTCTCGAGTCGGCAAATTCCTTTCCAACAATATTTCAAAAGAAACGAACTCATGCCAGGACAAAATCTGGCCTTTCCCTAGTCACAAACCTTTTAAAATTCAATTGCCCCTTTCCATACGGAACATTCCATATTTTAACGAGCAGTCCGGTATTTGTAACCTGTACTTTCATGCAAATACATAATGACTTTATACTGAAGATTTAGTATAGGTGCTACCTAAATGAATACCCTTAATACAAATTACATACATGCATCAGATCATATTTACATGAATTATTAAAATCGATTATAACCGATTAATTTAATTAAATGTGGCCTTTATTTTCGGTTACAATATTTATGTTCTAATGATATATAAAACAGTCCAAGATATTTCACATTGATCATAGAGGAAGCAGCTCACATTTTTATCGTAGCAAATGTAAGCGAAAACAATAATTTTTAGCTGATGTTGGTGCAGCCTTTCGGCGGACGGAAACTAAAACATTAACGCAGTGTTTCCAGCAGGATATCCTGAAAGGATTCCGTTCCCTTTGCTACCGAACGCATAAAGGATTCCATTTATGTAATTTCAATAAAAACACTCACAACAAGCGGGAATACACTAAAGGGCAGGAATTCCTTTCTACTGGACAGGCTGGCCCAATGCTATTACTTTTTTTTTTTTTTATTGTGCCGTTGCTATCAAAAGCATTCCTTTTTGTACGCCTGTTGTGCTTTAAGTTCTTGTGCCTTACACTCACATGATAATTGTTTCGAGCGCTCAGGAAATCCCACTAGTCAGAGCAGTGTCTGCTCGGATTAGAAACGACACCGTTTCTCAAAGGCTTATAATCTGCAGTGTTCTTTTCGCAGACAAAATTCTGTTCAAACTTACCGAAGCTCCAAAAATATTGATAATGCATTAGATACCTTTATAAATGTAGCCACATTATTGAAGAGACTACGCCAAGAATTGTTTGCTGATTTGTTTTATTTATTTACGGATTCTCTTTAATATTTCAGATATGTTGGTAGGTAAAATATATTCAGAGAAAACATTTCATTATCACAAAGGCAAATTAATTTAAATCAAAGTATAAATATTTCCAAAAGTATTGACAGTAACTAGACATTTTTCTGTAGCAAACCAAATACCTCCTTATTCTGTATGCAGAATTTAAAAATATACTGCTATAAATAGAAACATTTTAAATTTAGTATATAGTCAAGAAACTCAATATTTCTAAAAACGCTATCTATGTTTGGGTTAGGAAAAGATCATATTGGTATTTAGGGGAACCAACATTAATGGTTAATGTACGAATTTGTTTTTTAAAAACAACAAAAGATGATAAAATGGGTTAAGGACTCTATTGGAAGGGAACGTAATATCTGTTTCTCGATAAGTTGTTTAAACAGACATTGAAAAAAAAAAAAAGGATGAAACTTAAAAGTTATGTTACTAAATATAAAATTTATCAAATACACGTTTCATTATCTGTAAAATGACATTTATAATGAATTTTTATCATTGGTGGTTGAACATGTCTAAAAAGCTTTTTCTTCAAAGTTCACTAGTTCATCCGATTGACACCAAACAATCTATGAAAAAGAGACTATTTGAGTTGTGCCTGCTACATTTATTTTATTTCCCTCAGTCATGTGTTTGTGTAATTTTAACCTAACTATACTAGCTGTGAACGATATACAATCATCATTCTTGTAAGTTTTTATATTTACCTAGTAACTGCTGTACAAAATACAATTTGATGACCACTGCAATCGCAGCTAAAAATCCAGGAACCGATGCTGATTCATTCTGTGTAGCTTGCTTGTTTTACTGTTTTCATATAGGCTTTTTAGAGCAATAACAGTCTTTATGGCTAGTTCTAGATGGATTGATTAGTTTTAAGTTTTTAAAACCTTTAATTTCATATTTTCATTCCCTGTTATTTTTGGTCAGCTTTTTTCCCACCATCCAGTTAAGAAGTTTCTGCTTTTAGCACTATTGTTTGTGTTCTATGAAACGTATTTTACCAACTCATTTTGAGTATTGTTATTTGTATACAAAGTCTTCTTTGCTTTTAATATTATTTATTTAATACCCTAGAAAATTGATATTTCATATTAGATAATAAATTAAAATTTAATTTTTCATATTATATACTTTATTATAAAATTGTAAAGTCCGAGTTGTTCCAACTCATGACAAGCCCTTCCGTTATGTTTGTAGCTTTATGAAGCTAGTTTATTTAGTTAATTTATAAGGTCAAAAATTAATTCCTATATTGAGTTTTATGATTAGGAAAGAATTCAGTCAGCAGTACGGCCAAGAATGGCCGAGGTCGTTAAGGCGCGGACATGAGCGGGAGGTTTGGGGTTTGAATCTCGCCAAGACCAAGGCTTTCCTCAGTATTCATAAATGGGAAATGCCGGGGAGATATCAAATACTTAGGTCTGGAACGTTTGCTTCCTTTAAAAAAAATAATTTCCCAATATATCATTTCATATCATGTATTTTCAGTGTCCACCGCCTGTGGTGCCTTAGTAGTCAAAATGGGCGTTAAGCACTATTTAAAGAAAGCCATCAGTTGGGTTTTATAGAAACTTGCGTGCTTTGAAGATATTATTCATTGTAAAATTAGAATACTTTGGGTTATGCATAACAAATGGGGATCGCACAATGTTAACAGCTTTATGCTACTAACGCCAGATTAGTAATTTGAACGAAAAATGTTAGGCATCTGGTATTGAAAGAAGTTCAGAATCATTAGGATGCGAGTGGTTTGAGTAAATTATATTTGGAGGAAGGCACAACAAAAGCTTAACCATTATGATATACAGAGCGAATGCAGAGAGAATATATTAGTTAATTTAGACAATAAACTAAAAATCAGATGGCACAGAAAGATATACATGCTTTTTATGGAGACAAAGAAAATTCAGCACATTCTAATGGACTACCTAGGTACCAAATAATGGAGGCGCTGGGGAATAGGGACAGGCTGGCATGTTGGGATCAGTTTGCACAGAAGGACAACTGGCCAAAGCTGGGCCCTTTTCTGAGCAAAGTGGGAGAAACTAATGAACGTTTCTTATATTGGGGCCGCGGACCGCGTGTATGACTATTATCGTATAAAACTGATTTTTTTTCTTTGGCAATTTATTCAGTATCAAAATTCTGTTCCTTAAATTTTAATATGCAAATATCTAGAATATGTATAAAGTATGTAAACATTATATGTTTAAAATACGTACATAGCTTTCCAAGAAAATGCACCTTAAAATGTTTAAAAGTGAGAAATGATTTTTAATCGTCGTTTATTTCTGTACAATAATATGTTTATAAATTTAAACGACAAACAAGATATAATCACCATTCAAAGCTACAGTTTTCTATGTTTGAAAACGCAGATGTTATAAAAATTAACTGCAAATTTCTTATTTTTTAATTTTACGTCTATGCTTAGTGACTTAAAATACAAGTACGTTTTTTTTTAAATATTAAGATCTTTTTAATGCTGTAATATAATTTATGGTGTTTATAATTATTTAACCAACTTTTTCTTTTTCGGAGGTAAGAAAAACCAATTAAAATTTTATTAAAAATGTAACTTTCGTTTGAAAGCGGAAATATGAATAAAAGTTTTAAAACATCAGAGACGAAAGTTCTAAAACAAATTTTCTCGTATGTTTATAGCGAATAGAGAATTATATTTCATTTGTTGTTTTGAATAGCTCTTTCAACATACTCGTTTTTTTCAGAATAATGTTACTACTGCCTTTTTGTTTTATTTCTACCACATTAGAAACATATTTTAACTACCATTCCGCGAAGAAAATTTCCTGAGATAATTATAGCATCGATAACTTTAAAATTATATCATATAGAATTCAGCGAGATTCCAGACAATGTGTTAAATAACTTGTACAAAAAAAATACATCTTAATTGCACAATGCGAATTCTGATTTTTACCGAATTTAAATACAGGTAATTATGTTAACGTGTAAAAATATCTTTCAGAAAGCTGCCATCGATTGCTGGAATTATAGGTACTTAAGAGCCCTTACAGATCCGAAGTGGATCATGGAAATGGCACTGAACACACAAACAGTGACGGAATTTCATGGCATTGTGTTCAGCATTATGCGTGGACATCGCTTTTAGACAATGAGCAAACATAGTAAACTCCATCTATGCCCGAGCTAGATTTAAACTCGGGACTCTTAGGTAACTACTAGCACCAATAGGAACGGATTATTATTACTAATAATATCATTGTCATCATCATTTATGTTAACAATTATGTAATTAATCTGAAATAGGTACTCTTAATTAGCTAATATAAAAAAAACTCATAATTACCTTCGGGAAGAACTGTTTTGGGGATAGAGCTACGCTTTGCAAGTATTTTGGAAAGAGATAGAACTAGAATAGCGTTGTTAGAGAGAAGTCGAATGTTCAGCATTCAGTATTGCATTTTATGAAAAACAAGCGAATAAAATTATGTGCACATGTTAATATTGAAACTTACTGGGATAAGTTTCACGAGTAGAAGGAAAAGAGAAATACCTAAATTAACCGTTTAACAGCCTGTGGAAAAATGATTAATTGATGTACCTTGGAATGAACAATTATCTGGAGCTTATCTAACCAGAATTACATCTATATATGAAGATGTAATCAACATTTTCGACTTGATAAATAAAGTAGTGTTCTCATACTATAGTATTTAAAGATACTCTAACTGTAATATTTCGGACGGTTAAGTCGTGTATAGAGAATGGTTAAAAGTTGGTTTCTAAAAATAGTGTTAAAAGGAATGTTTATATTCCAGAAGGAAAAACAGAAAGACCAAAACATATAAAGTGGTTGGAAAAATAATAGTAGATTTATGAAAAGCAGAAGTTAGAGAATGGAAAATAAGGCAAAGATAGTTAAGAAGAAAATATTTTGGGGGCCAAGGCTCATCAAGAACTGCTACCGAAGAATAGCAAGAAATAAAAAAAAAAAGTTAATTACAAATCAGAATTATTAAACTTTCTAATCTGACATAAGTAGGTAAAAATAAAATAAAACGAAATTAACTTAGATCTGTGAAAAGGTACACCTAATAAAAGTTTCAAAATAAATAAAAATTAGTAAATTCGCGTCCGAAACGTAATTATATGTGTTATTAAACTTGCATAGCATTCAAATCTAATATAAAGAACGGTTTATCTAAAGTGAATTTATTTGAAATATGGGCCAAAAAGTGCAACAGCGTAGTAGCTGATAATTATTTTGAGGGAGGCTTTCTGAGCGAGTGGTTGTTCTTTCGTGTGTTATTCGGTGCTTTCACTGTGCGTAAATTGTGTGCTAATTGTTCTTCGTTAGCTATGCCATTACATAAATGTAATATAGAACAAAGGGTCTTTATGTACGAAAAATATATTGAAAACATATTCTTGCAAAGAGGTGGTAAGGAGAATTGCAAAAAAATATCCTGGCAATTCTGTTTCAAGAGAATGAAGTATACAAGATCATTCAAAGGCAAGAAACGTGTAGTTAGATTAAATATAGGAATTTCCTAAGCAGATGCCAGCAATGTATTCTGTTTAAAGATACCATTTTCAAAAATTTATAATACATGGTATCGATTATTATTAACTCAATTTTAAGTACAGTGTCATTTTATGCTTTCAGTAAAAATATAAATGCAAATAAAAATACTAATATCGTGCCCGCTCAATCTATATCTCTTTTTCGGTTGCCATGGCTGCACGATTTCTGAGGCGACAACTGACTCAAATTATGCTCACTGTATACGTAATAATGTTATTAAAACCGTTTATTTGAAGAACAATACAAACTGGCAACACAATCTAAGGACTGAGAGTAATACGTTTTCCACCCATTTTGCAACTGCCTTCATTATTTTACCTTCAATATTTATATGTATAACTATTTTCATACCTTAGTCACCCTGCTCATGAAACCAAATCGGGAAGCCAAGTTGCCTTACCGCTAAATTTTCTATCTTCTGACAAAGCGACTCGAATATCGGAAACAGTGCAGAGTGGAAGATGTGAGATCTGCTTTAATCTTCACACACGAACTGTGAGCACTCCCATACCAGAGAGTTGGAGTTCTCTCGCTGGAGAACGTTATTGCTAATATGCGGTAGCTATCTTTGTTAAATGACGCAGAACATCGTAATGGTTGAATTGCAAGCACTGTCTGATGCAGGAAAGGAGATGCGGTGGAACGAGGATGTTTAAAATGGGGATGTGCAGATGAAATACGGGCTACAATTATAAAACGTGTATTTGTGTATAACAGTATACTTTAACGCTTTTCAGAACAGATTTCTTTATACAGTGGAATATATACTCTACTACTACTACTACTACTACTACTACTACTACTACTACTACTACTACTACTACTACTACTACTACTACTACTACTACTACTACTACTGTCCTGGTGGTGTAGTGGTAAACATACTTGCCTTCTAAACCCAAGGTCGTGGGTTCAAACCCGGCCAGGATCGATGGATTTTTTCGGACGTAAATATTAAGTATGGCTTCCTTCGTAAGGGAAGTAAAGCCGTGGGTCCCGTGTGGTACATTTGCGGTACGAAAAAGAACCTTAAGCCTGAAAGAAGAGGCCTCTGAGCAAAATTTGTCGGCCGTTTCACGCCCTGAATAGAATGGGACGCTGATGACCTGTGATGTTAAACAGCGTCCTTAAATAATCAAATCAAAAAAATATACGCTATTACTACTACACTATTACTAGTTTTTATCACTAACTTATTCAGTTTATAATAGCTACACATATTTCATCCACAGAGAGAGCTATTCAACTATTGACCACACTTACAAACAGTTTTTTCTGCGAGATTTTTTACTTACATTACTTGATTTACATCTCTCGTTTCTCTAAATATATTAATTGCGTTTAACCACTTGGTATTGGAACACAAAGAATCTTTATTCAGTCATATTTGAATTTTACGATTCAACTCTGTTAGTGTCTATAAATCCTAGCTAAATGTTCGTTGTGCAATAAAAATATTCTGAGATATAACGTTCTTTGGAACCACCCATTTCCCACTATAGCATGTATCTACTTATTTACTCGTAACTGAGTGGCCTTATTAAACATCGATTATGTTTTTCGGCCACGAGAGTAAAAGTCATGCGATTAGTCAATACGTATAAGCCTCGATGTGACTGAACGCTTCTTCAGCCTATCTGCTTCCTCTCGTTAAATGCACTCTGTCATCTCTCTACATTTGCTAACATATCTATACTATTACTCTAATTACTTTCTTAATCTTCCCTTCTTTAATTGCTAATAAACTATATCTGCTGGATGTACTAATACTTTTTTTTTACCCAGCATCTCTTCTCCTTAGTTGTTGAGTTTTAACGGTCAGGTTTTGGATGGAAAATTTAAATATTGAAATTAAATATTACATCCAAATCCTTGAAGAAATATAGCATTCAAAATGACGGATGTTTATGTGCTGTGTTAGGAGGAGCAAGTGTTTGTCAAGACAGCATTATGGAGGATCCAGAATTCAAGTTATTAAGACAGGAATAAGTCACTCCAAAAATATGGGGACAATTGTGGGTCTTAAATTTATAAACAATGTTAATAAAAGAAAGATAGCTGGTGTAAATAAGTTATTGAAGTAATTTGACTAATTTCCAAAAGAAGCTAAAACATTTTATCAATTGTATCAAGCATTATTTCTCTTTTACATTACAACAGAATATTAAAAAGTAGCGAAATAATAATAATAATAATAATAATAATAATAATAATATAATAACATTTCTACACCATTATATATTTAATTTTTCTCGATATTTATAGTTATTTTTACAAGATACCCCCCAAAAATAAGTAATTTTAAATTACATTTTACTTTCTTGATTATTCAGTTGTCGAAGTCGATCTGGTGTTCCGCACACTGACGGCCAGTGAGCAACAGTGTTGTACACTTTCTAAGCACACATTTGATGGGACTAAGAGATGCATCGTGCTGAATAATGAAGATGTTAATGGGATGAAGGTGATGATGGAGCAATTAGCGGAATGAGTGGCAGTAGAAACCCCCAAGGGGAATTGACCCGAAGCCAGGGGGCTCCTGTGGGTACAAGCCTTACTGCCTACATGCAGTCGACGCCCATTGTGATGTGTGATGCCTCGTTGTTCTAATTAAAACCAATTAGAATAGCACAAATTGTATGAAATATACTTGATTAGAAGGAGTATTACAATTTTAACACTCATATCTTGTATGTTAATTAGCATTTACGCGCTACTTGCAACGTTAGAAATAAGAAACATCTAGTGACAAATATTATGTTATAGCTCCTGTAATGGAGTTCACTGAATAAATTCAATAGCCAAGTACCAAACGTAACATGAAACTTTTTGTGGAGAAAATCATATTTATTAAAGTATGTGTGTCCTGTTAGGCATACTGGATACTTTTTTTTTCTGTTACAAATTTAAACTAATAAAATCATGAATAAACTCTGTATAGAAGTTTATTTGCAGTATATTTCCTGTATAGCGTTAACATTACAGAATCAAGTTATATCACATGCTAAGCCAACAAGTTTTTTCTTTTAAATTATATTAATATTTGTAAAAATATTAAAAAGTTTAAGATGCAAATATATAAATGAATGAATAAAATAAATCAACGAGAAATATACTTGTAACTACAAAAATAAGGCTATTATTTATCAGTAATATTTATATATTATCCGTGAAATTCTTAAAGCGCTGAAAAGAGCCGTCTAGAAGGAGTAAATGTACAACAAAGGTGCTTTATTCCTCTTCGTTTTCCCTAATCGCCTTGAGAACAGAGTCACTGCTTTTTTTCTTTTTCATCGCAAAGAATCATAAGCTTTCATATTTCCTTTCATTTAAGCTAAGCTTCTTGCGGAAACTCTATCTTCCGTAATGTTGAGCGTTCAACCTCTCATAATTTTCGAAACAGTACCCGGCAAAGAGTAAATATTTGACAATTAACCTGCACTGCTGAGATTCTCTCATCTTTGCAGTTCAAGTTAGGTGAATGTTTACATAGAGGAAGCTGGAATATGATAAGGTATTGTCATTAGCACCGGCGTTTATTGGCCAAGATGAATATTTTTTTCGGCATTGTAAATATTAGCCAAACAATGACATATGTTGAATTTTGTATATAAATAAGAGATATTCTCGGAAATCTTAGTGCATGCATTACCTAAAAGATTGAAGTATTTAAGATTTCCAAGTTACCATTACTTCCGACGTACTTCTTTCTACTTAACAATTTTTCTGTCAGTGATGTGGCGATAGGTTTTAAAAAATGGTATGCCTCAGTGCCAATACTTTAAATATTTTAATTTATGTTCATGCCAAAACACATCATCCTATAATATAAATATAGTACTAAATTAATTATATTAACACACATTTCTTCACACATTCTTTCATGCTAAGTATCATAAGGTTTCACCTTTATATTTGTTTGGAAGAAGGAAGATAGAATATCAAAACATTTTAAAAACAATAACAAATCTAGCTGTCACAAGAATAGTGTATTAGGGTGAAGGAATGCATGTGATAATTCAGGTGCTTTTTTAACTGTTTTTCCTTAAAATAATTCTAGATTGTACAAAGCAACATATTATAAAGGGACATTCCTATTTCATTCTGCAAGATAAACAAGTGCCCCTACTTCGGATTTCCAGCTTGCAATAGTTTTGTCCAAGACAATCAGTAGATATTAACAGTGTCTACCTTTCGTTATAAGATGACTAAGCTAAATAATGCAATTTATACCTTTAACGCTAATAAACAATATTTTGAAAGCAACATTAGACTGTAGGGGTCTTTATTTACATATATTTTTTTAATGAAATGAGTTAATTCAAATTATTATATTATTTCCGCCATTTGCTGTTGTGTGCAGCTACTGAAAGACTATTACTTCTAACTATTTTATTTTGTGGACTCAGTTAAGAATAACTAATACTGAAATTTCCTCTGTATAGAAACTGATGTATATACAAATTGAAAAAATATTAGAGAACAGGTGAACAATGTTGGACTATCTAGTAGCACTGTAACGCCATGGTGACGCTAAATACTTTAGATTATTTGCGACACTCATAGAGGGTGGAATTTATTTGCTTAATATCACTCCTTAACCTATTTATTTTATATGCAGATAAAGCACAAAAGATTCTTCTTTTAAAAAAATACGAAATTTAAAACATCTTTGCCTTTTCATTTGTTGTTTTATTTTAAGACTAAGAAAAACTAATTAATATTTATTGAATATTTATAAATTTTAAAGATACTAAAGTTTTTATTGCCTGCTGTTACATGAAAAAATACTTCTCTCTATTAGAAAAGGGTATAGTGTTAACTGATTCAACTATGTTTTGTTTTTTTTAATGGTGTTTAATGCCCGTTTTTACTACTGAGGGGATGAACACATGTGGAATGATATATTGCGAAAGGTTTTTTTTTTCAAGGAAGGAAACGTTCCAGATCTATGTTTAGGGTACCTCCCCGGCATTTGCCAGTTATGAGGACTGAGGAAAACCTGGAAAAAACATCAGTCGGGGAAGACGATCCTGGAGGGATTCAAACCCCAGACCTCCCGCTCACGAGTCCGCGCCATAACGACCTCGGCCACCCGCGGCGGTCAACCATTTGTAATATGTAAACATTTTATAGTTGAATATTTTATATTGTTTTATAAAATTATTCTATATTATTATACTGTTTTTCTAATGAAAAAATTAAGGTATTATAATTGTACTTTTTTGTTTATATGTACCCTATTTTCATACCTATAGTATTTTATGTTGGCGTTATTTAAGCAGCCATATCTTATAAATGATTGCAGTGCAAATCACTGGCAAATTTTTTACATGTGATATCTAATAAAAATTAAAGAACTGAGAGAAGAATGTAAAACATTTAAATGTCAGTAAGTCAATATAATTGTGGGGAAAAGAGAGGTTAATCGTGCAACGCTTTCTTCTTCTTGTTCTTGTTCTTCTTCTTCTTGTTCTTGTTCTTCTTCTTCTTCTTCTTCTTTTTGAAGGGGCAAAGAAAAAGAACGGAAAGACAACGAAGATCTTTTATTCAATACCATTGAATAAAATTGAATTTAGAGCATTGATATTTTGAAAACATTTTGTTCAGATGTTTCTATTTTGAAATCAGCGGAATTTTTTCATATAACTACTAACTTTGTGCTAATTCCTGGACCCAGTTATTCTGCAACATTTGTTGGAATGCTAGTACATGTGAAACGAATGTTTACTGCGAGCTAAATAAGTTATTAATATACTTTAACATCATATAGCAAGAAGTAAAATTTAAATGAATGATAACCTCTGTACACTTTCAATAAAATAAAACCAAGTATTTGGCAACCATAATTCTTCACAATATAAAAAATATAATGAAACAGGTAAATGTAAACACTTGCACTATAAATAATAATTTGCACTGGTGCACGTATACACATACACGCATTAGCAGTCTAGTCTAGTCTTTTAACTATGTATAATTATACTCTGTCTTGCAGGTTTTAAACTGTATTTCTTCCTGCTTTATTCTACTTCCGCAGTTTGATTTTCCTTTCCCCGGCACATTTCACATATTATATAGGAAACATGCTCTCATATCCAGGATGGTCTGGCCCCTTTTAATAAAAGCACCTCTCGCACTCAAAGATACAGTCTCTGCTTTCCCCTTGCTGTCACAATATTAAGCATATTTTACCCAATCCCTTTCTCTCCTTATCTCCCTTTAAACTAACATTGAAGTTTACATCAGAATATCTCCCTAATGTATTTCTTGTTCATATCTTCCAGGCTTATACGCATTCGTTCTATAAGCTCCTTTAGTACCGTTGTTCCCATCAGCTAGCGGCTTATATGGGGGAGTGCATCAAATTTCTTGTTCACATGGCCGCTAATTGACAGCTCGAATTTCGCAGTACAGATGCTCTGTGTTAGTTCGTCTCAAAAATATTTTCCCATGCTGTTACTGGGCAAGAAGCTATTAATTTATATTAATATTACTTTGAAAAACACATTTCTAAAAGAATCAATTGCATTCTATTTTCGTTATACACTATCTAGCATCCATAGTTTCTCTTTAGAGCAAAGACACAATAGAGCGTTTCTTTATGTATGAGATATGAGTGCAAATCGTCAAATTACGAAATACAGGCATTTAGTTGTACATTTTTCCGTATAGCCGGCGGCGTCTGTAGTTCACCTCTGCTTTCTCCCTGGCCATATCTCTGAACCTGTCACTGCCGATCTCACGGCAGTATGTATTCGTTCAAAATATGGTTAGATAGTTGAATCTAACGCAATTGAAAGCAACGCATTCTCATGCATAAAGTCAGCTTAAATATAAAATGTGTAATTTATTCAGACTTCCTATTCCTGATCAATTACTTCCAGAAATGGAATAACATGAAATATTGTGCTCTAATACAAATGTACTTTATCACTGCAAAACAAAACCCCAAGCAAAAACAGAAGTTTTAATAGAGAAAATTAGTGAAATGTTGAACGTTCGTGAACAGAATATGTTTTTTTTTTTTCGTTTAAAGGAAAACATTAGCAATAAAATAAGTGATATTAACGGCGTCTGAGCTTGACTTTTTATTTTTTTATTTATTTATTTATTTTTTTTTGTCGTCTCTCGGTGCAATGTCTGATTCGGCGAGGGGCATTTACAGTGTGATCTAGAGGGAAAGAAACAAAAGTCGAAGTACGGGCGTAGCTGAATGCGTCACACATACAAGCGACATGTATTACGTGAATAGCCAGGATTATTAACTAATGCTGAGTTTGTAAAGTGGAAAATGCAACAGGAACACACAACAATTGTTAAGGCAATTCAGTGAGAAAGATCTAGGCTATGAAGATGATTGTGAACGTTACCTCTACTCGCCAGTAACAGTAAATGGCGAGCAATTGATCTCTTAATCTGTAGATACTTCCAACGTTTTGAGACTCCGCAGCAGGTCAATTAAATTCGTATAAGTTCATCAAAGCATAAACTTAGTGACAAGTTCATCTCAGCTAAATGATTAATCAACAGGGTCCGGTTCTCTGAGTAGACAAGTTAACGCACAGGTACCACTTGCTCAACAATCTCAGCCGTTAGTTACAGAAAGTTATTCCAGATTGAAGGTAATATTGTGTGTTTTGTAAAATTAGGGATATTATATAATGCATTTTGAGTATATTCGAAATGTTCATCTCATTCTTCTGAATTCCGTTTCTTCAACGGGATCACTGAACTATATTTTGAAACTGTGTTGTAAACAGAAAACGTGCAATGCAACAAAACCGTGTCTCAACACACAGTGAATTTGAAGGTGAGTGAAGCGCCTATAAGGTATATTTGCAGTTTCTGAAACACATTAAAATATTTGTACCGCTGTCAAATTTGAACATGAGCAGAGGGATGAAAATGAACTGTATTTTAAAAATTAATCTGCCGGAGTAATGCGCTGGAAAAGTTTGTCTTTGATACTTATAGTTTATAATAATAATAATAATAATAATAATAATAATAATAACGGCCCCCATTTACAAATTAGTCATAAACATAAATACAGAGACATTGTTTAAATAGCAAAATACTTTATGGGCCGTAACAGATTTACACCAAAACATTTTCAATTAGTTCAATAAACATTTTTCATCCAGAAGATTCAGCAGAAATCTGCCCCAGAAAACTGTCTAACAAGCTTTCCACAATGAATATCAAAAAACAAAAATAAAAACAAAGAAAAATTGGCCGACCGGTATTTGAGTGTTATGTATCCTTGCATGTAAAGCAATAGTCAATAAAATGCGACATTGCAATAGGGTTCCCCTTCAAAATAAGTGTGTCTAATACACATTAGAACCAAAACACATTTAAAGGTATCCGCTGAAAATGATACAATAATACGTTTTAAATGAAAATTGCACTTCTTAAAAATGCAAGCTCTAAAATAGAAGAAAAAGAGGGAAAAAAAACAGCTTCTTATGTTGGCTATTAAGAATTATTTATCAACATGCAGAGCGAATAGAAAATGAAAAACACTATAAATGATGTTGACTGAATTAGCCTACATTTACAAAATAGTTTCATGAATATATTAAATTGCTTTATATGGCAATGAACATGGACAATGGCAAATAAATATATTTAAAGAATAAACATTTAATACACTTAGACCCATAATAGAGAAAGCAGAAACATGTCAAGAATAAATGTAACGGAGAATAAAACTGAAAAAAGAAATTGTAGAACGTGGGTTTTAACGGCGGTGTCAATTATGCGAACTGAGTCTTCCGGGCTGTAAGACCATGGTCCAAAGGAATTCTCCCTCGTTTTCCCAGATGTTTCGTCCAAAACTGTGGTGGACATCTTCAGTGGTATGCTCGACGTGATCTTGGAGAGGGGGTAGTGACTGACTTGTTGAAGCCAGAAGTCAGTTCAGGTCACCTGATATATAGTCCTTAGCCTACAGTTCTGCAGGAACTGAATTTTGCGGATCGTTGTCGGAGCCGCAGCTCCCCAAATTTTCACAGCCGCACAGAACAATCGCCAGAGTTATGGCACAGCACATTCGCAGCTTTTGGATCAGGTTCATGGAACGAGAGCTCAGGATTGAATACAACTGCCGGAGATCTCCTTGGCCTTGCTAGACTTTGCTTCCTAAAGATCAGCAAGCGGTTCGGCATTACCCCAAGGTACTTTGCGCTACAGACCCAGGTGTTCCACCAGCGATGCAACACAAGGTCTCGTAGGCGCCGAGGACGTCTGCTCTTATTCAGGAGCTGAGCTGAGCTCTTCTCTGGGCTAGTGGCCATCCGCCATTTCTCACTCCAGGCCTCCAACTCTCGGAGTTGGTTCTTTTGGTCTAGTTACATAATTTTGGTTATTATTTTGTGCCTGAATTAGCAGGTCTTCTGTTATTGATAGGTGGTAGTGCATGGCTGTATCAGGAAATCTGCCTTGTAAGCAACAGAGACGGCACGCTGCCCTTCTGCACTCCCGCACCAATGGGTTGAACTGCAGAGAGTTTGCCGGCTACTTTTAGCCGGAAGCTGCGTTCGCATGACATTCCTGCCCCCTACCAGGGAAAGGTAGGGGGCAGGAATGTCATGTTCGAGGAGCTAGTTATCGAGACCGTCATGCCGGGTGATAGAAAAGACTTTTTCCAAGTCCAGCGGCACTACTACCCACTTGGTTATTGATTGGTCCGCGTGGTTTTTTGTCTTGGTATTTTTAAGACCGGATATCATGCTGAGTGCAATTTCAGAGTTTATTCTTTCCTGTTGAAATTGTTTCTATATTTATGTCAGTATCTTGAAAGCTTATTTTATGCTCTCCGTCAGCCAACACCCCGCTGGAAACCTCAGGAGCTCCAGGCTAGATACAACCTATTTAACGAAGTTAACCAATCAGAGTTCAGTTCCACAGGCACAGCTACTGTATATACTGCCACCTTTTTCAGCAACGAGCCAGCCACTGCCTCGTCTCCTAGATCAATGAAGATATCCGCCGCAGTCGTGGACGAAACGTCTAGGAAGATGAAGCGGAAGAATTCCACTGGACCACGGCCTTATAGTACGGTAGACTCAGTTCATATAAATGAGAGAAAAGTGGGCAACTGCGACTTGAATGTACAACTTAAGGTATATAATATTGTTATGCTTGTGTATACGTTCGAAGAATTAGCAGTTGCTTGGTATTAATATATGTCAGTATTCGTTATTTGTGGTAACTATAGAGAACCGCACTTGGAATGTTCCTGGATACATGCAATACGCATATTGCCTTACACTTCTTTGGTATTACGCGTATTACTACATTTTCATATATTTTATTTCGTTTTGTATTTAGCCCATAAATTATTATTAATATGATTATAAAATTACTCTCAAACACTCATTTAGGTTCTTTTATGAAACATTTTTTCGAATTATAAACAAGTTACACGATCTTCAGTTATATTTAGCCCTTTCCCTAATGCGGGCGCTTAGGTTTAAATTCGAGGACAAATTGTTAAGGTCTCTAACCTAGCAAGGGCTGATTTAATTCCTCCCGACCCTTATAATCTCCCAAGGATTCTCTGCTGCCTATCCTAAAGCTACGTTGAGAAAATTCCATTCCAACTTTCTCGAGTAAGGTTCGAATATCCTATTCTGAGTCAGGATTAAAAGTTTATGAGGCTTCGATATCTAAATAGTAATCACACTAATATTGATAAAAGGAGATGAATCGCAACCGTGGTTTCCAGTTTAGCCATTCAAAGTTTATCTATAAGAAATGTTCCATAATATGCAAAAAAAAAAAAATAAAGAAGGGAGCTTTTTATAAAAGCTCAAAACAATTTCCTTTCAAATCTATAGAGTTTTCCTAGCAATTTTCTAATTTGTTTATATCATTCTTAAAACGCAATTTATTCAGCTAATTGCACGTATTTGTTTCAACGAAATTTTTTTCATTTGCTGCAAACTTCTTTTCTACTAACCATTTCTTCTCGAGTTGGGAAACAGGAAGTAGCCCAAGGGAGTCAAAGGGAAGATACGGGGTTAGAGTAAGGATTTCATGCCTTAGGTTCAAAATTTTAAGATCGCAATCGCAGACTTTACGCAGCATGTTATCGTGAGGAACATAACTTTTTTCTTCGTCAAATTAGACGTTTCTCCTTGATCGCGTCATTTAATGCTCCAGTAGTATAGTGTATTATCTACCAGTTATTATTTTTCCCTTTTCCCGAAAGTAAAGCCTTGGCAATGGAATACAAACTATCATCTCCTTTCTTAGTGAGAGGATTGTTTTCGTCTTTTTCAGAGAGTTTTCTCCGATTACAACCCCCTTTTTCAACTATTCTTTTGTTTTCTGTATGTAGTGCTAGATATATGCTTCTCGAGTGTCACATACCATCTCTAAAATTCACCTGGATTCCGTTTCACCGGTCTAAAGTCTGCGCGGAAGTGGCATCTAGCTCCCTTTTCTGGTCAGTCGTTAGCAAACGCCGTACCCACTTCGCAGAGAGCTTTTTCATTTGCGAATGAGTATGCGTACTTGATACATAGAAATGCCTACAATTCGTGAATGTTTTCAATCAATTTGGGTGTTGTTATCTAAACAGGGTATCTGGAACTATCCGCATCGCTTGTGCTCATTCGGCCACGTTTGAACTCACTACAGCATTTACGTATCATTCTAAGCAAAGGTGAAGATTTGCGACAATGCTTGTTCAGTTTCGCCTTAATTCGTGAAGGTGTTGTGTCCCTTACAAAGTTATGTTTTATTAATGAAGGAAATTCCTGTTTCTCAATTTGGAGTTCTTGTTTACAAATTTCGGCAGGGAAAGAGCTCTCAAATACGATCTAATTTTCTGAACTGTTTATAACCACGTATGTACATCATCCCAACAATCAATACGTTGCCAAGGTTGAAATAAACCTAGTGTTACCAACTTTTAAGATTTCAGGGACTTATCGAATAACCCCCGGCAAATACAGGTTAGCGTAAAAGGGATATTCTCAAATACTAATGCCCATTAGGATTAGGTGTTATTTGCAATGTCTCACTATTAAGTACGTCGTAAATTGTACATAATAGATAATATTTTAACTTATATGTACCCAGTAAGTGTCATCTATTTTATCGGCAGCGTATATTTATGCCTTTTTTCCAGAAAACATTTTGAATAATAATTAATACTAATATTAATTGTTATTCTTTTTGGAAAATGATTATTGTGGACTTCATTTTGTTTCTTCAGTCTTCTAATGTGCTATTTACTCTTTGCAGCCATTAAATATTTTGTAGCATTGTATATTAGCATCACGTTGTACATTGACTAGATGGGTGGCCTAGTTTGTTAAGTCGCGGAATTGTGAGCTGGAGGTCTGGGGTTCGATTCCCACTAGGATCGTCTTCTCTGACTTGAGGTTTTTTTCAGGTTTTCCTCAGTCCTCATAAATGACAAATGCGGGGGAGGTATCCTAAACTTAGGCCTGGAACGATTTCTTTCATTAAAAAAAAATCCTTTCCCAGTTTATCATTTCATTTCATGTATCATCAGTGACCACCGCATGTAATGTCTCAGTAGTTAAAACGGGAATTAAACACTGTTAAAAACACGTTATATGTGTGTATAATAATAAACTATAATTTCCCTCTAAGGCCCAGACAGGCATGTGTTATACGAAATTTTTCCTTAAAAATTAACCCTTTAGGGGCAGTATTTCGCAAAGTACTGACTTCTGAATAATGCTTGTAGTGCGTGACCAGATTGTGGTGCAGTTAAAGTGTTTGTGTAAATATCTTAATTTTACCATATTATCTATTTTAAGGCGCAGTTTGAGACCATGGTGAATAAAATGTTAATAACCAACTGCCGCTAGCCAATAAGGATACTGTATTTAACTATTATATTTGTAAGTTGTGCTTTTACCCCAATTTTATTTTCCACTTATGGATTATTTAATTTCTGAATCAAAGTTCAAATAAAAGAGACATTTTAATGGTTATTTTATGTCAGATGAATGTTTAGTGAAAGGTCAGAATTTAATGGCGCGCTCTGTAATATCATGTTACAAAGTAGTTCTTATTGGACATTCAAAAATGTTAGAAAAGCTTCTTATTTCCTCAGAAAACAAAAGGTTTTTGAAAATGGAAGGCCACATCTCCTGCACAAAAGAAAGAAGACAAGTTTAACATGTAACAAAATGTCCTGGTTTATTCAAGACTGAGGAATATACAAGGTTTTTCAAAAGTAACGTAACCTTACAATAAAAATAAATAGAAGCAATTTAATCGCTAGAATTCTTTAAATCCTACATGTTGAAAAAACTTTTTAACAAAAATAAAAATCTCTCTAGTGTTAACATTATCCGATCTGTAACATTTCAATATAGGTTTATGACTTTTTTCATATTATTATTTGAAAGAAAATGCGTTTTTGTAAACATAAGGAAATAATGAGTCATTAATAAGAAATGAATTATTCACTCATATCATGCACAAAAATTGCTGGAAAATTATTTTCATTAAATCGTATCATGATGCAAGGATTCATTTGCCCAAGCAGTTCTATAATATTCACAATGCTTTATATCTGACTTTTTATCTCGTTTTATAGTCCGTTGAGATACCGTGGAAATTTTATTACAATTTTATTCATGTTTTTATCATATTTAATCTATAAAATGTGTGCATTTGTTTTGTTTTTTCAACTTTTCATGTTTATATCAGGCTTACTATGTTTTTTTTTATATTGAAAGATGAATACATATTTTTACATAGTAAGAGCAGCTTTAAATTGGTGAAACAATGGACAATGCAAACGTCATCAACATATGGGACTCGTTACCAGTTTATATTCCACCCAGTTCGTTACGTGAACACATCCATCAGAATCTATTCGGATACATGACAATGAAAAATAAATTCAACAGTAACACAATTTACGAGCAGTTTTTATGATGGACTGAGGCGCCGACGAATGTGGTGCCGAGGATTACTTCACTGGTCAAACCGCTTACCCATCAGCTTCTTACTGATGGACCTCTTCAAAACCTTCCAGCACATGCACACGACCGCTAACCACCTTCACATCACATAAGCGCCGAACCACTCGTCTTCACCGCTTCAGCACAATCTTAGCAGATCATCGGTGACACAGCTCAGCTCCAGGCAGCGGTTACAGATCTCATTGTGCATTGGCCCTCCAAATGCCTGAAACTGTTCCCCCGCCAGCTCACAAACAACTTCTGCCAAATCCGCTAAGCCATACCGTTACCCCCGCTCATACTCCTACCAACTCAGGAGAATGCCTCGGCGCTTAATCACCTAGAAGAGCCTTTACAGATAACAGTGTTCCTGAAACCATCAAGAAAGCAACAAAAATGCACCTGAACAGAATGTCACCGGACTTCTCATTCTTTCCCATGTAAATACCATCACAACCATTGCACTGTAGTACAATAATCCAGCGGCAACTGCTCAAAAGAACCTTCACACCTTAAATGAACGAACACTCGAAGGCGCCATTCTGGACACAGCAGAGATACCAGCACCATCGTAGCTCACACATGAATAATCACCTCTGACTACTCCGTTACTACACATCAATAAGCGATAAGTTAAACCTAACGGGTCATCGACAAGTTTCTTCGCACTCGAGTAATGTACACCATACAGTAGAAAGTTAGTAACATTTCTTTAATAGTTCGAAACCGATTTTTAGCAGATAATCCGCCCACCGTTGATTAAGATTTGGACTTTGGAGTGTGTGCTTACTTTGGTAGTTAAGTGAACAAAATAACTATATGCTCGTAGTGTGGTCAGTGCTGCCACCAGAATTTGCTTCCCTAGTGAAAGCTTAGCTACATAATGACTGCGGAGCAACTTGTTGATGAATCTTTATAATTGATGCTTCCATTTGAAATTTTTTATCTACTTCCTACTATCTTATTCTTTGAGCCTCCGGCACTTAACTCCATCCGCTCTCTGCTATTAGTCGGCAGCTACTCCAAACTTTGCTTAATAAGGAGGGTACTTATGCGGAACCTCAGTACTCCACACCGATACTTCTCTTTCTTTCCTCCTTGACCATCGTAAACTATCACCTCTTAATGAAAAAACAAGTTACTGTAGTTGTTAGTTACTCTGTTTGACAGCGTTTGTGTTGTTGAACACCGAGTACTCTACTGTGCCAAAAGTTCAGCAAGCAAGAATGTATGCACTTTCAGAGATGACAAGCACCAACGAGGCATAATAAATCAACATACTCAGTACGGCAAGAATGCAAAGAATGTTGAGCTCTACAAGCCGCAATCTAAACAAACTATCTTGATACGTGCCATCACTTCCGGATCTGAAAAGCAGCAGTCAATTCTGTGCAGATCTTAGCCTGGCATTAGTTCAGTCAGGAATTTGTTTATAGTCGTAAGGGAAATTCTCTGGTACTTTCTGTTATTCTAGCTTGCAAGGCAAAAGAAGCAAAAAGGCAAGGGTAAACCCAAGGGTCTGGTATGATGTCACAGTCTCTCAAAACGTTTTTCATAAGCAATCAGTCACATCACACGTCATCGTTTGATTGCAAGTGATTCTGTCATCTGCAACTCCTGCCCACGCATTGAGAGAAAATCAATGCTGATGCCTATAATTCCACATCATTGAATGTCTACATTACTGTGGTCGTAATAATTACTTCGCAGATGCATATCGAAGAATTAGGAAGTCTAACGCGCACTTCCTACAAATGCAATGAAATATTTGACATGATGAACATAACTAAGCAAGCTTAATTTCCTGCGCAACTCATTCTCCCGAATTTTGCAAACAGACTCCCGAATAAATTTTTTCGCATGGTATTCTCATTGGGTACTGACATTTGCGAGTATTTCTCGAGGAATGACTTGAATGCAAGACTGTTGACATTCTTATTTTTAAAAGGACAGCCGTTGAAGGGGAAATGAACCCAAGGACTTTTAAAATCATTAGGGCTTTGAACCCGATAGGTCGTTGTACTGTTAGCCTTTAAACTAACCAATGTCAACAAGAGGTTTAAACCTTTAAATAATAACGAATAGCACGTGCTGGCAGGTGAATTTAAAGCAGCAAATAGGAAATGTATATTTTAAATTTAAACTAAGGCGCGAGACGTGCGCGTGTGTGTGTGACCCCATGGCTTAGTGAAGCCAACAATTGTTTAATGTGAATCAAAGGAAGGAAGCGTTTGCTCGGCTGCGGCACACAGTACGTAGTTTTAGTTCACGCAGTTTCAGATCAGATAGCAGGTAAGTTCTACTTTAGTTCACGCAGATTAACGCAGTTAGAAGTGGTCCAGGCAGACACCTTAGTAACGCGTTTTAAGCTTCACTTTCTGCGGGGACTTCTGCAAATTTTACACGTGGCGAGACACACTCATTGTTAAAGTCTACACGCTGCATTTCTAACTTCTATACGCGTCGAGATATATGCTGAGGCCTTCATATCAGACCCGGTTCTCAGATTCAGTTCATATTCGTGTCACGGCACGGCAACGGCAACTGAATTGATGCACATACATTCTATCGTACGCAAAACATCAGAGGACGCGACAGATCTTGAGGTTAATATATTACCATATACATAATTATTATGTCTCATCGCGTGCTTATTTATACTACTGAACTCGTCATCCAGTCCTGTTGAATATGAATGAACAAAATAGCCGAATAATCCCCTGAGAAAAGTTAGGCATCACCAACGTGAGGCACCTAACAAATCCACTTCATTACTAAAACATTCTTTAAGATACTCAAAATACTATGCATGCTTCCTCTTCAGATTCTACCTACATATTCAATCTCGGTTTCCTTTGCATATTTTACCAGATTTCATTCATACATATAGACTATATGTCATTATTTTATTTCAAATAACATTCTATATTTAAGCAATTCATTTTTAAGTTATATTGTTAAAGAGACCAAACTGCAAAGAGATAAGTAACAAGTAATCAACACTACTAAAAGAGAGTTACATTCCCACCCCCCCTTTTAAATTTTTGCTTTGTCAATGCCCACTTAAACGCTTTCTTTGGCTATTTTGCTCAAAAAGTACGGCTACATTATTCAAAGTGGAAAGTAAACGTTTGACTCGGAATTAGCTGTGCCGTAAGTTAACAACTATGCCCGTTAAATGAGTGGGACTATAGAAGAAGAGACGGAATGCAGTCAATATAAGTTGGCTAACGACCACGAATAGTTATCTCGATTACAGGGTTCTTCTATTCCCTTAGCCAGCAAAGCGCTTTTGATGGTTGCCCTTTGATACTGTAACAAGTAGGAGCTTAGAGTTTGAAAGCCCCGTCCGAACACTTTCTCCTGCGGCCGCTTCCTCACAAAGAACAAATCAGAGCCACAGTGAGGAGCAGAAACTCCTACTCAACTTAGTCAACTACTGGTAAACCAAGTTTCCTGAACCACAAGATAGCAGCTTCTCCATTCACCCCATTGAATTCAGTCTTACATTTTTAAGGCTTCGCATAACGTGAGTTAAAGTTCAGAGTCATGCTTAGAAGAGAAGAGGAACTAATATGGTATCCCTAACTTAATGACTTAATCTTAACAGGTGCATCACCTTGGCTCCAGGTTTTGGAATTCACCTTCCCATGTCTGTACTGTGTACAACAATTGACGAATATCTTGACAGGCATTTTTAATTATATATTTAATTATTTATATATTGGAAATTCCTTTTACGCCCTTATTGTTCACTATCTATATTTTGCATATACTTTTAAGGATTTAATTTTAATTTGTCACTGGAATGAAATTATCGCAACGGAGGAGTTCCCCCCTCTGGTTCTAAGGATTACATATTAAAAGTCTTAGTTTTGTGCAAGGAACAGACATACAACCGTTCTACTTTAATAGCATTTAAGGTTGATTATGATTAGTAATGGGTCTCGGTAGTCTAGGGTAGCCCAGGATTGATCAACAACACGTTAAAGAACTCTCTACCGGAAAAAAAAGTCCTTGGACAAAATTATCGGCCATCTCATGTGCAAATAGCAACTTGCATCACATAAAATGGTATTTGAAGAGATAGGTTTACCATCTATCCTTCTGAAATCTATAGGTGACAACAATAAATGATACTAAATTCTAATTGTTCATATCCATATACCCGGATCAGGCTCTGGGTCCAACCTTTTAAGTCGATGATGATTTATGAGTAGTTGAACATCATCCATTACATTAGATTGGATTAGGTCAGACGGAGGAGGATTTCAGGTAGGGAAACGAAACGAAAGGCTTTTGTATTCTACTGAACTCCGGGAGGAAAATAATTAAGGGATACGGAGAACGCCCAAGTTTACGGGGTAAGCCAGATTGCTTTTGTTTTGTTATATGTTACGGTGTCGGCGCATTCGAAAGGGCTGCTTTCACATAGAACGCAGCTTTTCCAATGAGCAAATTCTATTTCTGCACATCGCTCACCGTCAACCCACGTCGCCTGGCCTTGCAACCCTGAAATGATGAATAAGGAAATAAAAGAAAAAGAATGAATGAACGAATAGTTAATAAAGTCTTTTTTTTTCCTTGGAACCTGGGGACTGGCAATACCAGTACTAAATTCTGAACGTTTCACTTTCTACCTTAAATACTAGCTGGGGAAATGCTTCTTGTATACAAAAAGGAAGAAAATATATGCAAATATAGCTACAGATTTTAAAAATAACAAAAGCTATGCATCTTAGCTTCAATCATCTGTAAAAATGTTTGAAAAATCAATATAACAAAATGACAATCTCTTTCCTTGGTAAGTTCGCTACATTTTTCTTCATTAGCCTCATTTTCTTCTTAGATGTACTTAGGGTTGCATTAGTGCTTTCGAGGCTAGAAAGCCCATGAATGAGGATTCGTTATTATTATTATTATTATTATTATTATTATTATTATTATTACTACTACTACTACTATTATTTCATTTAGCCTATCTTTTGTTGACGTGAATGATATCACTTTGTCATGTTCCGTGCTCAAATTTTATTACTGCTGAGTAAATAGGATTGAATGTAAGTATCTCATAAGTTTCTCCGTCTTTTGTATTAACTTATTGTTTGAATATCAATGACCGTACTCAGATGGTCAGGATATAATTTACGTTATGATTTAAAATTAAATATCGGGATATATGTACTCTGTATTTATGCCCTTCTTAGTATGGATATCTTAGACGTATGAATAAACAAAATTATAAAATACCTTGAATAGCCAGCGCGTCACTCATTTCATTGGGCTAGTTGGAGATAGCCTTCTTGCAAAAGAGGTCAGCAGCCCATGCTATGATTCATAACTATTGGCCGACAGTTCGATCATATAAATGGCAGTATATAGGTATATTTTCCTGTGTTTAAAGCGTTCTTTCAAGTCTCCCATCCTTTTCCTAAACCATCTTCGCTGAAGGGTGCAGAGCTTCGAAATTACGATTTTGTGTTGTATTCAGAGTTCTAAGCGATTGTAGTTTTTGCAGACGACACGAATTCTGCCTTTCGCCAGTAGACCCTAAATAAGACTAAAAATAGACGGGACTTTTCTTTGTTGGATTAAAGAAAGGTTCATTTATACTTTATTCTCTCGTCTAGATTCCTACCCTCACGCGCGCCCCTGGACTCCTCTTTATGCTGAGGGCTTGCCCTTTGGGGCCTATTTGCAGAAAAGGATTCCTCGAGGGCGGAGCAACAGCAACTTTTTAGCATACCTCTCATGGGAGGCAGCTCCTCGCAGGCGAACGTGAAGAAAAACAAACAGAAGACAATCAATGTGACAAATGCGTTTTCCTCTCCGTCACTCGCCTGAGTCTTCACTCTTTTCCCTGCAAAAGCAAGTGACTAGTACTGACTGTATAAACGTGAGAGCGGAAATATTTTCCTATGACCTCTGCGGACACAACTTTTCTCAAGCAAGAAGTCTTTCCTTCACTCGCCATCATCAATCTCGCACTTGTCACAGTGAAAAGCGTTTTACTGGCGGTAACTTTTACAGGACTTTTGTGTTGTTATTCTGTAAGTGCATTCCATATGTGAAAGTTTCCCTAAAATTCCTTCAGAAAAGTTTACAAAAGCCTGATTATGGTATTTCATGTATATTGTTGCGCGGGTTATTAAGATGTACATATAAACAGTGGCACAACGATTTTAAAATGTCTTTATTTATTTAGTCTACAGCAAAAAATATAGGGAATACTAATTCAAAATGATCGTCATTTAATTTCACATAAATCTACAGATTTTCTAACTATATATTTTTGTGAAATTGTCTTTCCCTCCGTAACGAAATTTAGTACAACAGTTGGTAGTACAAAGAATTGTGGAAAATGGGCGATCTCTATATTTCCTAAGAGAATCAGATTGATTTGTACCATACTTCTCGTTCAATATATTTGGATTTTATGGGGGAAAAAAGGATTGTATAAAATGAGATGGTTCTCCATCATGCATGGACCACATACTTTTTATAGAGGAGCATTTTCTCATATGACATCATTTCGTTTGATAAGGAGTGGTGATAAATAGTATATTTTAATATGTTCGGTAGATTGCATGGTCCTGTTAATCTGTCAACTACAACTCCGGTTCTCATATTGATAGAAAATCAATGCTACTACCTATTATTTCCACAGGAGTTCATATCTGGCCACACCGGGTAACAATAAATGGAAACTTTCTCTTTAGCGTGATAAAGGCTGCCTTATGCATATTATAACTCTTTCTTCAGGATTGTATTCATCAATTTTTTTCCGCGTCTTTCTTTATTATTTTGGCCAGTAGAGGTATGAAATAATGTGAATTTCCTAACAGTTTTTTTTATTAACACTGGGAGAAAATTTCTTCTAATAATATCAATTGATTATTAGGAGACTCTGTTACAGTAACGTGAATAGAAAACGATCGAATAGCAAAACTTCAGTTGCACGTAAGCAAATTGCGTTTCTTTCCAAAGTTAAATTTACGCCGTCACACGTTTAAAATATGGAAATTAAAATTAAAAAAAAAACAATAATCAATTATGTTTCTGTTTAAATACTAAGTAGTTGGTGCATTTCAGACGAGAACACAATATAAAACTGAGTAATTGGAACGTTGTTAACGAGGGAGAAATTGAGAGATCCACAAATTGAATAAAATACCATTTAAGTTAATTTAGGTTGCTGAGAAAAATCTAATCGTTATACAGTAATGCATTATATTTGTGGGTTAATGGCCTCGTTTTTCTTTGTGAATATTTTGCAGTTAAAAGTTGCTGGTTCATAGCTCATCTCTTTTGTGGTTCATTTGCTCCATGTCCAGTGCTTGAAGGCAAAACATTTACTATATATTATTTCGTATAAAATGTCTGTAGTTAAATCCTTTGGACATGCAACGGTTTTTTAAATAAAGGTAATGGTGGATTACTGGATCAATTATTTCAATTGACGTTTAATTAAATAAAATTGGCGGAAGAGAATATTTTTGAATGCTTATATATTTAGGATTGGTCGCTTGATGAGTGTTCTTATCTCAGGAATATACTTCTTCTTCCTCACCGATAATTACCTGCTGTCCGACTCTTGCTGGAAAAGGATATTACCAGGACGTTGATGAGGGAATGAATATTTCGTGATGAACTACTTTATTGTTCCAGGTCTATTGTGTTGTGATAGTACTCGGTTACTGCCCGGAGAATTTGGGACGCTGTGTATGTCACTTTTATATAACCATTAAAATTGATTACAATGTCACCAGCGACATTTCGGCCGCAGCACTTTTTCCCGTCAACACCAAAGTTCCCGTCTCAAAAGTTTTGAACTTTACAAACTTACTCTCGAATTACTGGCATGGGATTCCTTATTATTTACTTAACTCACTGATACTACACTGGTGTTGAACTACTAAACTCATGTTACACTCTCTCGCGGGAAACTTAGCAGAGTTGAACACTGAACTCTCTCCCTAAGATAAGAACTGAAAGACTGACCTCGCTGGTCAAGGATACCCCTTCACTCCTCCAGGAAGTATCCAAGAATGTACTTGTTTACAAAACAAAAAAATACAAATTTTCTGTTCCTCAGTTCAGGTCAGCGTACAATTTTGTACTGCCCTCGTACTGTAGGGAACACACATAAACTGGCAATTCATTATCTGGAATATCAAAAACCTTACAGCTATGAAAGTAAATACATATTACTTAGTAATGAGTAATTAATTCCTTACCATTTATCAAACCAATTATTTCACTTTCAGACATTAGACTTCATTCAACCTGAAGAATTTAAATCCATGTCTCTTATGCACCATGAGAGCTGATTTCGTACTTTCACGGCTAAACTTCGGGCAAGAGTACGCATGAAATTTAAACCTCCAAGTCACTTCACATATCTAAGTACAGCATCTCTAGTGGAGACAGGATTATGATCGCCGTCACTTAAAATTGAATCCCCCCGCTGAGTTGAAATGCAGAGCACTTTGCATAGAAATGCTGTTATACGGTTAACAAGAATAATATGGATGGAGAGGTATAACAGCGGATAATTGGGTCTTTACCACAGTTGCTGTTTTCTTTCAATAAACTTTGGGAGCAGTTGACGAATTAAATTGTCACAAAAGATTTGAGCATGATTCTACCCACCTATCTGCCTCATTCCAGGTCTGTCTGTTATTAAAGCTCTAGACTTATAAACATGTGTGCTTTTGATTTTTTTAATTAGTATATTTTTATGTATAAAACCGCTGATTTTATGAGAGGGTAAAAAAATAACCCAATAGTTTTATTTGGTTAATATGAGCTTTTTAGGAATCATTAGTAGTTTTGTCAGGTAGATCCTGTAAAATTCCGACACTATACTGAAATATGTAATATGGGAAACGTTCATTCTTTTAGGATATTTTATAGTACCGAGAATGGATTTAAAGTTACAATAGTTCAGAGTTTGTTTTTATAAACGAATCTGTAACTAAAACTGCAATGAACGCTTGAAATTGTTGATTTCGTTTATTTACTGACGCTCTTTAACATCTCAGGTCATCAGCGTCCCAATCAATTCAGGGTGTGAAACGATCGATAAATTTTGCTCAGAGGTATCTTCTTTCAGGTTTGAGGTTCTTTATCGTGCCCCTAATATAAGACAAGGGATCCACGGCTTTACTTCCCTTCCGAAGGTACCCATATTTAGGATTTTTACGCCCAAAAATCCATCGGTACTGGCCTGGTTTGAACCCGCGATCTTGGGTTTAAAAGTCAAGTATGTACCACTACACGACCGGACCGACATGAACGTCTGAAAATAATAACGGAGAACAGAATGGAAATATTTATTAAGGCCATTGAGCAATATAACATGATGTGTATGACATTATGCATTTATACGAGGTACGTCCAGAAAGTAAGTTCCGTTTGGTAATAAAATTAAATTGTGTACATATACAGAAAAATTATTTATTGCACAAAATTCTACAACTTTTAAACTATTTTTCCACATAACTGCCGAAATTTTGCAGGCATTTGTCATAGCGTGTATACCTTCTTCATAGAAGTTTGCCGCCTGTGTCTTCAACCAGTTGGAAACATTTTCTTTCAGCTCTTCGTCATTGTTGAAGTGTTGACCGCCAAGGAAAGACTTGAGATGTAAGAACAGATGAAAGTCGATAGGAGCGAGGTCAGGGCTGTATGGAGGATGGTCAAACACGTCCCAGCCAAATCCCTGTAGGAGGTTTTTCGTCACATTTGCAGTGTGTGGTCGTGAAGAAAAACAACACCTTTTGACAGCAATCCTCGGCGCTTATTCTGTATTGCGTGGCGCAATTTCCTAAGTGTCTTGCAATAAACATCTGCTTTGATTGTTTGACTACGCGGTAAGAAAGCAATGAGTAAGATGCCTTTCCAGTCCCAGAACACTGTGCACATCATTTTTCGAGGTGTCAAGATTTGTTTCGGCTTAACCTTTGCTGGGGATGAAGTGTGCCTCCATTCCATTGATTGCCGCTTTCTTTCAGGGGTATCGTAAGATACCCAAGTTTCATCTCCTGTGACTATCTGTGTCTGAAATTCTTCGCCGCCTTCATCATAACGGGTCAAAAACTGAAGTGCACTACCCATCCGTTTTGTTTTTTGTGTTGCTCAGTAAGAATCTTCCCAACGTGACCAAAGTTTACGAAATTTCAGTTTTTCGGTAACAATTTCATGAATTAGTGATCGTGAGATTTGGGGAAATTCCATAGCGAGAGCACTAATTGTAAACAGGCGGTTTTCCTGGATCTTGTCATCAATCGTGTGAACCAGTTCTTCTGTAACCAAAGATGGACGCCCACTTCGTTCTTCATCGTGCACTTCACTACGTCCTTCATTGAACTGTCGGACCCATCTTCTCACCAATGAATCACTCATCGCATTTTGTCCGTAAACTTCGCAAATTTGCCGATAAATTTCAATTGGTTTCACTTTCCCAGCATTCAGAAAACGAATCACAGATCTGATTTCACAAGCGGCGGGATTTTCAATCAACACCGACATTGTAAACAAGCACAACAAAGCGTAGGTGGCTGACAGCGATCTCAAAATGGCGCACGTTTCTTCTCCTTGATACAGAGCGTCTACCGCGCATATGCGGAACTGCAATCGCAGCGCTGCAGCGGAGGTAAATTGAAACGGAACTTACTTTCTGGACGTACCTCGTATTAAAAGTTTGAATTTAATTTCAATAAATAGCGCCAATAGTCTTAAAGAACAGTAGTACTCCCGTTATTTGTTTTAATATTTGTGCGGTTTAAATTCGCGATTATTACTTTCTAGTGGTAAGCCAATAATTAATTCTACTGATTTCAATGCCCTAACATGCTGCACATTACGTTTTGAACTTATTTTCTTATATATATTATTATTAGGTTAAAAATGAACAGAATAATACTTTTTTCCATAATTCTAGAACATTCTTATCTAAGAAAAAATGTATTTGAAAGCAAGAAAATCGCTGGAGGAAAAAAAAAAAAAGAGAAATAAATAAATATTATATTCTGTATGTAGATGCATTTAAACTAAGGTAGGCAATAAGTTTGTTTCTGTTAACTGACTCAACGTCTATTAATGACAAAATATTTACAACAAATGCCCATCTACTGAATATTTGCGATATGTTTGGGGCTAGAATCGTCCACAAAGTTCTAGTATGCATTTTAAGCGCACACTGTATTCCCTTTGAAAGCATTAAAGCTTTAGCAAATGGGAACAAAACGTGTTTGTAATAATGCACCATTTTCAGAATTCCCTATAGATTTTTATTCGATTGTGCGGTAGGAGATAACAGTACTAAAATAAGATTTGTGATTGTTTGGGATTTAATCTCTCTCCCCGCCACAAATGCAGAACATCTATCGTTCCACGAGCACATACAGATATCGCTTCTTGTAAATTAGTACAGGGAAGGCTTGGAAAATACATTACCTCTGCTCAACACGTTAGAGATTCATCTCGATTTGTATACATCTTGTATATGACTGAATCTGTAAACTAGATATTAAGAGGAAAGCAGCTTCTTCTTCAAAGAACTCTGTAACGTACTTTATCAGATATTATTGATTTATATTTCTTATGTTTTTAAGGTTGAATATTATTTTAGGTTTCGGCGTCAGTCGGAGCTTCCATAATATTACTTTATTTTCCCGTGCTTCTAATATTTCTTCTATCTTATGACTTAAATTTCAGTGCACATTTCCTAAATATGTTCTCTCTTTAATCTCCTCTACACTTCTAAATACTTTTAGTAATCCAAATATAACGAAGGTATGCTCTATTTTGTTTTTGTTTTTTCTATTTGATATCTTAAAAAGTCCATAGTTTGCTGTCAATCTTCTTACTAATTTAGGAAATGTAAAATATATTAATTTTATTTAATTTTCTTATGAATAATAAATTTACATGCAAGATCTGTACCATTGCCAAACTACTACGAAGATAGTAATAACTGATATCAATAAATTGTTATACAGGATGACAAAAAAGAACTCTGTTCATAGGTCTCTAACTCTGAAATTAAGTAAAATGGAAAAATTATAAAATATAATGTCTAGTCTATTTCACTTTACAATATCGAGGATAAATATTATCATGTTTCATATAGTTATTAATAAACACATTCTTTGAGTAAGTTATGGCGCCTTTATGAGTTACTTTTAATAAGATTTTAAACTAAACTTTGTTTCAAAGTTGCCCGATTCTAAGGATAATAATCCAATGTAGCCATATTAGTGTCAATCTTCCGTTTATAAAAAATTTAATTAAATTCCAAGTAGTCTTGTAGTACATATACAGCGAACACCGGTCTTTATAAAATCTTCTTATATAGTAATGGAAACCTTTACCCTCAAAAACTTAGATTTTCTTTAGTGCAACAAAGAAATACTTTAACATAAACTTTTAGCATTAGAATTTAATGTCCATGAGATTAGTGCAAATGGTTTAACAAATGCAGGAATGAATATACTGCTGGTATAGAAGTTGCTATTCTTATTAATGAATTTACTGCAACATCATCTGGCTACATTTCTTAAAATTGTATTATTGAATAATTAAAAATTTAAGCAATAATATTTTCATAATTTATTTTCAAATTTATTTTCATAAATGGTTCATCTAGAAAAGTATTTTAACATTATAATGTGGAAATTCCTTCAGTAATACTTAATGAACCACAGATCAGATACTTTAAAGATAATAAATAAAATTAAAAAAGTAAAGGTTGCTTAAAGCAAAGTGATAGAAGTCTCAAAGTTTCGAATGTGTTTAATACTATTACAAAGTTTAGCGAATGAAGATACAAAAACGCAGTAAGGCACGTTACAAAGAGTAGAAAAATATTAACAATATTATAAACAGTTATTTATCTTCCTGTAATGAGTCAAACCCATGCAATAACGTTACTGAATTCCAGCAGAATTTCCGGACTGTAGCTTTGTTATCCTTAAAACAATGGATGATTGCAAATGGTTAGTGAATTGTGGATTTCATATGTCTGTAAACCATTAGTAGATAAAGACAATTAATTATCACCTTTAATCTGCAAGGAAAAATAAGTTTATAGTCTAACTTTATTTATAATATTGCATACACTATTCATAAAGCATATTATAGCCTTAGTGTTTTTATTTTCTATTAAAACTGCTAAATTTTAATAAGCTTGGGCACTTTTTACAATATAAAACATAAAGTTTCATTTTTTGCAAAATTCAAAAAACTCGACGTTTTTTTTTTTTTTCCCTTTATTCACTTTTCATATAAATATATTACAATTAACATAGAATTTTTATAGCTCATTTCAGCTATATATTCTGAGCTAGTTTGTCATTCATAATACATGTATATTTGCTTAATAGTTTTGTGCTTTTAGCTTATTTCTTATCATAATAGATTTAAATTAAGCCATAAAATAATTTTATTCAAGTGAAAAATAAATAAAAAGTGTGCTGTCAACAAATACCTACAAATATAATGTATAGACATTTCCTAATTTTTAGTTATCTATTAGAGCTAAAAATGTAAGTACGCTAATGGAACGAAAGTCAAACTATCTGTCTATATATTCCGTATTGCGACTGCTTTAAGAACTTCTTTTCACATTTGCACTTAAGTAATGTAAATACATTTGTAAAACACTGGTACGAAATACAGCAAATATTAATTTCATTGCCTTACAAATTCCAAGTTCTGATTAACATGGTTTGAATTCAAAATGCTGTTCAGTAAAGCATATTTTTGTGATTATACGAATTATCGGTAGAGATTCTGAGACCCTCTGCCCCTTTCAGAAATTCAAAGAACGCTATTATTTGAATTTATTATTGGTTCACTTCCTTTGCCAATTTTCTTCTGCTATTCTTTTTATATAGGTTTTCGTAGAGCGAAAAAAATCTAAAAATAGTTTGTACCTTTATATATATATATATATATATATATATATATATATATAATTCTTTGAAGCAAAAAGGTAATTTCTAGCTTCATATAACAGTAAAAACTAATAGTATTAATTTCGTATAACGTGAAGAAATGTGTTATAGAATTCAATTCCCAAAAAAATCATATTGAAATTTGTGCTATTTAATATAAACTGATGTTACTTTATATTGATATCCGTAACATTTGCAGGCATTATTTTGTATTATTGCAAAATTGTACATTTTTATGGAACAATATGCAGCCATGTGGCGTATGCAACGTATATAATGTGTATATAGAGCTCTGTTTCGTTTCAGTTTGAGTCGTCAGGGAACGAGACCGTAGTGCTGAGTACGGTAACATTCACTCCCACGCCGGAAGACGACGGTCAAGTTTTGAAGTGCAAAGGCGAGAACCCGATGATCGCCGGATCTGGTCTGGAGGACTCTCTCAAGTTGAACATTGTTTGTAAGTACAGTCTAATAGGATTATTTCGGATTATACATCTACATTGGTCGATATAAGAGTGATTCAGTGATCCTATGGATTAGCAGTTACAGGGTGTTCGAAATTCAGGAACATCAACTGTTGTGGCATATTATGGTCTGTTTTATTTCTGATATTTACGTAAAGCTTGCTGACAATATGGGCAACATTTAGAATAGAAATTTACCGATGGCAATCTTAGCAATGAAAATTTCACTAAAATACGAATATCTATAAAATATCAACAAGAAAGTTGAAAGCCTAATAATATACAGACTTGAGATATTCGCTGGTATTCCCTTTGTAGAAGAAATATATCATTCATGTGTTACCTCTGTTTTGCAGTACTTTGTAATTGTTTTTATAAACAGGAATTTGTTTTAATTTGAAACAGTATCTAGGGAGAGTCAATTATCTATTATATTATATTTGTGCATATTTTATATAAGTTATACTGGTTATTTTGTGATATCGATAAAACTCGGACTAGGTATAGTGAAATGAGGTGACCAGAGGTATGGAAAGGGTACAACAGAATAATTATTAACGCTATTGTCATGCATACTTTCGATCGAAAGGCATTACCATGGAATGCGATCTTTTACGATTGCGTTATTTCCTCTTATTGTGTCATAAGACATTTACCTAAGGTCGGAGCAATAAATAAATGAGTATTTGACATTTTAAAAGTTTTGTGGTGTCTTGAACCAGCTTTGTGTATGCTGTAGATGCCATGAGGTTGTTAGGTATTAACGCCTAATTGGCGGACGCTTTCTTGTTATTGATCTTTGTTTCCCCTCTAAGGTTTTGCTGTTATATTTCCTTCGCATATACCGTATGTTCGAATATGTTGACCATGTAGGGCAGAAGTAATCACTATCGTTCCACGCGTCAACAAATGTTTTACACCGTAATGAAGCCTGCCAGAATTCTCAAATTGATGTATTTCTTTCTTAGTGTTTTAAATGTGTGCTCTGTATTCAGTGGTTCCGATATAGCTGCATAAAGAAAACTTTGTGTAGAAGATTGTGGCATATTCAAAATGGAGTATTCAGCGGTTATTCTCAAAAAAAGGATTTACTCCATTTGAAATTAAATAGCGATTGGACGATGTATATGGGGAAACATCCCCCTCATATTCTATCATTAAAGAATGGGCCAAACATTTCCGAATGGGTCGAGAAAGCATTGAAGACGAAGAGTTTGCAGGTCGGACCTTGAAGGTGCTCACTCCTGAAAACATCTCTCTTATGGAAGGAGAAATCATGGAACACCGGCCCCTCAAAGTTACAGAAATAGCAGCGAGGTTGGGCCTTTCTAAAACAACAGTCCTTGGAATTATTTATGAACATTTAAACATGAATAAGATTAGTGAAAGATGGGTGTCTAGACCTCTTTCCTCAGTTCAAAAGTAGCAACGAGTCATCTGTTGTCAGGCATTTTTGGAACTCTGCCGTGGCAACGAGAGAGAAGTTCTATAAACCATTGTCACAGAAGATGAAACTGGTCCTCTACTATGATCCCTTGTACAAAAGAGAATCAATGCATGGGCGTAAATTTAGTGAAGCACCGCCTCTAAAGGCCAAGGTGCTACATGTATCGCTTCTATATTCCTTCAGTAGTATGCCATATGGGTACCAATAGCTACTAACCCAGAATGTTTAAAAAAAAAAAAAAAAAATTAATGATCTGATTATACATGGTGTTAATGACTTCTGTCTTTGGCACAATCGATGTTTACTGCTGAGATGTGCAATGAGCTCTACTAATCAAAGTGAACATTTAGGCCTTGAGTTGAGTTCGCGAGTATTTGCATTAACCTCAATCCAATATGTATTTCGTCTTCAACGATAATGCTAAGCATTTTCGTGATTCATTTGCATATATCTTGAACCATTTTGTGCTGTTTATTCACATTCTGGATGATCTGATTCGGGCGCTTTGTTCCCGAATTGCTTGTGAAGTAAACAGATTTTTTCATTCACTTACCACTACTAAAGATTCAGTTTACATGGTATACATCGAAAAAAAGAAAAACAAGCCGTTATCTGTATAGTTATTTCCACAAGTTTGTAAGGCATTCCTGATTACCGATTTTCTTATGTACGGTGCTAAGGAACGTATTTGAAAATTGCATGATATGCATAGCTTTTCTAATGCATTAACATGTTGATCATAAATATACCAAAAAATCCGTCACTCAGGAGCTGCATAAACTAAGCAAGTCGAATTGTGAAGCGCATTGCCGAGCGCTAGAGGAGAGAAATTGATGCGGCTAGAGCACTTTTTAAAATTCAGTTTTCAAGTATACCCCCCACTCCTAATGGTTCATTTTTGCTGATTTTTGAAATCGATTAACCATTTGTTAATTGATCGTTATATGTCGAGTTTCATTGAGCAAAAACAAACGTTGCGGCCGCTATAGCCTTAACAGACATATGTATATAATACAATAACTAAAGAAGAAATAGATAATGTACTTAAATATTCACAGATATATATATATATATATATATATTTTAGGGCACATCTGCAAAAGTTACATTCTTTCGGAATTTGCTAATTAGAGATAAATGTTTCTTTATCATAACAAACCCAACTCTCTATATTTAAAACCAAGGAGGTTTATCATTTCTTCTTATGACTGTTTACTCTCCGGTATTAAAACTTACACCCTACCGGGACTGGCTTCCTAAATGGGATAGTCAGTCCAATGTCAGGACTGCCTCGAAAATACAACAAACACAGAAGGACGCATATACACACAGATAGAGATGGAATGAAGGTGAATGATGAGGTAGACGATTTCATTGTAGAGAAATACTAATCTGCTCTTCCTCAAAATTGACTGAGGAAAACAACGAAAGACTTGTTAGATAGTCCTGGACCTCCCAAATACGAATCCCAAGCGTTATCACTTGGGTCAACCCGCTTGGTCTTATGGTCAATTCTTCTAGAATAAATACGAGTTATTCAACTCGTACATCTTAAGATGATTTTGTTTTCTACAAGGATTTTGTTTTAAAACTTGCACTATGAAAAGTAGTTCTAGTTGCATTTTCAGTAATTATAAGATTTAAAAATAAAACATAAAATTGATAAACGTGTTACCAAGCCTGACCCTTTCGCAAATATGTAACGTTCTGAAGTTGGGGGAAAGAACTATACTTCTTAGTTGCATAGCGAATGCGTTTACACAGCCTGTGGTGCTTCAGTAGTAAAAACAGGCGTCATACACTATTAAAAAAATGCGTTTAACAATTTCTATCTTATCCCATCTTCTATCATTATATATATATTGTATTTGTTTCTGTTTTCTCTTTCGTTATTTTGAATACAAATCCCTGAAGCAACGTTTATTTATTCTATTTTAGCAGTCTATCCCGTAAATATTGGGATTTTAAACTACAACCACTCTATTTTTTCTGTTTCTCCTGCTTCGACATTTATATTGCAGAAAGTAGTACAACGTTTGGAATGAGCACTGTACAAAATTCAGTTTTGTAACATTTCAATAGTTCGGGTGAAAATTCTCAGGAGTTGTGGATACATTTTAACTTTCACTTCTCAATCTACTTCTGCTTGCTTCGTCTTTCTTCGCCATTTTCTTAATTGTCATAGTCCTATTACTTTATTTCTCAAACGTTTATCTTTTTCTATCAATATTTCATCTGAATATCCTTTTAGGTACTGTATTACTTTATCGTATCTTAATTAATGTTCTGATTTGGTTAATTGAAAATTTACACATGTCTTCCCATATCTCTAATTTTCCACTCTTTCTTTCCAGCAATATGATTTTCAAAATAAACTTCCGTCAATATTATCTTGAACTATAAATAAAGTTTACTTTATAATGTTCCTAAAACTTACATTGAAGTTAACATGCAATTCTGCACTTTCTTCTTCAATTACTTTCTTCTCCATTTCAGATATGAAATATGATTTGCGTTTTGGTAAATTAATACATTTTTAAAATTTTACGAATTTAAATGTTTGTTTTCAAATTGTAGTAAATGATGAATGACCGAAATACATTTGATACTTCTGGGAGGAAAACGCATTCATGCTAAATCGAAGTTTGCACTTAGTAATTAATATAGAAAGAGTAGTTCACACATTAGCAACACAAGACCAGACCATTAACATAAAAACTACAGAAGGTATGCCATTATCCTCCGCTACTTTGAGGGCAAGTAACTTCAAATGAAACGATAAATTAAAATCACGATTGAGCAACCATGGCTATTTAGAAGGTAATAACATCAGACACATCTAGCATATAAATATGCAGTCAAAGTTTTCTTGAATATTAAAAGTATAGTCTTTACTGGGACAAGTATGTGATATCAGATGCCAGAATATCACATTTCAAACAAAAAGAGAGCTATATATATGTGTATATATATATATATATATATATATATATATATATATATATATAATTTTAAAAATGTTAAGAAACGTTAATAAGGAAATAAATGCCATATCTGGGTTATACTGGCATAAACTGACGTGTAATATGTAAGAATATTTCATTAGTCACATTAGAGCTAGAAAGGAGGGTAATGGTGATGGCAGCACATTTCACTTGATTTGATTGCGTATTTATTTTTCCATATTTCGTTTATTTGCAGTACCTATGTGCCAAAGCCCAGCTTAGCTCTTCCCTCGCATTGATTTGTACCGCAGTGTAATTGTTTTGCGGTAGCTTCGAACTTAGCTGAGGTTTCTTATAGAACCCGTTTTATAAGAAAACTTTTGGAAACGCTGATTAGAGGTGCCGAACTTCGAAACCAATCTGCGGTAAGTGGCTGGAATGGAATTATGTTGTCTGTCGTATTTTAGTTTGACTTGGAACAATTTGGTTTTTTTTTTCTTTCCTTTTCGGTGACTGCACAAAATATCCTCACGCAGAACGGTAATATCTCTTCACTCAAGTTTCCATTGCGGAAGCCAAAGTTTCTTCCTCTAGAAGAATGCGGCAGAAGACGAATTGAAGACATGTTGCAGAAAAATACGAAAAGGCACTCGTAAGGATAGCAACATGAGTTTGATTTAAGCGAACTTTTACTTCTCTTACTATATTTATTTATTTAATTTGTGTTGTAGAAAACTAAATATAATACTTGATGTTTCGAGAATGGTAAAACATATATTTTAGTAGATTTAATAGATACACGAACAGGAAATAAAGCGCAAACAGCCATTTTCACCTGTGATGTCTTAAGGGCATAAAATATTTAGCTTCGAGGTGAAATTTTATTCTAGTTCAGAGTGCTGTTTATTTTGTTTTGTTTATTTATTTATGTATTTATTTATTTATTTATTTATTTATTTTTTTTTTGCTTCCCAAAACCACGCTACTAGCATTAGTCAAAGTCGTTAGCTTTGGTTTTAGTTTTCCAAGTAATGCACTCTAGTAGATATTCTCCACTATTCTTATGAGATCAAATGTAGGAATAGGTGACTACGGTTAAGATAGAGATATTGAGACTCGACATGTGAAGTCCTTTGTATATATATATATATATATATATATATATAAAATTAAATTAAACCTTTAAGTTCCCTAAAGCCCCGATTTAGCTCCTTGTGACTTTCATATTTTTGGCTGTCGAAAGATTAAAAAGAACACTACGAGACATCTGAAGGTAAACTCGAATGATGGTTTTTCAGACTGTGTTTAAAGGAGAAAATCACACTGAGTAATTTTTTTAATAGTGTTTAACGCCCATTTTTTACTGCTGAGGCACCACGGGCGGTGGACACTGAGGATGCATGAGATGAAATAATATATTGGGAAATGATATTTTTTTAAGGAAGGAAACGTTCTAGGCCTAAGTTTAGAGTACCTTCCGGCATTTGCCATTTATAATGACTGAGGAAAACACCTGGAAAAAAAAACCTCAGTCGGTCCTGGGGGGATTCGAACCGCAGGTCTCCCGCTCATGAGTCCACGCTTTAACAACCTCGGCCACCCTTGGCGGTACTGGTAAGTGTGTGAAGTACAAATGGGAATACGATTACTATACTAGGTGACTGCCTTTTTAATAACTGTAAACTCTTCGGACATTATGTATACATATACACATTTATATATTCCACTGTTGACCCTTTCACTTCATTTTCAAAGTTGTCCAGTTCTTTAGTTTCATACTTCATAGAGGCGTTGGTCACTTTTCCGTCCTTTCAATTTCGTAACAAAGAGTTGGAAAACAAAGCTTGAAAATTCCACATCTTCTATCACCAATGTTTAGGCCACTCCCTTTTTCCACATTTATTAACGGGCTTCGGGGGAATTATGCAAATTCGCGTGCAACGGTGGTATTCCCTCACACAAAGATGTCCCTTCCAGCTTTATAAGTTTTGAAACAGAAACGTTCATCGTTCTATTTTCATTCTATTTTCTCCCACCCACAGAGTTTTTTTTTTCTTTCGTTCTTGTGTGCGTGTGTTTCTTCGTCATTACCCGGAGCGAGGAAGACATCGCGGAGTGAGGTGGCGCACCGTCGGAGTGGAACCGCGCTGCGTCTCTCCCAGTTTCCATTATTACGAAAAGAGCTGTGTTCTCTTTCTTTCAAAAGTAACGGCGTTTTTGCATCGCGATGGTACTATGACCCAGACACAAGGAAGGGACAGAGATGAACAAGAGCAGAAGAGGGGAAGATAGTTGAAATGAGAGAGCACGGCCAGTTGCTCTTTTCCACCATCCTCCGTTCATCTATTATTCTTCCTTCTCTCTTCCGCACGGCATCCATTCACCGTGACTTCAAAAACGCCTGGATATTATTTTGTTATACGCGTTCTTAAGCCAGGTTTACTAAACGATACTCACACTTTCTTTGTTTTTGTCTGTTTCTTTCCTTATTTCTTTCTAAGTTTCCCTTTTTAATGTATTGTTACTTTCATGTATGACTTTCTAGTACTCTTCTATTTTTCCTTTCCCTACCTTCATCATTCTTTTCTAGCTTTCTTGCTTTTTTACTTATATTTAGTACTGGTTGTTCGTTTTAGTTCTCAATGCAATTCCCTTTAATGTTAAAGTTTTGGATTCGATTTTCAGCATTCCTGAGAAACATTTTTTCCAAAGAGATGAATTCGTAATACTGCTATCTAACCCTGTAATTATAAAATTTCTTCCCAGAAGATAATACGAATCAGGTAAGGAAAGAGAGGTTGCCTAGCTATTCTTTTCTTGACAATGTATCTCCTGAGTGGTACAACTTATTCGGCAGCTATTGGTACTTTAGGATTTCTACTTCTCCTGCCCCTACTATTCCCCCATCACCACTCTCGTTTGCTTTTTTATTTTTATTTGTTCCTCTTGGCTTTTGTTTTTCACAGATACATGTTTCTCATTTCCTCTTTCTCTTATCATGTTTCTCTCGGTTTTTTCTCTATTTTTCTTTTTCTCTTCCTTTCATTCATAGTTAATTAACACCTTTAGAGGTGTGAATTTGAATTGCAGTTGTAGCATATGCTTGCAATTAGTAGAATTCTTTTCCCTACTACAATTTGCAATCTCTAGCTAATGGCAAATTTTTTTTAAAGGAAAAAGGGAATTTTTTTCACCTTTTTATACTGGGATCCATGAAAATGCGTGAGGAAATTGAACTACTTAAGGGAATTATTTTTTTCCCTCATTCCTTCTTCCTTTTAACAAGTTTATTTTATTTACACAGCATTAATTATACTTTATCTTAAAGATTTTAGTTTCCACCTTTTATACATGTATTTTATTGCACTTTTCAATTACAGTTTGGCAGTAATAAATAACTCGGTATCTCGGTAATATTGGTTTTAAAACGGATATGCTTTGAGAGAGAGGGAATATAGAATAATTTTTCATTCATCATTCCAGTGACTCGGAGTAAAACGCATACCCATTTCTCTGATTTGCTCATATTCATTGCTCACATGTTCCTACAATGACGAGTTGAACATACAAGGCCTTTAAATGTTTCCGTAATCAAATCTCTAAGAAATGTAAGCAATGGATTGCTAGAGCAAAATACTGGACCTCCTTTTTCCACCCATAGTCCATTAAATGTCAAACGATACCCCCCCAAAACAGATATGCTGTATAAAACACATAGAGGGGTCCTTCTTCCAGTATGGCAGGTTATTTGTTTGATAGACAACAACTGTTAGTTCGGTTAAACGCAAGGTCCTACAAGTCACTCATACATTGAAGAAGAAAAAAAGCAAGATTATTTCATCATGTCTTCCATTTTGCGAGGATCTTTCCACAATTGCAGCACAATGAATTAGCCATATTGATCAGCTCATGTGATGACAATTAAGGCACACTCATATCTAAGCATGTATATACTTTAGGCTCTATATTCACGGGAATTTTTGTCCATACAAACCACCCTAAAAATTTATGGAGAATTTTATAAGTAAACTGGTTACGGACTCGTGAGCGGGAGGTCTGCGGTTTGATTCCCCCCTAGGATCGTCCTCCCTGACAGGTTTTTTCCAGGTTTCCTCAGTTCTCATAAAGTGCAAATGCTGGGAAGGTACCCTAAAACTTAAGCCTGGAACGCTTCCTTCCTTTACAAAAATTATCATTTCATTTCATGTACCATCAGTGTTCAAGGCTTGGTTTTTGTTTGTGTGTCTGTGTGTTTAACATCCGTTTTTACTACTGATGAGACACCACAGGCTGTTACCGCCTGTGATGCCTCAGTAGTTAAAATGGGTGTTAAACAATTATGTAAAAAAAGTGTAATTTCATCTTTTGCCTTCCTGTTAAAAGTTCAAACCTCTAACACTATTAATCTTATATATAATTCTCATATATGTATTTCCCTCACAAGATACTGATTTGCTTTATTTGAGAAATATTTCAGAACATTCTGAAAAAAAATACCTGATCCTGTTAATGCAGATTAGATTCAAAATTATGAGCTATAATTATAATTACAATAATAATAATAATAATACTACATTTAAAACATTTTAATTCATACTATATTAATATAGATATTAATTCAATTTAAACTTCCATACTCTCTCATTTCAAGTACATTAATTGACCAAAATAGAAAGAAAAAGAAAAGAAAATTGGCTTTTATTTACAGGTCGGTAGATTTGAAAACATTAACACTATCACCATGATTCTCAGTAAATATATATATTATATAATAAGGTATTTTAATATCTAATAAAGGCCTGTTTTAATATTGAAGACTGCTATATAGCTGCTATGATATTTCAAGAATTAGTTTTTACTTCCACAGTAAAATATTTATTGTAGCTTTAGAGAGTCATTTAAATACCTGAATTGGCTACGTAAAAGTAATGAAAATGTGTGATGTATAGTGTCAAAGGGCCCATAAACCAACAGAACAGAAAATTAGTTCCTATATATTAAGAATAAATAGGCCCAATTATTCATAAAAACAAATAATACTAGTTAAAAACAGTGTCAATAAAATATGCTACCTTAAAATATGACACATATCATATATCATATATCACCGAAGTTTCACCGAACAAGTTAATTCAGCTCTTATATAACGTTGAACATTTTTACCATATTCCAAAAATAGAATCATCATTAAGAACTATCTTCTAATATATAATTCCACATTTATAGTTCCCTAAACTGCAGTTTTATTTGTTCTAAAATGTAAAGTTGCAAGGAAAGAAATTTTCTGTGCGCCTTATTGAATGTTCTTGTTATTGCTAATTACTGATTCCATTATTAACTGTCTTTCTATTTAAAATTAAACTTGATTTTTAATAGTGTTTAGTTCTCTTTTTCATTACTGGGGATTACCTCGATGATACAAAACATGAAATAGTAAATTAGCAGGAATGCTTGGGAAGAAGTTCTCTAGTTTTTGGGTATCTATCCAACTTTTACCATTGCTGAGTTCTGAAAAAAATGTTATGTAAAACCTCAGTTCGTGCGGCATTTGAAACGCAGATTTCCTGATGTCCATTCCGTGGTTTAGCAACCTCGATAACCCGTGCCAGTGAAGACTTGTTTTTCTACAAGTATTCTTAAAGTTCTGTGTCAAGTACCTAAGGATATACTAAAATTGAACCAATTGGCTACCCGTGATGGTAATTACATAAATGATGCATAAATTAGGCCTCTGGGTCCGTTAGCAAATTATAGTTAGTTCCAACCTAAAATAAATTAAAAAATACGAGAAAAATTGTGAAACATAAACCTAAACACGCAAGAACTTAGAAGAAATATAGCGATGAGCTTAGTAATTAATTTAAGTGTATATTTAGATTAGCGTTTTCTATTTAACAGAATTTTCATTAAATCTAAGAATGAAATAGGTCAAAGCTCGCTGTTTATAATCATGAGGATTTTGCATATTTGTTTTAAGCACCTCATATGCCTTTTAGCAACCACGTTTGTTTTAAGTAACGAATGACTGAATTATTTTCAAATTCATTGGTTCGTTTTTAATATACATACTTTTTCTTTTTGTTTGGATACAGGCATAAAAAAATGGCAACTGGAATGTCATACCTAGCGAAAACGCACATTTTTTTGCGAATACTTCCAAACGTAGAAAATTTATATACGGTTGATAAATGTTCTATAACAAGGCAAGAACGTGGAAATCCTGTACTGAAAGATAACAAGATGTACGGATGGGACCGCTGAAGGGACTGGAAACTTGGTTTGTCGCTTCTATTCCTGCGAGTGCTTGGGATCTATAATTGCAACCCTGTCGTGTGGAAATAACAACCGTTAGTGCAGCATGAGTTGTAGGGTAAAGGAGGGAAGGGCGAAGAACAATAATTCTGGTGTATACTAGAAGGAGAAAGCGCTCTAGGAAGAACGGGCTTAGGTTCTAGAGAACAGTTATCATGACGTTAATAACACGTAAGTGATTTACTGCACAAGTAGCCTGTTTGCCTCTGAAATGGTCATATAAGAAAGTTGTATTCTGTAAGGAATCATCCTTGGTAACGCTTATTTCAGGTTTGTTTTACTGTCCTTGTCTCTGCAAAGGCCTTAGAGGTATGTTTTTATTCTAGGCTATGACTCAGTTAAATATTTTTATATTCTCTTTCGATGTTAATTCTGTTTATAGTGTCATTTTCTTTTTCAAGGACTCTCATAAATATGAATCCATTTTTAACAGCACTTGGTGGACTATAAAATGAAAGCTGACTTAGCTTTTCGCCTTGTTCCGTTAGCAGAATGGGCAAATGACCGTTAGAACGCTCGTAAATGTCGTCGCTGACGTTTATTGTATAATATAAATCCTCACTACAAGAATTAAAAAAATACCCGGGAAGCTGTGCTGATCGTACTTAAGCATCAACTTTTATTGTCTATCGATGAACACCATCACAACAGTTTGCCAGGAGAATATTTCCTCACTAATGAAAATCGACCATTTGCTTTAGGGCGAGCGCCAGTTCCCAAGGGAATAAACTTTTTTTTTAATAAATTCTGAGTCCGGTGCATTTCACCGGTTATAAATCTCTTTGTTATAGTGTTTTTAACATGGCCTTTCCAAAGAACCAGAGCTGTAAGTTTTACGCTCCAGAGACATCGACCCTTTCTCAACGTACGTTGGGAAAGGTGAAATAAAGGTCCCTAAATAGTTAAATGTTACAAACAAGAAACGAAAAGAACGTTCTTATTCACGGCAACGCGGCAACATATGGGTCAAGTATACGCGTGGGGTTAAAATCAAGGAAATTTTTCTTATACAAGATTAACAGTATATAGTCTCAATATTCATTGACTAAAATATGATCAAATATTGTGTTTTTAAACTACGTAAATTTTAAAAGTATACACAAACGTAATAAACATCATTATAAGGAATATTCATTTCAATTCTGTAAACATTTCAAAAGCGTATATGATCAATTTACGTGGCTCCTTCCAATTCTTGCTACACTCATATTCCTATTTCCGCCCTTGATTAGTTGTGGCGCTACTTTATTTTCGGGTAATGTTGTAGCATCGGAAAGATGACGGTTAGCTTCAAGTGTTATTCCTGTTTCGTTTATGTTTTGATTGGTTGATACAACGGCGTCACTTATTCAGAAAAACATTAATATTGATTATACTGTGAAATTAAGCTATATATTGCTGTATATATTGCCCCTGTATTCATCTGAAATATAATGTATGCGACACGCCCTACCCTTTCGGTGGTTTCTTTTCCAGCGTTCCTCACAACTTTCTACGAGAGGTGGGGGAACTCCTAACTACAATCATTAATATCATATTAAAACAAAAGATTCGCTTCTGAAATTTTCTAACAACCAACCGCCACCAACTGTCTTTCTTCTAAACTGACATTCTTTCCATAAATAATTAATTAATTAATAAACACACTACAACACTCTAAGCAATGGGCAAGTCACAATATGAACGCGCTGAGCACGTACAAGTAATATGAAGCATATATTATATTGCATGTACGTGCTTATGTTATCTTTATGTTCTTTCGTTGTTTTGATGATGATTATTATGCCATAATGTATTCATTATTTAGAAGATTGTGACCTGATTATACAAATATATTGTTTGTAACTTGAACTTATACTCGAGGAAGCCTGGATGTCGGTCCGATTGGTGTAGTGGTAACCATACCTTCCTCCTAAACCCAAGATCTCAGGTTCAATCCCGACCAGAGTCGATGGATTTTTACGGAAAAGTATGGCTTCCTTCGGAAGGGAAGTAAAGTCGTGGGTCCCGTGTCGAATATTTGCGGCACATAAAAGAACCTCAAGCCTGAATCGTGAAAAAAGAGGGCTCTGAGCAACATTTGTCCACCGTTTCACGCCATGAATTGAAAGTGTGGCTGATCACCTGAGATGTTAAAGAGCGTCCAAAAATAAATAAAACAGAACAAGAAGCCTGTTTATCAATATATCTGCTGAGATTATACTCCTGCGAAGATTCAGATGAAAAGGATGGTGGTGATGCAGTTAATAATCTTACAGGTCATAATAATATGTTTAATTTATATCAAAGGTTTATAGTACTATAGAGGAGCTTTATATTTTTAGTTATATTAGTGACACAAATATGGGCAGTGTCTGACGAGGCGCTTGTACGTAGTGACTTAATATTTTGAATTTACCTCTATAAGTGCTGGGAATGACTCACAATTTTTCAAACTAAATATAAAATAAAATGATTTCTCCATTAAAAAGAAGTTATCAGTAATATAGGTGAATCTGATCAAAAACTAATTAGAATGTTAACTACTAAGAAAAATACGACATTTTCAGAGCAATCCAACAAATTTTATTCATCAATTCATGATACATTATGGAATGCTCGGTGCATTGCTATATATCAGAAACAAACTGCATTTCAAACAATGAAAATGTAATACTGCAAAGAGCACCAAGTGCATTAAATCATTCAAAAATGTATACTTTTTTCTGAGATGCTAACGGGAGCCTGCTGTTTTACTTTCTTCCTACTAGTTCTATCATTAATGTAGGGTACTATGCAAACTTTCTTGACCAACTAAACTAAACAATACGCGAGAAAAGATCTGATTTTTTAAGCAGCAAAATAATTTCATTTCACAAGTTCATTGCATCTTCTCATCATGTTTTAAACCATATTGACTTGAGAAAATGCCCATGTATTATGTTTATTTATGATTGCCGAAGGCTCTGTTGAAGCTCAAGTTTCAAATATTTTAAATTTATGAATCCAACGTTTCTTCTGACTTCCACATTTCTTAGTCCTAAGGCCTTGTGGTTTAGATTTGTTTTGGGATATAGAGGTTATTTATTCGGTTTATATGTTCCTATAGTTTTGTTCCGTATTATGTAATTTGTTATAAGATTTTAGTTAAATTTACTTTTTATCTCACATTCATTTTTAATCATAAAAACATGCGTCGAATAAATCTCATTTCTACAGCTCTATTCGTTTGCCTTTCAGTTATGGCCCAATACAAGTTCACTGTAATGCCAAAAAGTATTAATTTAAATAATTATATTTTATCCCCCTTGTATTACTCCACTTGTGCGACTTAATAAGACTTAACTATCTTCTCAAAATTGGAAATAATAATAATAATAATAATAATAATAATAATAATAAAATATGAGTGCTAACAGTTTTCGATGGATGACTCTTTGCGGTTTTAATCTGACTTTCATAATAACATTTTTGCAATATCTTTGAACAGTGTGCGCTAATTTAAGGGAGATATGTTGAAAGCTATCAAAAGCTTTTCAGAGTTAATTTTTCTAATGCATCATTCTGAGAATTTTCAAATTACTTTCATAATTATGGTAGGCTGAATTGTTTTGATTCTGGATTTCTCTGTGATTAATGGTATTTTCCGGAATTTTGTACACTTTTTTATATCTAAGTGCTAGTAAAATATTTTGTTAATATAATTAAATCTTAATTTTAAACTTCTCATTTCAGATCAGAGTATTGTTTCTATTTTTAGATTCTTTTGCGAAATTTTCACTATTTTATATAAACTTATTCATACTACAGAAAAAAAACTTTCTATCTTGTAATTTATAATTTATGTTAGATGTTTGCCTCTTTGTTTTTCCCAAAATTTAGGTAACGCAATAAAAATATTGCACGTAACTTGTCAAATGCACTGCTTGCTCCAGGCGCATATATTACCAATATTTATTGCGTAATTAATTACAGACATAAAGATGGAGCTTAACATGTTTATTAATAAATTAATTGAAAATACGTTACAACTATATTGTTTTAATCGTGGCTTTTCATTGCCTGAGGAAATGCTCACTAAAGCGAAGTAGTTGAAGAACCTGTCCTGAAAAGGCCTAAGTCTAAATCAAATGTTTCTACAGCTCACACTCCTGTCTCCTAGTCCTATCAGACACCAAGGAGATGTGCGAAAAGCTATCCTTAAAAAAATGTGCACTCTTAGAGGGCTTTATGAATTATAACTCTCCCAAGGACATCCGTAAGTCTATGGATGTTAGCGATTTGATATGGCTTAATTATGGACACTCTTTAACATCACAGGTCATCAGCGTCCCATTCAATTCAGGGCGTAAAACGACCGACAAATTTTGCTCAATGCCTCTTTTTTCTGGCTTTTTCTTTATCGTGCAGTAAATGTACGACACGAGACGCACGTCTTTACTTCCCTTCCGAAGGAAACCATGCTTAGATTTTTTACTCCCGAAAAAATGCATCGATCCTGGCCGGGATCGAACCCGCGATCGTGGGTTTAGGGGGCAAGCATGGTTACTACTACACCACTAGGACCGACAGAATGTGAGCGAACTGATTATAGTAACTCTTATTGATTTTGCTAGAGTATTGACTCAGTTAATATAAATACAACAATTCAAAACTTAAGTCTGTGCATATATCTGAGAACTCGATCGAGTGGCTTCAGTCCTATCTCTCCAGCCGACTACACCGTGTTCCAGTAGAAGATCGCTTTATCTTCTTGGAGATTGGTAGTGTGGAGTGCCGCCAACTTTATTTTATATTTATATAAATGATATAATTAACCACAATGACCCCATTGTTGGACTAAATGAAAACTTGATCTTAAATCTGGGAAAATAGTAGGCAATCAAAATGGGACATAATCGCTTATTGAACAAAATTAACCAAACAGTCTCATATCTAAGAAACTTAATAAAACAAAAGTGCCAATGAAATCGTTTGTAAAAAAATCTCGGTGTCTATTTTGACAGTAACCTTAATTGGAAAATTCAAACAAAAGAAACTAATAAAGCATATTTTCAGTATTCAATTTCTTGAAATGACTTAAGAATTTTTTATATTAAATTAAAAAAAATCACTGGCGTCAGCATTGGTTATGCCATATTTCAATTACTACGATATTCTGTTAATAGACATCTTGCACCAAGACTACATCGTGTTGACGATGCCTGCGTTCGCTATGTAGGCAACCTTTGTAAATCAGACCATATCACTCCAGATTTTGAATTGTTATCCTGACATCGACTGCATGCTAGAAGGAAGTTGCGCTCCCTCATTCTTCTGCGTTTAATTCCATGCACCTCACTTCGGCATCCCTTATCTTCTCATCACAATCTAAATACCCAACTATCACAATAACAATTATTGTTACAGTCTAAACCAAACCTCTCGCGTTTTTTAATCCTTCACAGTTGTCGCTACCCATTTCTGGAACTCTCTGTCGTCTTACATCAAAGCCTGCCGATTATAATATTGCTCGAAGATTGTTTATTTAGATAATGCAGTATTTAACAAGAACCGTGCTCAAATTGTTAAGGTTTAATGTACTGCACATGTTATAATTGCAATTGTCCCTTACAAAGTGGAAGAGAAGACCTAATTTTCTTAACTTCCCCAGGTTAAATAAATACATTTATTATTATTGTTATATTATTCCATATATGAAGGATAACACTATGCTTTCAAAATTAGTAGTAGTAGTGGACGTTTTAGAATACATTCAAATAAATACAACTGTCACACGGGTCTTACGGCTGTAGAACGCTAATATCGCCCTTATAACAATCAAAAGGGCCATACACATACATGTATAGATATTCATCTATACACATCCATACCTACTTACATACATACAAATCTACATGCATACATTCAAATATACAAACACAGCAATACATTTACATTTTCAATTAGTAATTTTATATAGAAATACATAACCTTGAATGATACTCTTGAGCCCTGATCACAAGTCCTCTCCAACTCCCCCTTCTTCTCTATAGCCATTGACCTTCTTTGTCGGGTCTTCGCTAGAAATATTCCCAAATTGTGTATCTCGCATGCACCAACACTTGCGAGCAAATGTTCAAAATTCTATTGGAATTCAGAAATTGCGGTGATAAATGCTCATTTCTTAAAATCTCCGTTTCCCTGCATTCTGCCAAAATATGCCTCCAGGTATCGCAATCTCCGCACAATGGGCAAATTCTTTCCCCGAGAGTATTAACTGTTTTGTTTCCTTTTCAAGCCCCTAAACTGAACTATGTAAGACTACTTCTTTCTTCTCTGCCACAGATGTCTAAATAATGCCCCCTCCCCCACACCGGATGTATTTGAGCCTGCAGGTTAAGTGATATTTTTTCTGCGCATTGAGACAAAATATTTTATCTATCTATAAATCAAAATTAAAAGAGCCGAATAACTTTTACATACTTAAGTATAATCTTATGACGGTAAAGGGCAAATATATGTAGTAAAGGACAAATATGTTTGATAATGGGCGTCATTGAGAACCTTTTCACACAATCTTTTAATTCCGCTGAGTTCAAGCCGCAAGCCTCTGTAATTTCGTCATCGCTTTACCGGACGTGGTAAATGATTATGTTACTTAAGCAAATATTATCTCACAACTAACTGCAATCACATAAATGTCCTTAAACCAGCAGATTATTTTATTTAGTGTATTAAAAATTGATAATTAAGTAATTCCCAGAATTCGATACTTGACAATGTTCATTCATTTTAACAGCTGTAAAAGTCATTTGCACCAAATTTTAATCCATGGGTTACATAAAAAATGATATAAAACAACGTACGTTTATTGAAAATGTGTGCATTTATAACTTCATATGAAACAAATTCATACTAATTTTTACGATTATATTTCTATGTTTATGTGTCAATTATTGTGGAATTTGAAAGATTATGTGTATGAAAATCTGAAGTATATTTTTATCCAAACCTAAATGAGTTTCATGTTGGCATCGGGGATGTGCTGTGCTTGCTTCAGAGAAAATGATTCGCTGAGTTTTAGCTTCTTGTTAGTTTTGAGATCTTTTCAACACGCATTTGAAGTACTAAATAATAAAAAATGTTGATAGATATCTCGAGATCTGCATTTGTGACTGATTACAGCTTTCTTCTTTAACCCACAATCTCAGCAAAGAAAATATGCTATGAGTGCATAAGCATATTATGATTTTTATGGAAAATATTGCATTTACGTCATATTTAACTTTTTAAATATTTTTCTCGGAATTGTAATTGCATTCTGATGGTGGATATCTATGAAACTGTATGCATTCCGCAATGTTCTCAGATACAATTATGCGACTTTAAAAGGATTTTCCGCAGCCACTGTAGCATTAAGACGTTTTATAAACCTTTTCGAGATGACTTTCCTAAGAAGATGAATAAAAAGGAAAACTAAACTCTTATATGTGAGAGAACCTTATATACGTGAGGATTTAGTAGAAAAAGAATTCTCATCCACTTCCATTTTGAATTAAGCACAAGGATTTCCACAGCGAGAGAAAACAGAATCCCCTTAGGTTTCGTTTATGTGGGGCATAGAGACGAGCTACGCATGCGCGTTCGTGCGTATGCGTTGGATGGGTACTCATGCATGAACAGGAAAGAAAGGATATCAGGAAAATGCTTTTACTTCTTAGGGGATATTATATTTTATTCTTTTTTGCCAGAATATGTGTAGCCCAATTCAAATTCACTGGCACATTTATTTAAAAAACCAAACATTATATTAGAATGTTCTACAAGCCATTGTACTGTGGAAATAAGGTTGTGGATCCCAAAAGCCGTTGCAGTAAATAATTTCATTTTTGGAACAGTTTTACAAATATAAATAAATATAAATGTGAAGCCTGTAGTCAGCATGTTAAAAGAGCACCTCTTGATCCCATAAGATACATGATCCGACAATAAATTTCTGGAACTGATCGTTACACATTGTCATGGGTATATACTTTCAGAATCTGAATTCGACACTCTCCAGTTGGTATCGTGATAAGTATTTACAATGAAAATATGCTGGAAGGGATAACAACGGCTTACAATTTCTAACAATGCAAAAGTACTGTAATTTATGAGCCATTATAACGGATATCTAAAGTAGATGCTAAATAGATAGAAGCTGACCTTCTTGCCATTGAAGAACTCGCAGTAGTTCGAAATATAGCAATTTCAATTGTGATTCTTAATCTCTGTGTTTTATCTTTATCTACTTTTATTATTAGTGTTAATTTATATATATATATGTATATATATTATAAAATCTTCCGATTTGAAACTGATTAAATACTTTAATAACGCTCCATGGTTACAATACTTTCAATACATTGGTTTACAATTACACTTTTCCTCTTAGTCTATAATTATTACAAATGAAAACTTAAGCTTATATTCAATATATTCAATAACTATGAAATGTTTTAAAACAATGTTTTATCTTGGTTACTGGGTGAACATGGCAAAGAAGGCTCCGGACCTAACAATTTAGAATGAACATCCCCCCTTATGGACTCTTCTTCCTGTGAATCAAGGATGTAGACTAGGGCACGCCACCCAGCATGGTTTCTTGACATTTAACCAGATTGATCCATTGCCAAACAAGGCCTGCTCAGGGTATCATACTAACATGGCTAGGTGAGAAAGAACGAAGAGGGAGAGGCTGGTTCATCGACTGGCAATCAAAGCAATGCGCGCAGGAACGGCACATCGTATAAAAAGTGCTTCATCTCTCTTTGTTAAATATCAGAAGTGCTTACTTTGGAAAGCTTTGCACAAATGATAGTGCTTGATTATATATTAAAAGAAATTTTATAAATAATTTATTTGAATGGCCTTCATAGCTGTCCTCATATTACTCTTGATGTCGTCAATGTCATAAAAAATGCTTCCTTTCAATATTTCTCTTATCTTCAGACACGGAAAGAAAGTCACCTGGGTCAGCTTAAGTGAATAGAGAGGGTCTTCTTGTTAACTGGTTTAAAAAAGGCTCACACACAGTGCATTCTTTATCGATCTCCTTTGGAACCATTTTTTCACTTGGTTCATTATGCCAATATTTTCGGTTAAGATCTTACTAATTGTTTCTCTATCGATGTTTACTTCTGTGCTATGCTTCTCACAGTCAAATAAATCGACCCTGGGGGTCTAATGGTAAGTATTTTGCCTCTTAGACCCAAGATCGCGGGTTCAACAGATTTTTGGGCGTAAAAGTTTGGGAAGGGAAGGGAAGTAAAGTCATGGATCCAATGTTGTACATTTACAGCACGTAGAATGTTCTCAAGCCCGAAAGAAAAGGCCTCTGAGCAAAATTTATCGGCTGTTTTACACTATGAGTTGAATAGGACGCTGATGATCTGAGATATAACACAGCTTCTATAATGACCCAAATAAATAAACATAAAAATAGCAGCCAATCAATGATTTTCAGCAAAACTAAACATTTTTTTTCAATATTTTTTACAGTTCTGCAAGTTCTGGCGACCCTGGTTTGTTCAGTGATGTTTTCTCTTCTCTCATAAATTCGTCCAATCCATTTGTACACAGGCATTTTCTTTATATTATTATCCAATAAACTTGGACTAACAGGTCCTTGATTACCCTTCCATTCTTGCCAAGTTTAAAAACATTTAATCTTTATTCATTACTCTAATCCATATTCCAACCTTCCCTCGACGGCACATAGAAACATGCAACAGCATTAATGAACGCCATTCAGCCACAGACTCCAAACATCGACACAAATACAGCTGTGAGACTCTGGTATACCCAGGTCATGAAACCTAACCGAACTATCTGTATATAAGAATACGATCCCTAGTTTACGAACTTAATTATGTTCTGTGTACTGCTTACTTAGGAAGTGCTGTCGCCGCATCCGGAAATGGGAGATAGATTCGCCAAGTGTAAAGTTAGTATTTTATTTTATTTACTTTTTACTTCAACCATAAAATGATACATGTATTTTATATTTATAATAATAAGTGTAATTTGTGTTATAAAAATGATGAAAATTATGCTCCTCAGTGGCAATACATTGCCGGCTTTTGCATTGGAAATTTCTGTTTTTCATCTACGTTCGCTGTAGGACACGATTCTTGTCATTGAGAGATCCTGTATCTGGTAATTTTACAAACATTGGAGAAAAGTTCTTTACCTCGTACATAGTGCAAGGATTTTTTTTTTTTTTTTTTTTTTTTTTTTTTTTGCGAATCGCTGTATCGCCTTCCTACAAGAACATGTTTAAAAATAGTTTTTCAAGGTTCAAATGATTTACGCATAATGAAAGAGCCGAGTGACATAGTCTCTCTCAAACTAACTACAAGCTGTTACTTGCACGTGCATTTTAGGCCTTGACAGCTGAGTTCTCCCAATAATCAGCGTAGAAAATGTTAAAAAATAAATTAATTGAATATAATGCGTATTTTTTTTTTTTTTACAATTCGTTGCAGTTAAGTCTGGAAGAAGACGCAAAGTAAATAGTTGTAAGCTTATTAACAAAATGTACAGAATGTAGTTTGAAGACATATTTTTGAGAATTAATACAAGTATATTCAATATCTGTCAGTGAAGTATATATTCTCAAATCCTCTAGAAATGAATCAAACGTCTATATCTTTAACCTTAGTAGAAGCCAATAGTACATACTTTTCCTTTTCATCAATCTTGGATGCTAATTTTAAAGTTCGAAAGTTTGTTTTATACGATAAAAACGAACATACTATCCACCTAAGGTATGCTTGTACTCAGTATTTTACCTATCTATACAAACTTAAGTCTACAGCCATTAGGAATAGCGCAGATCATTATAATTATTAAGTAGCTCAGGAAACGTATAATGTGTACAAATAACGCTCAGTAAGCAGAGCAGCTAACTACACAGCGAGTTGAAATTGACCTATGGAGCAATAATATTTGTTTCCATTAAATCGGATTTCAATAATACTCTTAGCAAATATTTGATATAATTGTGAATCAACTTTTGAAACTGACTATAGCACACACACGCATGCGCCTATGCACAAAAACACACACAGGGAAACTGGCCTCCCGTATTTTAAATGAAAGTATATTTCGCTGCAATATGTTGATGGAAAAAGTTTTGTTTAATGATCGAGTTGCTATTACCTTAGATCTTTTGTACCAAGTTATGAAAAATAAGTGACAACGCGGCCGAAATTGTTCAGGGAACTTGGTGACTTAAATTTCTAAAGCATTTGTTTTAATAAATGATAGAAATACCCTGAAAATACCTCAGGAGCAGGTCCCAACCAGAATCAGCTGGAAACGCAATTACTAGGCTGTCGTGAGGTCGATGTTCTATGCTTAGATGCCACATTTGCTTTCCTTTACTCGTTTTAAAACCTTGTTCTCCAGGTGAGTCTTCTTGCATTTAAAATATAATGCATATCGGTCATTTAATGTATAAGCTATTTAATAAACTAAAGCAAATGGCAATCCCAAACCAGAATTTACTTCTTCCGATATATGTTAAAGCAAAGGTACAAGTTTATTTGTTCAAAATGTATATTTGATAAATTCTGTTCTAAATGCAATTTTGTTCACTTTTCCTTCCTTTGTACACAGTACAATTTACAAATTTCTCGCTAACCATATAAAAGCCTTGATGCATATTTTAATATTTTAAGCTCTACGTTTCAATTGATTTATATCTTGAGAATCTCGCCTATTGTCATAAAACTTTGTACAGATCTCCTTTTTTATGTTTTAATGTGATGTAAAATGTTAACACGCAGCAAAAAACGCAAAAATCCGTGACACTGTTCTCTTGCACACCCTCTTCACTACGTCTCTGCCCAGCATATTCCCCTGCCTTTCTCTTTATACAGTTGACAAGGTTCTTGGAACTGGTATATTTGTTGTGGTGGCTATTCTCAAACCCATAATGGCAGATTGGATTTACATCTGTTATCATGATACAAGATAATGACCGTTATAATTATTGGGTGTTCTTGAAACAGTTTAGATATTTAAACTATAGTCATGGAATGGTATAGGGATTCAAATGAGTTAAAGTACTAACATCACTGTTTAATTCTGTAAAAAGTAAAGGATATATACCAGAAAGTTGGAGAAAAGCAACAATACAGCCAATGTATAAAGGAAGAGGGGATAAGGAGAATCCTACCAACTATTGGGGTATAGCTTTATTATCTAATGTGGGAAAAATCTATACAGAGATCTTAGCAGATAGACTCCAAGAATGGGCAGGGAAATATAAACTTTTTTCATAGTTTCAAATGAGTTTTAGGTAAAGAAGACGAACTGTTGATAATGTATTTGTGATAAAAACACTAGTAAATAAGTATTTAAAGAACAAAAGAAAATTGTATATGACTTTTATTGACCTAGAGAAAACCTTTGATAGAATAGAGCTGATATTATTGTGGAACAAATTAATAAAGAAAGGGGTAAGTAATCAAATGGTGACTGTTTAAAAGGGTTAAATAGGGACAATACTTTCTGTGTGAAATATGAGAAAGGGACAATAACCAGAGAAATGCATCAAAAATAATAAATATAAAAGGACTAGGATAAGGATGTAAGTTAAGCCCAAATTTAATTTAATTTATTTATTGATGATATATTACAAAATATGAACAATACCAATTATCATTTTTGCCTGTAATAGATAATATACATGAACTTGGTCTGCTTTTCGCTAATGATTTTGTAGTACAGTCCATATAAACGGTTTAAAACTATCTTTACAGGAAATAGATGCATATTGTGCAGAATGGGGATTAAGTGTAAACGAAAAGAAAACACACATTGTAGTGTTTAAGAAAGGAGGAAAATTGAGGACAGAAATAATAATGTAAGAATAGCACTACAGCACTATAAATGTAAGAATTAAACACCATGTGCTAACATGTAATTGTCAACTTTAAGGATAATCTAGATAAGATTATAAACATAATATTAAAACCAAAAAACCAAAAATATCTATGAATGGAATGGAATTTTAATATGTATATATCTATCCTAGTTTTTTCCTTGTGCATAGGTAAGAAAGTTCTTATAACATAATATAAACAATATAAAGCACGAAAAGCATTCAAGAAATCATATTTTGTATTTTATTTTATAAGATTTATTATTAAATTAAACGCTTTATTAGTACACATTTATAGTCAAAAATATTTGAGCCTTTATCCTTTACTTAGCATAAGAATTTTTTTACTTTTATTTTACTCTGTATTACATTAGTGTGGTAAATTGTCATAAAAACACGAGTCTCGGTATTACTGACTTTGATTCTTGAAGATGCTACCACTTTCGTTCAGGTGTTTTGAGTCTATCATTGTAAATATTTTGTGGAATTTCAAATATATTTCTTTTGTTTGGTCGCTGTATTGGCATTCCTGACATCCATTATAGTTTACTCCTGTTTCTTCGCCCAGGATAGTATTGCGAAGCTTTTTAGGGGTAATATTTGAACAAATGAAAAGTAAGATATGTGACATCATACGACTACAACAAAGTTTCCTTAGCTTTGTTGTGTGTAGTCTTACTAGAAAATTAAATATCTTTATTATTCATTTTCTTTCAGTACAGGTTTGGACAGAGTATATCTCAATCTCATGGTGCCCTTCACCAAATAGTTAAGTCGTTTCTGCACTATTTTTCAAATCAAAATGGAGTAGAAAGTTTGACATGGCAGAGTTTTTATTCTGTTAGACACAACCGTCACTGTAAAATAATCTGGGCTTAGGTAGCTCTCTTCACAAGCCACAGTTCCCCTTCTGACCAGTTCTACTGTAATTAGTAGCATGATGGTTTCCCACTTTGTAAGTTATAAAATTGTGGCAACAAAGTTTGCTATGCATATAGCACCAACCTGAAAAAAGGAAAAGTCTGTCGTTATCATATAACATTTACGTAATGTATCTGTTCTTTCTTTGCTTAACTGAAGTTTTGTTCTTTTGAATTGTATGCATCTTCCGGTCTTCCTCTGAAATGTTGTCAATCTTGCAACATTCATACATGAAATAGCGAAAAATTGAAATTCAAACTTTTAGCTGATAGTGGAGGAACCGATAAGGCCCTTATCGGTTTCACTGCAATTTTTCATATAACTACCATTTAGATGTAAAATTTGATTGCAGATAGAGCTTGCTGCTAATCTTTAGCAATAATGCATAGTAACTGTTGAACGATGAACCCAATGAACTATTCTTTTTCTTTTGCCTTTCCTGTTACTTATTCAGCATTGTCTATCATTTCTTTGCTAAATTTGTGGTTGACTGCTCTTTTATCTATTGCATCATTAAGCTTACTTTGTTCTCTTGTTCTTTATCTAATTATGAGTTCTCCATTTACATATTCCCAAAGTGTTCAAGAGCGTGTTACAGTTCTTGTATTTCCAATTTTCAAATAATATACATAAGTAGAAGATTTTTTTAGGTGAAAGATGTCAACGGGAGAATATATGTTAGTTTTTCTTTGCTTCAAATCCAAATTCTTCCAAAAGTAATGAAATGTAATTTTCGTGCTATTTTATGTTAGTTCTGAGCATTAATTCTTATTAATCTTATGACTATAGATCTATAAGGATGTTGTATTCTCCTATCTTTGTGTCCAAATGCTCAGTAACTTTTCCTTCTTTGCTTCAGTGGTATCCTGTACTCACTTATCCTACCATTTTGTCTTTCTTTACTATATTAATTTCCCGTCCTTTAAGGTCTGCTTTTCGATTTATTTTTCTTTGGTTTGCAGTTTCGCTATAGTCCTGCATTTCACAGGTAACATATATTGTGTTCTCTGGCATATAATCTGGATTACCTACTATCTCTGAACCACTATCATTATCTGATGAGCATGCAGCCGGTAAAATTATGTTTTAGTTAGTCGCCAATACACGATTAGGGGCTGTGCACTAACTCCGGATTATTGTCTTCGTCTGATAGGAGCATTCTGTAATGTTATGAATGTTCGATTCCCCGACATAATCTGAATCATCTACTAGCTGCGAGTCACTTTTGTCTGATAGTAGAGCAGAACTAAGGATTTTAATTAAGGTAACACAATGGACTCGGGATACAATATTTATTTCACTATTTCATATTTGATTTAAATCTGTGTTCTCTGCTTCCTATTTTTCAGAAAATTTGTCAGTAACAATTCCTTAAGGAGATGAAAATTCTGACAGAGAACAATGTCCTGTTACATAAGCTAGCACTGTTATACTATTGCCATATCCTTCAAGGTTATTAACGTTAGATTTTCAAGAGATACCAGATAATATGTAGTTACTTGCACTAAATGCGTTTCTAAACAGTGAGAGTTAATATTGCTGTAAATAATAATCTCTATCCTCCTCTTTCGACAATAAAAACGGAGATTAGCTGACATCGCAAACTACAACAAAACGGTTTACAGTGCCATAGCCTACAAACTTCTATGCAAGAATCAATTACCGGTGCTGTAGTCAGAAATGAAAATGCTGTGAAATAATCAGATTTCAATAGCTGTTTACTTATCAAAAATGAGACAGTAAGTTGCATTTTTCAAATTTGTAGCTAGTGTTGATATCATGAAATAGTCCCTACGATCCTTCCCCCCCCCCCTGACTGAAACATAAGTTTAATGTAATTTATGTCGGCCTAATCATAATATTTCATGTATCTTAGTGATATGTATACCTGGTATGTATATATTTGTAATAAGGCATAAATGTAACGTGTAAATTGTACGTCAACAAAAGGGAAGTCTCCGGTGTTAACTGCCTACATTAGCTTGGAAGCCGAGAGTCATATAACATCTTCACAATAGTAGAAAAAAAACCGGAGTGTATCGTGTGAAATCGCCCCTTTAATAAAAAAAACTGCTAGGGCAAGATTAGTAAACGAAAGGACTTTAAATTCGTTAAAGGGATCTGACCCCAACCGGTGGTTGTATAGGGAGCCTTTTAAACTGGCCAATGTCGACAAAAGTTTTAAACTTTCAAATAAAGAACGTTATGTACGGTAAGTGAATTTTAACCAGATAATGATAGATGTATATTTCATTATTTAAAGAAAGGCGCGAGTCTTGCGCATGCTTTTGGTTTGTTCTAGTTAAGTTGGTTTGAATTTAATGTTTAAGGGAGGCGGTAGCTCTAATGGGGCATTCAGTTCGCATTTGTTCATTGCTCGGAGGCAGTATTAAGTTCTTTACGCGTCCAGATACAGACATTTCGCAAAAGTAGTGGTAAGTTCGACGTTTCTGAGGCACGCAGTTATAAGATCTATACGCGGCAAGATACCGCTGTTCGGACTACTCATAAGTTCGACTTTCGATTTCACGCGCCGCAGCACTCATCTATAAGTTTCACACGCGACAATTAAGTTTGTACAGACATAGGCAAGTCTATCGTAAGCAAAAGAGAAATATTTTGGACATAATAAAATACTAATATATATTATGTCGCTTCGCGTGCTCAGTTATACTAGTGAATTCCTCTCCCGGTTCTGTAGAGTTCCAATCAACAAAATAGCAGAATCACTTAAGAAAGCAATGTTAGAGGTTAGGCAACAGCACCGAAGCGAACTATAATCAATCTATAAAACCATTATAAACTTGGCTCCCAACGTAGGGCCACCTATGGAGCCTTCTCAATCATGGACGTTAACAATTACATTTAGTTGCCCAGGAAAGTCAATCTCGAAATTTTATCTCAAACGCTATACACAGTTATTATTAATATAAGATGTGTAAGTGCAAAACATTAGCCGCTTATATAAACAAAATGAGTATGGAAAATTTGATTTCTCCATTTTGAAAGGGCGCGTACCTGGCCACAGCAGTTGAACAGCATTCTTCCATGGATGCCGCCTTCTTTTCTGCTCCTCGATCATTCGCCCATGTTCACCCAGATAAAATGACAGTTTGTGAGAAGACGGATGAGTTTGCGATAAGGGCTAAATCTTTGTTCACACAATTTTTATTCGTATGAGCAGTAAATAGTTTGCACTTGTATATGTCTAAGTGTAAAGTTTGAGGTGAGCTACCTTGTTGTCTTGTCAGAGATGATTTTCATTCGACTCTTGGAACATAGCAATTAGCCAAGGTATTCGGCTGGCAGAGTTCAACGCAAATTGCGGATGCCCCCGTCTCTTAGTAGCATCATACAATTAGAAATCGGAACTAATAATAAAATTAATTTATCTATACTGCAATACCTCTCCATAAGCTAGCGAAAGTTCCAGCCAAAACTACAAAAGGATCTGAGCAGTACATGAACGTAAAAGTAAGAAGTTGGTTCTCTATACTAAATTAACTACAGGACAAGAAAAGCGAACGAAAGGCTGTTTTTCTGGTTGAAAAAGAAAGGAATAGGTAAACAAAAAAGAAAGAAAAACGTACTGATCAAGACAAGCGAGGGAGATAAAGATGGGGATATACGGATCCCAAGAGCCCTTGCTTGCTGCAAATATATATAAAACGAGAGGCAATGGGTAAAAATCGAGTTGAAAAACTTCCTCTATTTCTTTTCGCAGGCAAAGTAAGCCCTTCCCACTCTCCTTCCTTTCGCACCTCCACTCGCTGTTTTTTTTTTTCCTTCCCCTCCATAACCCTCACCACGAGTAACACAGAGTGGTTCTGTCCGACTCCCGCTCGCTGTCGGACAGAACGAACTCTCCGCCGGTCTGCATCACGTGCGCAATGGGAAGAGAGAAATTTCAGAGCGGCACGTAGAGGTCCCGGACTGAACTGGACCAAAGACAGATCAGTCGTTGTTGTGGAACCTGGCAGGCACGTACATATAAACACGATGTGCCAACTCCGATGCTAGCTCCGGGTAATTGAATCAGCAAACAGCGTAGCGGCGGCGCGTGGTACCCGAAAACACGTCTCTGGCCACTTTCCCTTAAGAGGAGATGCAAATCAAGTAAACCTCCCCAAATGGCGATCGTTGTGCTGCGCTAAAATCGAAACGTGTTCTGCTGGCTACATTCAGAAATTATAATGTCAAGATGGGAGCAAAATTTACTTGATACATTCTGACTTACAGCATAAACGAATGCATGACATTCTAATGTGCACAGCGATTGTGGGAGAGGAGGCTAGGTTATCTACGCTATTTCAAGTTGAAACTAACGATATTAAAATTAAAATAATACTCAACGAAAATGATGTTGGAATATTTCAAAACAACATACGTTGCTAACATCTAGATATCAGTAGATATCTATGGTTCCCAAATGTATAACATAACCATACCAAGGTGTATGCATGGAATAAGAATGTCATTTCAGCTATATTTTAAGATAGTAACAACAAACTGTGCACAACTGACAGGGCATCCGGAGTGGAGTAGTATCAACATAGTACATCTTGACTCACAAAAACATACTTTATTGTCGAATTGAAGATTGATGTACAAAAGGGTGTAGTGGCATTATTTATATACCGAGAGAGCCAAAAAACGTATACACACTTTCACAGTAGATATCTACTTAATATATTTCAAAGTTGGACCGAAAAACAACAGTAATGTGTAGTATGATGTTCTGTAAACAGATGTGACTGACATTACGTGATGCTAGTGTTGCTACAACAAAATGGAACTAAGATTATCGTTTGAACAGCAGAAAGCAATTTTGAAGTGGTATTGAAAAACCGAAAGTGTTGTTGAAGTTCAAAGGCAACGGAGACGTGTGTACAGAACAGAACCGCCAACGCGAGTAACAATTGTACGCATTCGAGACAAATTTGAGACTCGTGGTACCGAATGCGATGTTACAAGGACGGGTCTGGAGACCTCGCACAGTAACAAGCTCCGCGTCCTCGGCTATGGTTTTGGGACGTTTTGAACACTGACTTCAGAAATCTACAAAGCAATGTGCACATGAGACTGGGAATAACAGAACAGGTGTACGTCGTTTTTTAAAACAGTAAAGTTGAAAGTTTTCATCCCAAGACTTTTGCACGCATTTATTGAAGATGGCCCTGATCGGAGAATGCAGTACTGTGAGTGGTTTTGGAACATGTTGCAGGAGGATGAGGCCTTCATTGAGAAAGTTGTTTGGTCCGATAAGGCACAATTTAAGTTGAAAAGAACTGTTAACCGGAATAACTGTGTCTACTGGTGTGCAAACAATCCACGTGTTATTTTGGAAAACGCTTTTAATTTACCTGCAATTAATGTTTGGTGTGAGTTGTCATTTAAGGGTCCAATTGGACCATACTTTTTTGAAGCAACAGTAAATGGCTCAATGTATCTGAGCATGATACCCACATCCGTGTTATCCGCCATTCATGCACACTATGGAAATGAATTTTACGTCCAACAAGATGATGCACCGTCACATTACCACGAGGTGTGCGTGCACACCTTCATGACAATCTTGTAAGGCACTGGATAGGACGAAGAGGTTCGACTGAGTTTCCACCGAGTTCTGCGGATCTAACTCCGTTGGACTTCTACCTTTGGGGAACTCTGAAGGATGTTGTATACCGTAGAAAGCCAGCTACATTGGCAGCACTTCGGGAAGAAATTGAAAAGCCATGTGCTGCAATCGCTGAGGACACTTTCGCAAACTTTGCTCAATCAGTAATTCAACGTATTCAGAAGTGTATGGACGCCGATGGTGGGCATTTTGAGCAACTATTGTAACTGTAAAAATTTAAGATGATTAGTACTCATCATTTTCTGTTTCTGTGCATTCAGTTTTGCTATGTTAAGTTTTTTCTTAGCTTGAAGTGTGTATACATTTTTGGCACTCTCTGTATATATACAAATGCGATCAAATTAAGAAAGCTTGATTTATTCCTTTTTTTTAATTTTAATATCACTGGAGTGTCTCTGCCAAACGAAAGGAAGAAGGTTTTTCTTTACGTGTCTGAAAAAATAAATGTTTTACTACATTCATTTATAAGAACGTAACAATTTTATTTGATATGATAAATGACCTTCATTTATATTTTATAGTGCTACATGTTTTCACTAATTTTAACCAAACTGCGAGTCATTTTCTTTGTGGGCTTAATGCCATTGCTTAACATTACTGCGTTCTAGCGAATTTTCTTGTATTTTATAACTAGGGAATGAACTCATCATTCCCTTACTGAGACATGTTATAGATCGGAGTACATATAGAAGGTTAAGTAAATGGTTCCTTTGTGTTTTTTTTTTCTTTACACATGCTTCAAAAAAATGAACGCTTTTATCAAATAGAATTTATTGAACGTATACAAAATTAAAATGCATTTTTTCTATTGCAGATAAAAATTTTAAATCACTTAGAAACCAATAATATATTCAGAAAACATTACAGCATTTTTAATCAAAAACAATCAATCACAATGGAAATAGCATCTCCCTCATGTGTTAATGTTGCAATGCTATTCCTGTATCACTTGGGACACTATAAAATAAACTTTACCATCACCTGAAAATAAACTCAAGTCAAGAAAATATAATGCCAGAATTTCATTCGATCAGCATTTCGAAACTTAAAAAATTCAAGAAACGGAAATGAAAATCCGATCGTATCAAGGTAATAAGCCCTTGAAATCTTGTTTTTTTTTTTTTTTTTTGTCTCTTCTGTGCGAAAGCAGTCATGAGTTCAGCGCTATCAATGTGATACTTAGGTAACATTAAACATATGTTGGAGGAGAGACAGAGAAAGAGAAAGATTGTTGCTGCCAAGAAACAACGAATCACTGAACCCCAAGCATTTGAACATGTTTTTAAGGCTTGTACATAAAATTAAAATTCTTTTATTCTTCTGTTAGCTAAAAACTTTAAAATTAGTTCTACGATTCCTACCGTTCCAAAATTTAGGGAAAGTGAGATATATTTCCTTGCTTTAAAGTGATAAGGATTGAAGAAGAGACCGTTTCTAATTTGGACATCCATTTTCACTGTTTCATTTTGCTGTTTGTGGGGTCAGGAGGGAATGCTATGGAAAGTGCTTCCATTTAACTCCACAGGAGTCGCGAGAAATCTATCTCCAGGTGCAGCGCATGCATAGAACAAAAAGACAGATATGGAATGAATAGGTCATCCGATGTCTTGCTGTATGAAGACGAAAATTGCTTACACGTCAATTATGGTAAAAGTTTCAAGCAGCGTTAACTCTGTAGATATTTTCGGAAAGGTTAGAAAGTAAAATGGAAATCAAAGCTCGAAGAGGCTTGTTCCTGTTCAACATATGGCGCATTCAAGGAAATGTAATAACAAAGCTGGTGTGAAAAGTTTGGAAGAGGTTACTCGTTCGATGAACCGCCATGCATTAGTATCTTTCACTTCCAAGACATACTTCAATGTGAAGATATAATAAAAGTGAATGTACAATAAAGGGGGTTGATGACTTGAGACATTTGTCTCAGAAAACAAGAAGGCATGAAAATTCGAAAAGCGCTATACACCCACAGCTGAAATGAAACATTTTTCGCACTCAAGACGTTATTTAAGCTGTGGTCTGGGCAATTTATACAGTAGAAAAATGGCCAGTTGCGAAAAAATTAATAGGTATATGCTACTTTGTAAAATAAAGCGGTTCTTTCGACCATCTTTCCAATCAATTGGTGTATAAAAAAAAAAAAAAAACGAACTGTGGCACTAAACACTTAACGCTAAGCGCACCTTCTATCCCTAACCTAATATGAACCTCTAACATTTGAGCTTCTTTTCTTAATTCTTGAGCTTTGATCTTGATAACTAAGCTTTATAGCAGCATACAGAATAATAGTTCGCATGTCTCCAGTAATACTCTGTAGCTGAGACAGTGATTATAGAGATACATGTCAAAGACTAATTCTTATGCATAGTCTCAAAGCTAATAAGTCTACATAGAGAAAAATACGGTACTGTTGGATCTTTCAGAACGAAATCCAAGTATCACTACATTATATAACAAGAGATGTGATTTTAAGTGAATTTGCAGGTTTAAAGTTATTAACAATAAAGTTATAATTATTAATCTCCATTAGTATTCTAGAGGACTTTGTTTCTCCGTTCTATACAGGATATTAATTTAACTACACCATATTAATTTCACAGAGATTGTAGAGTGGTGTTAGACAAGCAATTTGTAATGGGGGGTTTATAGTGTCCCTGTTTAAATTTTAAGTAATTGCACTGTTTCTTAATATCAGTATGTCACTGACCAATGAATCTTCCATTCAAAACGATACTACACAATAACGTACAGAAATTGTGGAGCAGTCGGTATGATACTGACGTCAAGTGAAAGCTGATAGCTATTTTATTAAGTTCAAAACTCGTTAATTACTTACTTTTACATTTGCTTTTTATATTTGAACATACTTCACCATATCACCACAGATGGCCGAGGCCGTTAAGATGCGGACTTGTGAGCAGGAGGTCTGGGGTTCGAATTCACCAGGACCGTTCTCCCTATCTGAGGTTTTTTTGAGTTTTTTTTTTTCAGTTCTCATATATGGAAAATGCTGGGGAGGTACCCTGAACTTAGGCCTTCAACGTTTCATTCCTTAAAAAAAATCCTTTCCCGGTTTACCATTTCATTTCATGTACCAACCGTGTCCACTGCCTATGGTTCCTCAGTATTAAAAACGAGTGTTAAACACTATTAAAAAAAACTTCACCATAAAATTAAATAAAAAAAAATATCAACTACGGAGAGTCCGAACTTTTGATCATTTAAACCATTAGGACACACAGTTAGGTGGATAGTCCCCTATAGAGCAAGCTAAATAACACGATTGCTCAGTTAACTGTTACTCGATGTCGTACTGTCATATCATTAGTCCGAGATTTTAGATACTTTTTACAGCACTAAATATTGAAAACGCTGGTGACAAACTATTGCAAATGGACATTTCCTCACTTTTTCATTGATACTTAATAATACCTTTAATTTAAAAAAACCTTTAATCCTAGATTAATAAAATTATTTCTTTAGTAAAATTGATTGAATTGAAAATTTGAGAAATGAAACAGATTCGAAACAGATTCGTTCTCGAAACAGATTTGAAGACGCTCTAAGGGAAGTTTTGGCTTATCTCGCTTTAACACTGCCTTATTAACATCTAATTTGTACTTTTTATCACCATGTAACTGCGTTATTTTTCTTCCTGGTTATTTTTAGTTATTTTCCATCTCAAATTATTTATTCAATGTTCTATACTCTCTAAAATGACTGTGATGTAGATCATTAACACGTAATATATATAATAACAATATCTAGATAAGCAGGAAAATGATAAAACATTTGAAAAGTCACAGATTTGCTATCGCAATATTTCTAATAGCTCGTGTCCTTCTTAGGCAAGAAGACTTGATTGTTGTTTTAGTTACATTTCATTGTGTTACTTTATTTTTCATTTATATTATATACATTTTTGAATCAGTAAATTCTCATTTTGTCACTAATTTTACCTCATTCTTTTTTCAGAAATCTATACAGAGTTCGAAAACTAAGCGTTCAAAACCATTGCATCTTATAGCACAGAAATGTACAAAGATATCGTTAATTGTCTAGAATTAAGGATTTTATTAAACTTATCTTTCCACTTAGTTTTAGAGAGGGGTTACGTATAAATACTCTGATATATGAAATACTCCTATATTATTTGCTTTATATGGGCAAACCCCTTTTGGGGTTTATAGAAGTAATAAATATGTTGTTTATGAAAGTGAATAATACACATAATTCAGTTTCATTGAATATTTACTGCTTTAAAAAGATGTTATATTTCAAGTGCATAATTTTAAATTTTTGGGAGAATAATTATAAAACTGAACAGTATGATGTTATATTCATAATAATTGCTATTAAACATAAAGAAATTTGTTATCGTTGATATGTATTTGAACTCCAGATTTCAATAATGTTATGTGTTCGTAGAATTATGCAGCTTTTAAAGATGTTTTCTTTGTTCATACAACACTTTTCAATTTACTTATTTGTTTTTATTATAAATCAGAATATTCTGTAGGAAGTATAAAAATATTAGAATTTTCTATTTCCTATTTTCAATTTTTTTTACAAGACCTCTGCATTCATTGGGGATGTTTTATAAAACATAGATTCAAGGAAACTTTGAATTTTATTTGTTATAGTATATTAAAACATTTTGATAAAATATGATCACAATATTAATCACAGTGAATAAGAAAAGGTTCAACTATTTTTGAATAAATTATAGTATCATTTAAAATATTCCCACTTGCTTTTTTTTTACGGAATATCTTGGTCTGGCAAATCTCGCTACGCATATTTCTCGAGAATTCTATATTAAAAACCTTCCGAAACCTCGTTAAATTTAGGCGCCCCACTGAGTTTGGTATATGCGACGTTAACAATTAAAACCAGCTACCAAACTCAGTTAAGTGGATACCTAGGGAAAAGAATAACATGGGGGCAGTAATTAAGAAAGTTGTAAAAGGGCTGTCATCACTAGCTTCTCACTTTCTGCTAACGAGGAAAGAAACGTTACTAGTTATCTGTAACACGGAGGGGGGAATGCATTCGCATAGATTCCTTCTGAAGCCTCAGCCATGCTGGATAAGCGATGGTATTGGTCTGTATAAAAAAAGTTGATTTCAAGGTTAGGTGTAGCCTTGAAAGAGACTATTGATTTCACGTCACCCAAATATCGCAAATTTGTATAGGTTGTACCCAAAATGTTCTTTAAATTATAAAATGGTATTGCGTCGGTTCAGATCTAATTAACTATGCTGTCTTCTATACGGTTTACACCATAATTATATAGCTTAAATAACATAGATACATGCTTATTCATTATCGTATTCCCCTTTGAGTAAATTGTAATGAAACCAAATATTATTTAATGCTTATTGCACGCTTTACTGTAGCGAAACAAATATGAATTTGGTTATAAATGTGGTTTTATATATCTGAAGAAGAAAACGTATAATAGGGAAATATTACTAAAGACTTCATAATGTATTAAGACGATTGTTCTTTAAATATATGCTCTAGACAAGAGGTGACACACTAGAATCAAATACGTTCTGATCTTCAAACAATTGTGAAAAGTACAAAAAAACCCATTGAATATGTTTTTTTTTTTTTTTTTTTTTTTTTTAAGAAATTTGAAGGAAATGTGCATTTCGCACTAACGCTGTCTTCTATACGAAATAGAAATCTGAATTTGAGCATTACAAGCAATTTTATCAACAACGCAATGTACGTGCAAATTTTATTAAAAGGAATAAATGAAAAGTGTTATAGTTTTTCTGAGGTTGAGAACATGCCTAATCGTACTGTGTTTATAAAATTTTGCATGGACAACAGCATAGGTAAAGCAAAATGGTTGCCGTATTTTTAATAATAGGTAAAAATTATATTTTACAAATATTCCTACATAGAGTCTATAAACGCCTTTATCTCATTTTATAGCTATGGATGAAACATGAAAACAAAAGAATAATAAAACAAATGTATTTATCCTAGTAAAGGTGTAACAAAGAAAGTAAAAACAATTTCTTAAACTAATGTTTATTGTTACTTTGACTGCATTGGTCTTTTCGCGGCGTATGCATATTGTGGACTGAAATAAAATATTAATGATGGCACAAATGAGTTAGGTGTCATAGCTTAGTGAATGCTATTTGCCATTAATCTTCTCAGGGTAAGGAAAAACTCGGAAAAATACTTTATCCAGACAGCTAACCTAACTGAGATTTGAATCCAGGGTTTCCGAATTACCAGTCGCAAACGCTACTACCAGACCAATGAGGTGGTCTAATAATATTGTGAAACATTTTGGTGGATGTATGTAGGATATAATTTATCAATTCTTTAAAAAACATGAACAGTGACAGAAACAGAACAAGTATAAAACGACAATTTAATCGTTTCGACAACGCAATTAAGAGGAAATGTAAAGTACTTTTTATTTTTAACCGCAATAACTTACCAGTTGACAAATGATACGGCAAAATTACATAAATTACATCTCCAGGTACTCTTGTTATTTAGCTGCTTTGAAGCTTATACTATTTCCAAACTTGAAAAGATGGCTGGCTGCAAAGAAAGTTTAATTCAATTCTGACGTAATTTATGGTATAGATGTTTTTTTTTTTTTTTTTTTTTTTTGGTTAGCTGTTTTTCTAAAGGAATTAAAATAAATGGTTCAAGCTAAATAAAGATGGCGTACAAAAACAAAAAGAGAGAGACCAGGCGCTTAATGAACCATGGTACAGTTTGAGATCACCAGAGCTAAATGAACGAAGATTATGAGGTTTATGAAAATAATTTACTGAATATAAAAATTCAAAGTTCGAAATATTAAGGGAAAAGGTATGTTTTAGAGAAATGAAAAGATAACTAAACAGTTTTAATAATATTAAATATTTACATTACAAAAAGGGGGTAATCAATCTGGACTCATAGAGTAGCAAAATGTCAGTTCACAATGGTATGTTCAGGGAAAAATGACAGAAACTTTTCAAAAGAAACAATATGTAAATATAATATAAATTGTAAAAAAAAGTTTAATGGCTGGTACAGAAATATGACGTATAAAGGCTAAATAGAAGATAATGTTTTATTTAAGAAAAGAGAGTTCTTTAATTCTTTAAGTATTTCTGCTGGATGTTCTGAATACAAGAATTAGAAATTAAGCAATGAATAATATATATATATATATATATATATATATATATATATATTATAAAATAAAATAAAGTAACCCTATTAACAATGCAACAAATTAACAGTAATTATAAGACAAGTATCTTCTTGTCATAGAAGAACTCTAGTAGTTTGAAATATAGCGATTACAAGTATGACTTTCTTTTAATCTTTTATCCTTTTCTGCTTTTATAATTACTGTTAATTTATTACATTATATATGCATATTAATTTAAGTTTATAATTCCTGAAAATAATGAGGAAAATAGGTTACCAAAGAAGACTTTTAGAATGAGTACTACTTGACAAAAAAAAAAAAGGTAGTAAAATAAAAATTGGGACGAAAACATCGGTGAAAACAATTAATGAAACGATAGAGAGGGTTGCGAGAGATATAGGAAACTTATACACAAATAATTTTAACAAGCTGAACTATAATAGACACGAGAAGATGAGGCAATACAATAAAAATTGTACAATTTATATATTACGATAATTGTCCTTGTAACGAAAATTTGTATTTAAAGCAATTTATATCTTTCGGAACATGCCTGTGATAATTTTTTTCAGATGCAGTATTTACGTAACGAACTCAAGAGAAATTTCAAATCCTCCAATGGATAATAGCCAATATTTTAGAAGTACATAAAAGCTGCTACTAAATAAGTGAATGTTTAACTTTAGCCGCGTTTGCTTAGCAAAGAATGCTATTTTCATTGATTAAAATCTCTGACAAAGACCGGTATACGTAATAATAAGAACTTATTTTTACAACAGTTGTATTTTGAACTTATTTTAAGTAAAATAGTTGTGAAATATCGCGAAAGGTACTCGTAAGATAAAAAATAATTTGTTCAAATTATTTAACTACTATAAACCGCAAAATTTACTGATTTACTATCAGAATTGATAAAGCGTAATTCATTTGTCCGCCCCTTGGTAGTATATACAGTTTTTTTCTATATATTATATTCGGTGCAACATTCTTTAATTTATTTGTTGCATACACAATCGGTTAAAAAGTTTTTAACAACCATTTTAGTCCATGACACATGCAATGGACACTTAAATAAGCGCTGTAAAGCTAAATTGAGGGCATCTCTATGCCACAGCATTTACTACTGATGAAATATCAGGAGAATGTGGAAGAAAGGAACTGAGTCAGGGAGGAAAATCTTGGCGTGATTTGAACGTAGACCTCTCGATCACAAGTCTGTATTTTAGCGACCCCGACTTTCAGTATCAGTAAGTTTGATTGCTACTAGTGATTTTAATTGCATTTATGAAATATCTCTATTGTTTTTGTATCAAAATTAATAAATTGCTTAACATCCTACATTAGGGTATAACAAATAGTTATTTGACATTTTTTAGTTTTAGTGCACTTTAGTGTTAGTGCTAATGCCTGTAATGACCCAATGTATGCAAATGTATGCACCTGTTTAGATTCCCAGATATTGTCCAAAACTTTTAACAGCTTTAAATATTCAATGAAGCTGTGAAATATATTTACATTTTTATAAAGTAGCGAGTCTGCATAAATGTTGAGGAAATGGATCTGGTATCATTTTTATTACAAAGCCTATTATCCACTCCAACATTCAAAGGTCATAAAATAAATGCAAAAGTTGAAGGTAAAGGGCTTTCATGAAAAGAGAAGTGTAAATTACGAAATGAACGATCCAGCTGAGGAGATGTATCAAGTCTCTGCACTTATTTTATAATACTTTCTAAATGGACTCTATATTGAGCTTGATTGACAATGAGATTATTTGAGTTACGGGCAGGCTTAGAGGGGCTGTGTACTGGGAGAAGTTAGTCGCCAAAACCGCGTAGCATCTTTGCAGATAGCAGGTTGTAGTTAAGTTTGAAGGAAGCTTTGTCAACGAGCAGTTGTGCGTTTGGGTGTTACTCGGGGCTTTCATTGTATGCAAATTGTTTGCTAAATTTTCTTTGTTAGTATTCACATCACATAAACATAATTTTGAAAAACCGGTTTTTATGTGCGATACATATGTGAAAACGGATTACTCTTGCAGAGAAGCGATAAGGTGATAAGCCGGCAATCGTGTTCCATATAGAGAAACTCGTTAAAAAATTACGAGAAACAGGATTTCCTAAAGGCAAGAAATGTAATTTGAACCGCCATATTCTTAAGGAAAAAAGATGAAATACAAGAATTTCCTAGGCAACTGCCTACAATGAATTGTCACTGAGGGACACCATTTTCAAAATAGATTAGTACTTCGTTGCTTTCAGCAAACATTTAATATCAAGCAGCCGCGCTTAGTTATCTCGTAGCAAAAATAACCGCACTGTTCTTTTTCTTATCATTTTACTGGAAATTTTGTTACTGGGCTAGGTTCCTTTACAAACCATTTTGATAAAATGTATGAGTAAGAAAAATAATCAGAAAAGTGATCTATATATTTTGAAGGAATGCGATGAATTTGCTATAAAATATTCGCATTATGGTGTCTTCTAGCATCAAATGTGCAGAGCAAAAATGAATAAAATATTTTAAAAATATGTACGTAAATCAAAAATGAATATTAAAGACCAATATAAGTGTCGAGAAAATTTCCAAATGCTGTTTCATCCAATTGTTTGGGCCTCGGTTTATGTATCAAAATGAACTGGGCAAACAGCAGTGGAGCTCGCGCCGTTTTAACATAGGCCCGCTGAAGGCCGTTAAGTTACGTTAATACCAGTGACTGTAACGGATAAATCTATAGGGAAAATTGGCAGAATTAATTTGATAATTAAAATGTTTTAAAACTGCCTAAAATGATTTTGTTGAAAAAAATTTGCTGGGAGAATAGAATTTTTAAGGGAGAAAAAATTAAAATAAGAGACAGTTTTTTTAAAAGTGTTTAACGGCCGTTTTAACTACTGAGCTATTACAGGTGGCAGGCACTAATGATGCATGAGATTAAATGAAAAACTAGGAAAGGATTTTTTAAGGAAGCGTTCTACGCCTAAGTTTAGGGCATCTCCCAATATTTGCCATTTATGAAAGCTGGGGAAAACCTGAAAAAAACCCTCATTCAAGAAGGACAATGCTGGTGACAGTCGAACCTCGGACCTCTCGCTCACGAGTCCGCGCCTTAACGACCACGGCCACCCCTGACGTGAATAAACTCTTTAATACTCAGGCATTCTTTTGTTACTCAATTTAAAATTATATTTCGTATATCAAATTAACAAATTATAATTTTTTGCTTTATAGTAATTACTTCAATGTTCTATTCTTGGTTTCGGAACAATTGTGAGCTTTACTACTCGTAATTCTTAAGTTCTAAATTTTTTATAACGTAGACATTTCACTTGCAAGGAATATTAAATATATGTACGTAATAAAGCTTATGAATCGGCAAGTACACAATAACTCAGGAAGGTTATTGTCCCTAAAAGTGCTGTATTGTTAATAAAGGCTGATACAGCTTTACTTCAGGTCATATACTTAAGGCAAAGGATATAAAATAATGCTAACACCGTTGTGTAAGTGCTCTTGGATTTCATCGCATCCTTCTGCATCTACTTAACGTTGTTTCAAGCTAAGCTTAGCGTTACAATTAAAACAGAATCCCGGTAGAGAAGTCTTGCTGGCTGCAACTGAGGGTTTATTTCTCCCTTCCCATTTTCTTTGCAGCGCTCTCCTTTTCTTCTCTTCTCTTCCACTGCAGTCATTTTCCTTGCAATAGCTTTTGCTCACACTTTCTTTTTTTTTCTGTTCTCTTCTCCTACTCTATGGTTATTATTTTTTTTAACTCTCCCCTTCTAGTTCTCTTCACTTTTGCTGTTTGCATTTTCTTTTGTATGTCTTCCTTCTTTCCATCTCTACTCTCATGTCAAGTCCATACCGAATGTTCAAAATATTTTATTTCGAATGTAATGTCCTGTAAAGACGACATTTGTAATAAATTGAAATTATTCTTTTTGTTGTTATAAACGCACAAATAATATTAATTATTAATCAGCTCAGGTGTGCTAAAACAAGTAATTTTATAATGAAAGTTTTTCTTCACTTATATAAATAATATAATGTACAGATTTATTCTTATATTTGTTAAATTGTTTAGAAATGCTTTTATTTTTGCTTTAATGCAACTTCTTCATTGTAATAACATTATTTTACGTTATAGTTTAATTTATATTTATTTAATGAGGTTGTTTAATGGGGCCATTGGGTTATTCTGTGCGTTCGTCCTACCTCGAGCCAGTGATCTTATATTTGTTACGTTCCAACATGAACATCGATTTCAAGGAATGACATCCTGCCTCTCGGCATGTCATAATTCTCCCTTATGAAATTTAGATACCTGCTGTTATTGCGGTCGTATTTTCGAGGAGTTATATGTCGATTTAAAGCGTCTCTTATGAGCGCTGCAATTTTAATAGTGATTATTGCTGAAAGAGACCTCCTTAGCAATCAAGTTTGGTCCCGACGAGAGTAATCGTCAATCTCCTGAGCTCTTTTTCGATGATTAGGAACACTACCAACAACTTCCTGGCCAGCGCTTTGAACTACAACCCTCTTTTAACGTCCCTATTTCAGCAAGACTGTATACGGACTCTTGACGTAAGGACTTAAGATCCATCTTCATTTCATAATTTAAGTCTTTATGAATAGTTTCTACTTTTTTTTTCTTAGAAAGAGCATTTCCCGGAGATTACACCTAAAGAGAATGAACTATTTCATAAAGGATCCTACTATAACTAAAAAACAAAAAGCATGTGATTGGTGGCTTTTTTCCAGCCTGGCTCCGCTGTGTCAAGACGAATCCTGTGCAATTCGTCCTTTCGATGTAGTCTAATAAATCGAGCAATGTCAAGTATTAAATTCTTAATATAAAAGTTACTATTTCTCCTAAAATAATAGCGTTCTTAGCTTCAGCATGTGATAATAGATATGTACAATGTATAAAGGCACCAGAGTGAGCAAAAACTCTGTGCGAGAGATACAAAAAAATTATTAGACTATATTCAAAGTCCATACATATACAAATAACATGTGGTTTTAATACATTGACCAGGACCATACTATTACACAGGCTGTTGCAGTTCTTTGTGCCAATTGCAGTATTGAAATGCTGTTAGGCCGATGTTGTCCTAGTAACCATCTTTACCCTAACAAGATAAACCAAGACTGCTGAAAAAAATGCAACTTTTGCGCCAAAGGAAAAGACCATTCCTAAAAGGTATGCCTACTGTTATAATCCAAGTATTTATATTATGATGGCGATAAAAAGTTTGTTGAAATGTTAAACGAACACTTCCAATTTGAGTCAGATATATAAAATTATCAAATATGGAAGGAGCGTTGTTAACATGTTGCAGAATGTTATCAGCGCTGCTGGGTTATGTTTACCGTCGCCAGTGAGGGTTGCGAATACATTGGAGTCCTAACTGACGCAATGTTTTTCTGTATTCATAGGTATATCTAAAGTAACTAAATAAAATAAAACAAAAACAGGGGTTTTAAAACTCAAATAAAATATTTTTAGATAAAAGTTTGTATGAAACTGTGCCGCATATCCACAATAATAAATGGCAACGAAAAAGGAATTAGAAACGTTAAATAAAAAATTAAACAAACACTACTCGAGATTTTAACCGGTAATTACGTGTCTTGCCTTGAGTTAGAACAAAATAAAAGAAATAACTGCTCGTGATTTGCACCTGTTCTGGCTTCTGATCCAAGTTTTGCTTCCTCTTGCAAATTTTGTTTCTACGAGGCCTGAAGCATGGTGGGCAGTGCACAGCCTTTATGGTATCTATTCATAGTGCTCATATGTACTATGTAAGTGTAGAAATGTAAATGTTGTTCACATCTGTTGTGGTTTTAATAGCTCATTAGAGGTTTTGCCATTGCATTGAAAGTTACTATAACGATTTCCTTCTCCTGCAGCGTCAACCCAAACATTTGGATAGGAACTGGGTCGATATTTGTGGTCTGTCTTATAGACCAGGTCGCCGTATATAGGTGAAAGAAACTTAAGTAATGCAAATGGTTTTTAGTGTTATTCTTATATCCATTAAAAATTGATTTACTTAGTCTGAATTGTGCATTATGACTTGGGTAGGTCCAAAAATTCTTCCCATGATTCTGTATAGTAGATTTTATTTTATTCAATTACTATATACCGTGGCACTGAGCGCGTTGACTCAGTGAACTTTAAACTCTTACTCGGGAGGTGCTAGGCTGAAATTTTGCAGTCGACTAACCTGACCGAGGGTGTTTGCTCAATTCATTTTAAGAAATGAAAAATGCCGGGTTAGTATTTCTTTGCCGCGGATTCACCTTCAATTTTGTGGTTCATTTTCGATTCATCTATCTATGTGTCTGCGTCCTCTGTGTTTGTGATATTAAGGCGGTACTGACATAGGATTGAATATTCACTCGGTATGCATGTGTACTCAGTATACGTGTCCAGCGTAATTCGCTCCCGACAAGCCTCTGATCAGAGTATTGGTGTGGGAGTTCCAGGAAGTGTAAGTTCTATAAACGTAATAAGGTAAATACGAAAAAAAGAGGAAGAAGACGGTTATGAGCTTGAGATGTTTCAAACACAGAATTTCTTTAAATATTATATATATATATATATATATATATATATATATATAAGAAATAGCGAAATTTATAATAATATATATTTATTTAACAGTAATGACAACTTTAAAAATAGAAGTTTCTTGGAAAATAAGACTCAATTGCGTATATATTTAAATCGACACGCTGTGTGTAGTTTCCATAAATTGCAATCAATATATTATTGTACTTCTTATTGATATAAACCATGAATAAATGTCATAAACTCACAAAATATACAAGCATTTATTTCTTCCCATATTTTCAGTATTGACTTCCCTCTTTCACGTCTCTACAGTTAACAATACGCACTTTCCAATTTTCAGTTTCTTTTTCCTCTTTTGCTTTTCTTCTTTTGGGTTTCTGTAGCAATCAGCATTTCTGGAAAGATTTAAAGAAACGTCCCATTTTCTCATTTTTTTTGTTTGTTTGTTTGTTATTTTTCCCTTTCATACACAAACACATAGCGTACACACTCAAGTGACACCTGCGCCAGGTAGTCACGAGCTTCATAATGGGCTTTAAACCTACGTCATGAGATAGGATCATCGCGACAAAGAGTTTAAACACGAACGAGATAATTTCTCCCTTCCACGCACATGTACACAATATTCACTGATGTTCTCGCTTGCATGACTAGGAACTGTCTGTCTGAATTTGTGGACGTCATGTAAAATATGTCCTAGGTGTCGGGTTAGCAGTGAACTGAAAAATTGTGAGACCTCGCTGCGTGTGCAACTGGAAAAAAAAAATAAACAAAAAAAACTCGTCGCTCCAAATGGACTGCACATGTGGCTGCCTATTTCTGGTGTAATTCAAAAGCTGTTACGGCTGCATTGAAGCTTCGGTTGATCCTGCTAGTCCGAATTTATTAAATCAGCCATCAAACCTCGATTATATATCATTCATTAATAGATCGACACAAAAATAATCCTAATCCTTTTCGTATGCATGCAGATTTTTAATACCATAAATGCTCAAAGCATATACCACTGCTTAAGTAATTAGTTGCATATAAAGACGATATATATATATATATATATATATTATTAAAGTTAATTTTCCTTTACAAAGTTAATAAAATGTGGGTATTTTACTATGTAATTGCATATATAGCATTGTATAGCTATAATGGCAAAGTAAGCACCAACAGATACTGAAATGAAGGAAACGTTTTATTATTTTAAAGATGGTCAAAGTGATTTTTAATGTTTATATTTGTTGCATTTACGCACTCACTCCATGCCGACTGTAAACGTAGACGGGCGTTCGATTGTTTTTCTCTTGCGCAAACAACCCAACATTTTTAAATTGGGCCCATTGCCATGGCCTAATAATGAGCTATTCGTTTATTTATCGTTCATCATCACGCGGCCGGACATTTATATATTAAACATCCTTACGAAAAATGAAATGAAAATCAACAAATAATGTTCCGAAATAATCTCTGAAAACACAAACACTGTTAAAATCAACAATATATCATTTTAATAATATGAATATGAATATGAATTATACAAACACTTGTGTTGGCCGTCATCAAGATGGCCCATCCTGGAGCTGGTGGGCTGCCCTCTCTCTTTCTGATTTCCCAAGCTAGACTCAGCGAAAAATTGTCTTGAAGCTGAAGCATTCACTTTATGCGCATGTGCAGAGCTAGGTTTCCCCAAGTTCAAACATGCCACTGTCACATGGAACAGCGAACCTGCAGCCTGTTCTTTGTGATCAACAATATGTACATTCACACTGTATTGTCGAGCATCAGTACTATGAACATTATTTAATAATTAAACCCCCCTTATGCCACAATATCAGATACAGATAAATTTATCTATCTGTATATTCTTAACCGATTTTTGCTCGAAAGCGACGTTCAACTATGATTATAGACATAGACATAGACACAAGAACATTCGAACTATTTTCATCAGTGATATATAAATACCCGTTTTCAACGTTTCTTCATGTCGCTGTCTCTTAAATACACAAAATTAAAATTCATAAAGTAATTGTTTTTTAAAACTCGGCAGATATTTTTGACTATACGTGTATTTAAAAGCATCTCACTTCCGGAATTTCTACGTGTTGACAGATTTAGTATTTATTTATACAAACGTATCATCTTCAACTTTCTCTCTTTAGCTGTTGGTTTATATCTGACTGATCATAAAGAACAAACTATTAGGTAACTGTTTATATGTCTGAATTTATTTCAGATTAGCTTAGTTATCGATATTTAATGACAGGTACATGGTACTCACGCAAAACAAGCCTGGTCAAGCTGGGTGATATGACGTTTAGTATCACAGAGTGCTCTCGGGGAATAAAAGAGAAAGAAGAATTCCTACTGATTATTGATTGTAATAACTTTCCATAAATACTGTTATTTATTACCTATATTGAAGTCTATGAAATTAAAGGTGTATCATTAATGTATTTATCTATCTATCAATTCTATCAGTAATATACCCCGTTGTTACATTAAACTTGTTAATAAAGATTTAAAATAAAATATAAAATGCATAATAAATGTGGTATATTTCCTAGAGAATATAAGTAATTAAATACGTTTTATGGACATTTCTTTCACACAGTGAAAGCTGAAGGCCTTTTTAAATGTGGATTAAGAACTGAAATGTTTTTGTTTTCTACAAAATGCAACCAAACTTCTCAGTAGCAATCTCAAAACCACACACTAACGCGTACTTTCCAACCCTCAAGGTTGAAATTACGTAAGCATGGGTGTATTCAACAGAATAACACAATTATGGTTTTATAATTACTTTCATGTCTAGTACGTAAAACAGAAGTAATTAATTATTTGCAATAAAATTGTATTCCAAAAGTTCTTGTTAAAACAGGCAAAAAGATGTAAGCAGTCAATTATTTATCCGAATTCCTGACATTTTCCTACGACGAAAGGTAGGAAGATCTTGTATGCCGAGGCAGAATAGACATACAGTTGTCAGGAATCGCGTTCAGCAACACGAAGCATATCGTTGTGTTGTTGAACGACACCATCGAGAAGTGTTTCGGTTGAAAGAGAATTACAATGCGGGTACTTTTTGGAAGACGTTTTACTGTCACGATTAGCTCCATAATGTTTAGGGGCCAAGCTTTGATGAAACGTAGTAAATGTCTAAACTATTTAATTGCAAGATTGGTAACGCACAAAGTATTTAAAAGCAGAACGTAACCAATAGTTAAATTTGTATATAATGATTTATTTCTTTACGGGTCAACTTTATTTAAGTAATACTTTCAGTTCGTTGATAAAAGACAAATGTTGTTGATTAATCCGTATTGAAGGCGAATGTTCTTGTCCGTTGGGACATGATAATTTGACTTCATTCCCTAAACGTTTTGTAAAGATCATTCAGAAGTTTTTCAGAAATAATGCATAACTTAATTTTAATAAATATGAATAAAAATTGAAAAATCATTTACATGGTAACTATTAAATTTTCAAAAGCATTTAATAAAAAATAACAAAGTACGATCACTGTAAAAACTATAAGATCAAACATAAAATTCGTAACTTTTCATAATATTTGTTTTTCATGTCATTCGAAAGAAAATGTTTTAAAATGTGTATTCTAGGAGCACGCCACTTCTAGGGATGAACTTGACACTTCTTTGAGTTTAATTCTAGGCAACTCACTTCAAAATATGGTGTAAATGAAATGTTATTTCTCCAACATTTAACATTTTTGAACTTAGTTACACAATTTGTACTATCATATCTTCTAAACAAATATAAAACTTTTTCAATAAATATAAGAAATTCATTATCTTTGAATACTAACTTCAAACTTAGTTCAATATTCTCAATTTTCTTATTTAGAACAGCAACAACTAAGACATTGCTTAAGACCACCACCATGGTTTAGCAGTAGTATTTGCGCTTCTCACGTGGGGGCCCGAGTTCGATTCCATATTTAGTTTCCTAAATGATTTTTTTCTTTTCTCAGGAGTTCTTTAGGTTAATGCCTGGGTAACTTAGGCCACAAAATCTCCTGTACTCATTCGGTAAATTTATCATCTTTCATCCGCACAATAAATTTTCAGTTCTCGGTGCTGTGGTAAAAAAACCGCATCTAAAACGCTTTTGTATATTTTGAATTATCAATGTGGTATTTGTTTACAGTTCTATTGGCACGCTTTTCTTCACCACCTGTTTTTCTCTTAAATATTATTTTATGTTGATTTTAATAATATGTTCTACAATTTAGTAATAAATTTGGTTCCATAGCAGAAGAATTAACTCTTCTAAACCCAAGAACACGGATTCAAACACGGCCAGGATCGATGGATTTTTTTTCGGGCGTAAATAACCCTAAATATGGCTTAATAGAATAGGACGCTGATGACCTGAGATGTTAAATAGCGTCCGTAAATAAAACAAATCAACAAAGAAGAATTAACTAAATTCATGAGCACATTATTACATATGGTAGTAATAACATACATGCATGAAATATAAATATGCATTTATATTTCATGCATATAATATAAAAAATGAAATGTAATTTAAAGTTTGTGGGCTATGATGCCATTATCATACTGCAATAACTTAATTGTTCATATTTTAATAATTATAATTTTTTTGAAAATATTAGTGTTGAAGTATTCAAGCGTTTAGTGAGAAAAAAATTATTTGATTTTATTGAAAGTGATTTTAATTTCGAAAAAAAAGCATACATAGTATTTCTGTATAGAAACCATTACTTGAAATAAGTACCTTTATAGTATTACTAAATAAAAGCCCTTGTATATTCCCCTTCTTATTTTCGAACTTCATTTTACTTGGCAAAATAATTCTTTCCTATCGAAAAATACTTCGTTGGAATATATATCAATGATTTTTTAACCTTTAATAATTTCTGAGCTTGTAGAGTTGCCCTGAGTCACCTTCATCTTTTGTCCTAATCCATATAATTTAGTTGTTGTTTAACGCCCATTGTAACTACAGAGGGATCACAGGCGGTGGGACCGCCACGGGTGACCAAAGTCGTTAAGACGCAATCTCGTGTGAAAGAGGTCTAGGGTTCGAATCCCGCCAGGACCGTCCTCCCTGATTGAGGTTTTTTCCAGGTTTTCCTCAGTTCTCATAAATGGCAAATGTCGGGGGGGTACCCTGAACTTATGCCTGAAAGGCTTCCTTCCTTAAAAAAAATTCCTTTTCCCAATTTACCATTTCATCTCGTGTATCATCCGCGTCCACCGCCTGTGGTGCCTCAGTAGTAAAATAGGATTTTAAGCACTAATCAATAATAACTACCAGCTGTTATGATAAGCCAGAGAGAGTTTCATGGGATTTTATACATTTATCTGTTGATTTCCAGCAGAGACTATATGACGACTAGTGTTTTCCTCTTCTTTCCACCAGTTTAAATTTGCTAGCGCTTGGGTCGCTTTTAGCTGAAGCGTTCTGTAGGTCGATAATCAGACTGCAAGCAAACTCATTTAACGTTTTTGTTCAAAAGCAAACCAAACAATCTACAATAACTGTAACCGCAACTAAACGCTTCTCTTACTCGTAAATGACACTCTTTTTACACTATAGACGTTTTCTTTCTGAACATCACTATAATAACAGTTGACACGAATTTGCGTTAAAATATAATGAAATTGAGGTGCCAAAAATTGCTACGCAAAATGTGCAATACATTTCAGGTAATTGCGTACTTCTCTTGCAGGAGAAGAAAGTCATTCATGGTAATCTATACAAAGTTATCTGCAGAATAGGTCGTTATCTGAATAATTGCATATTTTTGCACCATTTATCGGTGTTTAATTTGTAAAACGTTTGAATACCATACTCTAGTTAACTAGTTTTTGACTGTTATACCATTATATCTTTTTAAACTTATATAAATATATTTTAAATATCATAATATCATAGACAAGTATTACTAGCATATTTTCTTGTATACTATTCTCAATAAATGTTCAATTATTTAGAATAGCATACCTAATTTCACTAAGATTTAAATACTCACTTTTAAATGTGATACAGCTAAAAGATCATATTACTGATCTTTTAGCCGTATCCCCTTATGGCGTCCGAGGCGAGGCGAAGTGTCTATATAAGACATAAGTTCAACTCTTATATTTTATTGCAAAGCTTATTTGAATAGCAATTTCACCTCTATGATTTTGATGGGTATTTATTTCAATAAGGCATTCGGCAGATAGTTTCCCCTAAAATACAGTGTTTGTTGACAGGGTGATTGCTAACAATATATGTTCCCTAGATTTTTACTTATGAGTATTTTTAAAGATAAGTTGAAATCAGCATACTCATTAAAACAATATCTGGCTTCGGGTTTAAAGTATCCCAGATTTAGGTTCAAGAACCGAGCGGGGCGACTCAGGTGGTAACTCTTGGAACTCGCAATTGGTAGTTCCCGAGTTCAAATCCCTTAGGGTTGGCCCACTTGACTTTGTTTTTTTTTTTTTGTTTGTTTTTTGTTTCTAGTGGTCGCTCAAACGAATGCTCTCCAATTCCGTTTATACTTTTGTGTTCGGCGTGACAGTGGCTTGCGCCTTAAAAAAGTTTCTGCCGCGGAGCCTGGAGAGGAAGCGGCCCTTCTAGGGTGTATAAACTCCTCTGTTTTATGTATAATATTAAGAAACCCGTTTAGGCCTGTGCCTCATCGTCCCTGGTTCTGAACAATCGTATTTCCCTCACTGCATAACTTCCTCCCGAAGGTACGCCTTTGGAGACTTAGGCACAAACAACCCGCCCTCGAGTAAGACTGAAGTACTGGAAATTCCTTCTCCGCTCCTATCGCCCAGTCAAATTCCCTCCAATCCAATGAATTTAAGTAGTGATGAGTGTTTTTTTAATAAATTCAATCTTTACTTGGCACGACGAGGAAAACAATTCATATACCGCTCATTAAATACCATAAACAGCAATGTCATTGTAATCCATGAGCTGAAAGGGGATGCATATGATCGAGAATGCAAAATGATGTGGGTAAGGGGAACATTTAAATGCTCTATTGGTATTTCTCCTTCCCTCTTGCACGCAAATTAACATCCACACATTTCTGGAACTACAGAGTGTGCCGAAAATGTTTAAACTCTTCATGCAAAGAAAAAAACTGTGTTAACATAACAACACTAAAATCACAGAAACAGAAAATGATGAACACTAATCATTTTAGACTTTTACATTTACAACAGTTGCTCAAAATACCCACCATCGGCGTCTAAACACTTCTGAGTATATTGAACTACTTATGGAGCAACGTTTGCGAAAGTGGCCTTAGCGATTACAAAACATGCCATTTCAATTTCTTCCCGAAGTGCTGCAAGGTAGCTGATTTTCTACGGTACACAACATCCTTAAGAGTATCCCATAGATAGAAATCCAACGGGAGTTATATCCGGAGAATGTGATGGAAACTCAATTGGTCCTCGTCGTCCTATCCAGTGCCTTGGATACTTCAAAACTGCTTTCCGCTGTTCAAACGATTGGCTCCATTTTGTTATAGCAACGCTTGCATAACGTAATGTAAGTCACTTCTGTTTACAGAACATCATACGAAAATCTTGGCTTCATTTATTCTTTGTTGGTTTATCTGTCACGTAGCAACGCTATCATAATGTATGTGAGTCACAACTGTTTACAGAAAATCACAGTACACATTACAGTTGCTTTTCGGTCCAACTTTGAAATATATTAAATAAATAGCTACTGAAAAAGTGTGTATACATATTTTTGGCACACTTTGTATTAATTTTACATGAACCAGATTGGCTAAAGAAGGGCATTTATCTTTATAATGCTACAGAAGCCACTGATATTCTTGTTGTTTTCAGATCCGCCGCAAGTGAAGCTACAGCTTGGTAACACACTCAATCCTGACGACATCAAGGAAGGAGACGACGTATATTTTGAATGCGAAATAAAAGCCAACCCCAAGGAACATAAAATCACATGGCTTCACAACGTAAGTACGGGTTTTCAGTCAAATTCCAGGATGTTATTTGTAAGTACAGTACCTTGTTTGCAAATTGTGTATAACATTTCTCTCTTTGCTTTGTATGAAATACTACGTGAACGGAGAAAACTAGAGGGCAACTTAAATAGAAAATTAAACTTGTTTCAAAAATAAACAAGCATGTATATATATAGCATTTTTATATCTGTTTTCATAATTTAATTTTTAGTTGAGATTCCAAGATTAATTCATGGTTGGATAAATTACGTGAAGAGTTTTTCTAAAAATGCTAAAAGGAGAATTGCACGCTTATTTTCTCGAATTTTAATTAAATTAATTTTTTATCTTTAGATCAATTGAATTTTACACGGAATCTTAATAGTACCAGAAGAAATATATTGTATAAATACTAAAAGTGATATTGCACACAAATATAATTATATTAAAACGTACATTAAATTGCTTTTTAATGTGGATTAGTTATTAAATCTGGTATGTAATGCTTATGCGTCACGCATTAGTATTAGTAAAAAAAGCCAACATATTTTTATTTTTGGACCCATATTATAATATTTTTTGTGAACGGAAAAAAATAAAAATAAATAAAACAAAGATGAAATTAAAATAATTTATGCAAACATATACGTTACGCTTGTACAATTGCAATTACTTACACCAATAGATGTGTTGAATTTGGGCTGTAGTGAAGAAGGCTAAAAATTCACAACAGCATTTTCAAAAAAAAAAAATCGGAAACATGATGCAGAAAAATATTGAAGCCATTTATTAGAAAAAGAATAGATAATAAAATATGAAGTTATATATATAGACCAAACAATAACGGTTCTTCGCAATTTCGGGCTGTCATAATGGGTAGAGCATTACAAAAATAAATTTAGAAACAAAACACTAAATTACATAAAACAAAATATGACGAATGGAAACTATAAAATACAGGAAATATAGCTGTTTAAAAAGGAATGTAAATAGGAAAAGCGAAGCTTATTTAAAATTGTTTCATAAGGATTACTGATTACTACACAGGTATGGCGAAGTATAAAAATATTCACGTAGAGCAACTATCACGACCTATTTTATTTTTTTCTGTAAATTTAACCTTTTCCAGGTAGTGAAAAAGTACAAGGAAATACTACCAAGAGCTCCCACCATAAGACCTGAACTTCTGAAGTTTATATTTATTCTTAAAGTATGGTATCATGGTTTTATAGGCATTAATTTTTTCTTGTTGAATTCCTCAGGTTTATCCATATGTTTTTTTTTTCAATCTAATGGTAGTATGTATAATATATTCCATTTTGCTGTTTGATGGAATGCAGTCACATCGATTCTTCTTGAACTACCGTTAGTTGCCAGACAGTGAACTTCTTCAAAGACCACTAGTTATTAGATCGGAGCTCTTTTGTCATCATTGAGAGAGTTTTGTGATGGCGAGAGTTGTGAATTGTCTCTCCAAAAGGACAGGAACCCAGGACATGTGCAAGCGTTTCTGTCTCTGTAGCAGCGCCTAAAAGGTTGTTGTGAGTTCAGATATCGTGCAACAGAGACGTTAGTCATTTTCAGAGCATCCCGCCATTCGCTTAGTTTGCCGGAGTATATTCTTTCAACACCTTTCTGTAGAAGATTAGCTTAAATCTACTTCATTCTTTCGTAAAAGCTTTCTTATTCGTCGAGCGTCATAGAATCCAGCTCGAGGATGTTTGGTTTCGTCTTTAGCTTGTTTTAAAGTGAAATGAGACACTCATAGCTTTCGCCTACTAGGTCTCTAAGACCCAATGGAATTATCTGAATGAAAGAGAGTTTTGCATGTGTTTAGATGTTGTAAATAAACTTCCCATCCGGCTTTAAATAGTTCAAGGCATTTATAAACTTTTTATCTGTGTATAGTACGTGAGCAGTAGTATCGACTGGTAAGTTGTACAATGTATTTTAAAGTACTTTGAATCGACAAGAAGCCTATTAGGTATTTTGTGTATGTCTGCTCTTTGGAGCGGATATATTAATGATGTGCAGATAGAGGAATTCAGACTTGGAATCTTTGTTCTGGTTTAAGTTGAAGCGGTTTGGCCGTGGGGGGTTGTTGTTGTTGGCCCCACATTGGTGAGCCAAATCATGAACGGGTTGATATGGCAGCCACGTTGGGCCCCAAAATTTGAGATGGCTCCGGCTATGTCCCCAGGTTGGGCACCAATCTTGAAGCGAACTGTCGTTGACCTTGAGTGGCCCCACGCTGGGATATCAATTTTGAAGTGGTTTTGTAGATTGATATTCGTCGCTTTGGTGTAGTTGCACGCTTCAATGACAACAATTCTGCAGTTTTGTTGACTCGTATTCCATGGGAATGGGAGAGGGTTTCTATAGTGTAAAAAGCATGTAATGCGATTTAATATGAAATTTCTTATTTTACTATGTCCAAATTCGTTCGCGTCCTCTGGGGTTTTGCTTATGATAGACTTGGCTACTTTGAATATAAAGTTAATTGCCGCGTGTGAAACTTAGAGATGAATGCCGCGGCGCGTGAAACTGAAAGTCGAACTTATAATGAGTACTGCGAACTGCGTGTAAAACTTACAACTGAGGAATGAATCTCTCGGCCTGTATACTTAGTAGTACTTGGAACATAACTGAAAACTGAATTGAACTGCCTGTCTCGCGGCGTATAAAACTTCAAACTGAAGAATGAGTCATTTATCTGCTGCGGCGGAGCAACCACCTCCTTTATACATTAAATTCAAATCAAGTGATCGTTACTTTTAAAGATGCCAACGGAGTCATAAAGGGCATGCTCAATATTCGCGCCTATCTTTAAAAGTTCAAACATACGTTTCAATTGGCTGGTTTAGTTTCACCTACCCCACGCTCCATTCTCTATTTTTTGAAAATTTTCAAATCATTCATCAGCATTGGCTAGTTTAAAGTTACCAGCCTACCGGGTTTAGAAACCTTAACGAGTTTAAAAATATGTCACGTTATTAACCCTCCAACATCAGGCCTTTCAAAAGTGGCCTAGCACTTTACCCTCTGATTTCTCCTTTTCAATAGAATTTTATACCTTTCCAAGTTTCTGTGACAAAACACCAAGGAGCTTTCTCTGTTGTTGACATTCAATTCACATATTCAGCAATATGCCGTATTATTTATATATATATATATATACTATTAATAGAGTAATAAAAACTTCTAAAAAGCATAAAAACTCATAAAAAACACTCAGAGTGCAATATAAAAGAGTTCATTTTCATCACGTGACCAAGAGCCAAGCTCGAAATATAGCGTGATTTTAGTGTTCAATTTTACGGTTTTTAGTGTGAAATTTTATGTGAACCTTTTTATATTGCACTCTGAGTGTTTATATATATATATATATATATATATATATATATATTGTATGATAGCTACATTATTGATTCCAGTAAATAAAATGTTATGATTGGGATTGCAAAAATGTACATTATAATTATATTTCGGTGGAATTGCTTCAAAGTAAAGAACAAGTTGTAAGTAAATATAAATTTTTACCGAGACTCTACATTGTGCATTAACTACAGTCAACAAGAAAATATCCAGGGAAAAATTTAGGATATGTCAAAAAAAAAAATATATATTATATGGGTTAAAGAGACCGTTTCCTGATTTGAAAAAAAAAATACTTGGCGTATTTGATGTTGGACATATAGCGATGTTTTTCGTGCATCTGACGTCACAAGTTCCTGGACAAGTGACATGTTCTCTCACGTGGACGGAAGTCTATGAAGATTAATTTCAGTACTTTGTGTACTGTTGGCTAATTCAGCGATTCTGTATAGCGTTCAGGAACAAACATCCCAGGTTGTCAAGCTGGGGTGTAGAACTTCATTATGCATATCCACAGGCTTCAAGAAAACACTTTCCACTGGAAGATACTGTAAAAAATAACCCCACAGATCGAGCGATTGTCATTACTTTGACCTGCCAAGGCAACATCAGCATCGAATGCTGAAATTGAGAACAGAATAAAGAATTGGATGCTCTCACAACCCAGCCCAAAGTCTTGGACATACAAGCCTCTACGTTCACGGCAATTACATCCAAATGGAATGTGATACTTGTCACCTTTTTATTTCACCGTAAATAAAATACGAGAGGAGTGGAACATTGATATATACAAATGTTAGAGTATAATTTTCAAGTTATCTCAAAACATTTTTAAACTAATTGTTATTTATAGAACACAATATGCTTTCCCTTGTCATGAGTGATATTATTTTCATAGTTCTTAAAAACTACTCTACATATGTTTGCTTCATGTTTTAGACGGTGGTTTTATGTAATTTTTTAACATTCTTCAGGTAAAATAAATTCAACTTAATAGGTTTCAATCTTGTTTTATATGAAAATATATCTGCTGCGTAAAATAATCTAATACTTCATTTTCTAACATTAACATATATGTTTTGAGTTTTTTTATTGAAATGAAATGTTCACTTACCAAACTTTGGAGGAGGAATATTAGTATATTGCAGTGGTACATTTCCAATAACCGGCTCTTTATTTTACAGGGAGTGCTGGTAACGCAGAACATGTCCTCCGGAGTTATTCTCAGCACACATAGTCTGGTCCTTCAAGGTGTCAGCCGACACAACGGTGGTCGTTACACATGTCTGGCCGCAAACGCGCGTGGAGAAACCGCCAGCAAGCCTGTAACACTTCGAGTTCAGTGTAAGTAAACGTCAACTAAGCATGCTTTAAAATATGCAAATCTATGTTTCATATTATATTTATGTTTTGTTTTATAATATGTACTGACATTCTTAATTTATCACAGGACAAATAGATACTTCACTTCCAGAGGAACACTTTGTCATCAGTAGCATTATTATGTTTTTAAATTAAATCTATGGTGTTTCTTATAGAACCGAACGTATTGCTTTGTAAATAATTAAAGGGCTTAGTAGAATTAGTGAGTACTGCTATTTTTGCCAAAACAAATGGTTGCACCATATCTATGCTAGATCCATTTACTGTCTCTTTATTGTAATATAATAATGCTGGATAGCCCCATTGTAATATTTAATATAAAAATGTAAAAGGCTTTTGAAGCAATTTCACAATTCTGAATGGAATACCCCCAGCTCTTTAATCCCCAGTACTGATTGACCAGCTATTTACCAAACCTACCAATGGGGGAATAGCTTTATTCCCTTCAGTTTTCAAGCAGCAGTAAGTCGTGTATATTGAAAACTAGAAAATTTACTCTGGTTGTGGATCAATATTCTTGGGATGACTGGTTTGAGAATATAAAACACAATTTCTTGGTTCCAGAGCATAAATAGTTGGCTTGTGATGCACATTTTGGTATTGATAAGTTTAAACGATGTACCCAGTACATATTCGCCTCTTATTTAAAAGTCAGATCTTATAAGTGTAATATTAAAATGTCATGAAATGACTTCTTGTTGTAATTTTAATATATAAAATGAAGCATTTTGGATTATATTTCATTATATTACATAAGAATATTTATGTATGATTTGAAATTAATTTATGTATGTAACAGTTACAATTTCTTTGGTTATTTTAACGTATATGTCGTACAATTCATAGATTGGCAGTGGACACTAAAGTATACTATATTTCAATAAACAATTTTAGTAAAATATGTCATAAAAATGACGTGGTGAGACTAAGCAGATCATGTTGCGTCACAATATTTGAATACTCTGTTCAGATAAAATAAAATGAAACAACGAAAGCGGGTATTCAGATAGCTGCATATTCTTGAACTGTTTCTTTCGCATTTGAGAAGGGCTAAGCAGTTATCCAAAACATCACGTAATTTGTATAGCGCTTTCAGAATTTATTGGATATGCGTGCTTCTAGATTTTCATAATTAGTATATGCATATCTAGAGTAAATATGAGAAAAAGAAATCTCTCACAACATAATATATTAATAAAATTTAGATATAGGACAGTGAAAGTCTGAAACCTGGAATTGAATTAAGAAGCCATATTTCGGAACAGCTGCGTTATCTCCTTTATATACTCTCTTTTGCAATGTTTTAAAATTTTAGTACCCCTTCTGAAAAAATGTATTTCTATATACTTTTCTTTGTATCAATTCTGATAGGGCAAGTCAAGCTCTAAGATATCGAATGAGATGTGTGGCATTTGTATCCACTAAACATATAAATCAAAGCAGATGCAGTAAAGTAATACAGAAATTCAATAAAAGTAGAGTAGCATATTGAAAAAATAGACATAAATTACCAAATGAAATTATGTTATTTGTACCCTAAGTTTAGATCTGCACTTCGTATTATATTTTAGAGGTTGCAAGTACTAAGTACTCCTTTTATTTCCAGCGAGAAACAATACTCATTAGTCATAAGGAATGGACAAGTTTATGTAAAGTTCTTGGGTTCTAGTTCTGCAAATGAGCAATATATTTCTCATTGGAAAGGAGCGGAAATTCTATCAAAATCTTCCACATGAGAAGAGAAGACTTTTTCTGCTGGCGACTTTCCATTGAAATCGTCGCAATGATCTATGGGAGGCAGTCTGCTCTTCCCCAAACCAAATCTTTCTTCTCATTTGAAAGAGGCCCGGTGTGTTCGACAGCGAAGCGATTTCCCTTTGGAATCTTCTCTTTCCTCTCCGATTTCACAAACTAGAGAGAAACAAGAAAACTTCTTGTAGCTACAAATAAGAAAATTAGTTTTGGCATATATTTCTCAGAATGTATCATATACCCGCACATTAAATCAAACATGAATATATTTTACACTGAACAGAAACACGTCCTTTAGGTAAAAAGGTACTTTTGGCATTTATTTAAATCATTTAAAGGAAATATATTTGAAATGGAAACTCCTTTATATCCTCTTATTTAATAAATGTGCTCTGTAAGGTTTAAAATTAACATTAAATTAACAATTACATACTTAAAACTTTAAACACCAGAAGAAATAGTGCAGACCCATAATTATAGTTTTATACTTGATAAATTTATTTAGGAAATGAAAGTTTATCAAAATTATTTCACGCTGTTCTTCAAAATATTTATTAGCCATACTGACTTAATATAATGGATACGAAAGTTTGTGATGCATTGTGTGACTAGACGGAGAGAGCCATTATGTATTTAGTAAGGCTTCTCTGTATATTAACCATGTCAGATTAAGGAAAATCGAGCTTTTGGCTATCCCGAACTGTGTAGTCTTCAGCAGGCATTCATTAGCAGTTCCCTATAAAAGCAACAGTTAAGGATGGCCAAAAGTTTGATTTTCATTCATCTGACGAGCTTGATAACCTGAGAATCCTTATTAAGTAAACAACGCAGCGAAAGCTCCAAGTCATTATATAGTTGGTATTACATAGAGTTGCGGGTAGAGAGAATGTGTGTTTGTACCAATAGATTTCACCAACTGGGAATGCAATAATTTACTTCCTTGTTCAAAATTTGTTAATAAATTTTTATTTTATTTTTTATAGGTTAGATTCACGAAATATATAGCTAGCCCCATTTTCCTAGTAGAATATTTTGCAATTACTTGTTCTTGGCGGTCCTGTGGTATTTACGATAAATAATACATTTAGCACAAGAAAATTTACTGGTAAATTTTACCATAATTTTTTAAACATCATGTATATATATATGTATATAATTAAGGTTTTGACTTGCAGACTTGAGGCGTGAGAATCAAAATCTACCGGTAAGACATGTCTCAAGTGTAAATGCTATATATCCGAAAGTATTATATGCTTATTATAAAATGTAATTGTCTTTTGTCCATTCTCAAAATTGTTTCGATATATTTTTATATGGGCACTCTTTCCAAGAACATGTTTCACCTCAGTCCATTTTTCTTCACTTATGCCTGATGTTACCACAGAAAGAGTCCGTAGATGTCTTTCAAGGTCTAAATATCATTAAATTTTAAATGACAAACGATCTCTTCATATAACACTATAGGAAGTAACCCCTTGGTATTAACTCTGGAAACTTAGAAGGTCAAGTGATTGCCTCCCCTCACCTCGAAAATTCGAAGTAATTCCAAACGATATGACTGAAATGTGTTGTTGCTCTATTGGGACAGTCCTTAAGTACTTATTATAGTTGATTTAGGAGATCACCTCCCAGGTCTAGTGGTAGCATTTGGGGCTACGAATCTGGGGCTTCTGAGTTCAGTTTATGGTCCTTCTGAGTAAGGTTTATTTCGAAGTTTATCCTTACCCTGAGAAAGTGAATGCCCGATAGCATTAATGCGCCAAAGGACTCCAAGTTTATTTGCGCATACTTTAATAAATTTTCAATAATGCACAGGCTTAAAGATCTCTTGCGTATCATAACCATATTAAATTCACCGTCATCTTCCCTGGAACAACGCAGGGGTGTCATGGGCCTCCCAGCATCAGAAGTCCGCTACAATTCAGCTGAGCTAAGGGGGAATGCGCAAAAGTTCATGAGAAAATGGACTGTAATTGGAACAAAAATATAAATTGCTTCAGAATATTTAGGTATCAGGCAAGTTCACAATTTTCTTCAAAAAGTGGCCATATTTGTGACTGCATAAGCATCAGATTCCCATAATCTTCATGTATTTGTTCCCATATGAAGTGCATTTATGGAAAATCTCATTCACCTATGTTCTAAAAGAGCAACTAATAACCCTAAATGGCTTATTAACTTTTCTAGCCTCTCAACACACAAGACCTTTCTTTTGAAAAGACTGATCAAAGTCATCGGCTGGTACGTCTTTAATAAGGACTTTCCGAGATATAATATATTTTATTTGGTACGAGAGTAGATCCATAAGTTTCCGACTATCGCTCTCACAAAACCCTTATCTGGTATCATACCTTATCTGTTAAGTAAATAATTGCAGATGTAACTTCCGCTCCGCCGTGTTCAGATATTTCTATATAGTTGCATAAAGTTGTGTAGAAGATTGTGGCATTTTCTTAATGGAGTTTCGAGCTATTATTAAGTTCTTCACAAAAGTAGGATTTACTCCAAATAAAATTAAATATCGATTGTGCGGTGTATATGGGGAAGCATCCCTCTCATGTTCTACCGTAACAGAATAGGCCAAAATTTTTTGAATGGGTCGAGAAAGCATTGAAGACGAACAGCGTGTAGGTCGCCCCTTGGAGGTGAACACTCCTGAAAACATCACTCTTAGCGGAAGGAGAAATTTTGGAAGACTGGCAGCTCAAAGTTACGGAAATGGTAGCAAGGTTGGGCCTTTCTAAAACAACAGTCCTTTGAATTATTCATGAACATTTAAGCATGATTAAGGTTGGTGCAAAATGGGTGCCTAGACTTCCTTTCTCACTCCAAAAGCAGCAACGAGTCATCGGTTGTAAGGCATTTTTGGAATTCTGCCATAACAACGAGAGAGAAGTATTGCAAATCATTGTTAGAGGAGATAAATCATGATCCATGATAGCATGATCCCTTATCCAAAAGAGAATCAATGGCAAAGCACCGCCTCTATAGACCAAGGTCACTCAGTCAACCAAGATGAGCATGGCCACACTTTTGGAACTGTGAAGGAGTACTCTTCTTTAACCATAGTAAATGGGGAGTACTATGTCTGCCTACGTGGATCCATCAAAGAGAAAAGCTGAGTGGTGGTGTGCGCCTTTTTCAAGACAATGCGTCTGTTCACACAGCTTTTGTTGCAAAGGAAGCTGTGAAAAAATGTGACTTCAAGGTGATAGACCATTTCACCCTACAGCTCAGATCAAGCTCCAAGTGACTATTTCCTCTTCTCAAAACTCAAAAAGGATCTTCGAGAAATGAAATTTAAGCGTGACGAAGATGCTTTTTATGCCCATTTTGCAGACAAGACTTCTGACTATTTGGAGGGGGATTGAAATGTTAATTCAAAGATGTGCGAAATGTGTTGCAATAAAGGATAACTATATTGAAAAGTGAAATATAGTTTTTGTCTTTATCATTCCTAGAAAATGATTAGGCCCCAAACTTCTGGACCTATCCTCGTATATAATCTGTTCATTATTTTCCTCACATAAGGTGAAGCATTCTTTCTCTCCAGTACAGTCGACAAAGCATGATTGCTGCACATTATATTTTAATTCAAATGCTAATGTGCAACTCCAATCGCACGATAAAAGCAAGATGAATTCTTAAGTAGGTTCCAATCTTCACTTTCTACGTATTCGATTTCCCTTTCCCCCGGGTTTCATTTCTTTCCTCGTACCTCATTCATATCCTTAGACAAGCACAGACTTTCAATTAGGAGCAAAATGATAGAAAATTATATCTCTCAATAAGAGCGAATCTCTGACCGGAGAAAACGCTTCCTGTAATTGGATAATTTCGTAGTCTTCTTTTTGCAAGAGGAAGGGGTTTAGAAACATTTTTATCGAGCTAAAATTCCTTTATTTATAATAACTATACTTTTTTATACATTTTAAGCCCTTTGATAGAATATATGTGCATACGTTCCTACCATGTTAACAAAATTAACTCTAATTTGCTACTAGTATGCGTGAAGTTTTCAACATTTAAAATATCTCTTTCATTTTATTGGATATAAATAGTTTTCAAAATATAACACAACATAATCCATCACCGACTCAACATTTTAATTAAATAAAATGTTACATTCTAAAATTGGTCTTGATGGTGTAGAGAATCTTTGCAATCGAAGTAAGCGCGTTCAAATCCGACCGGAATCAATAGATTTTTAGGACGTAAAAACCTGGAGGAAATTGTAGCCATGGGGCCCCATCGGAAAAAAGAGTTCCCTAGAAAGAGATAAAGTCTTTTCACGTCCATTAATGCTTTAGACGCGATGGACTTAACCACATGTCCCTCTACCCTCTGTCGGCAAATAAGCATATTTGAAACTTGTCCTTGGTAACCGAAAATTCATGCAAGGCGCCCATATTCTGGGACGGAATGAACAATTCTACTCTAAAGTTATGTATTCACCCATGGGACACAAGGAGATGCTGTACTGTACGTCTTCATTTGCACATATTTCTGGCATGTGCTATTCCTTCTTAATTCTCCTGAGAAATGGAATTGATTTCTTGAAGTATTTTGTTACTAATTTACCGCCAAAGGTAGGGTTCGATTCCCATCAGGAACGTCCTCCCGGACTGTGGATTAATAGGTTTTCCTCAGTGCTCATAAATGGAAAATTATCTTCCTTTAAAAAAAATTCTTTCCCAGTGTATCGTTTCATTTCATGTATCATTTATGTCCATCGCCTACAATACCTCAGTAGTTAAAACGGAGGGGAAAAGGCGGGGGAACCAACATCAAAACTGGCGTGGATGGCAACATAAAAAGGTATTTTTTTAGGCTGCTGTAACATGTGGTATATAAATCCTTATAAAATGCTAAACAAATATAAACTGTTCACCCAGCTTCTGCAAATAAACTGCATTAGCCAGCAATTAAACATATTTGTGTGCATTTGTTAGTAATTTTCCTAATTAAAATAACTACATCATTAAACAGATTTTATGATTCGGAAAAAAAAATAAAGTAAACAACAATTCTCTTTTTAAACATGTCTGGAGAACTTTTTAATTAGTTTATTATTGTCACATACTTTGCATTTTGCGTACTACATATTTTGCTTTGTTTTTACCTGCATATGTATTTTAATGATCATTCCTTATAAATTAATTGTAAAGAAAAATAAAGGTTATTCTGAAATGTTTGACTTTTACTACTGGTGTTTTCTAGCGAATTTTGAAAGGAAACTGCTGCTTATTATCGATTATGGGAGTTTTAGATATATTTGCTCATCTCATTACGAAATTCATAAAAATTACATAGTGACATCTTAATACCATTATTGGAAGCTGACAGTGGAACCATGCTGATGATGAAGGCAACAGATATCCAAGTAAGTGGAACAAAATTAGTTAAATTTGGGCGATTTAGCTCACTGGAACAAAATCATTAGTCTGTGAAATGGCGTAGATCAAATGTGAATCGTTTGCATTTTCATCTAAAAAGTTTTTATTTGTTTACTATTGAGGCAAATCCAATAACTTTGTACTAAAATTGATACAGTGACTCCTTATCTAAAGTCAGATTTATCATAGCTTGTAAGGCATTTGAGCTATGGGATTATAATTAATAAATATAAAAATTACCTTTCAGGATGTAGTATAACCAGAAAATTAAATTGAGCTTGGTGTTTTATATTTATTGTATTAATTTATATTCATTAAATTTATAAAATTTAAATATTTTTTAGTATGTAGTAAGCACCAAAACGCCTTTAAAACTACTGGTTATTTCGGATTTCTCGATTATATTGTATATTTAGTTGGTCGTTATGGCAACAAGCAGTAGTCGCCCATCATGCTTGGACAGAATAGACTCCTGTACCTGAATCCTATCCTAAAAATGTCGTGATTAAATATTGTACCATGTTCGTCACTTTCATGTCTGAAATTAAACGGAAAAAAGGACAGGTGGGAAAGCAGGAAATGTTTCTTTAAAGACATTCGGCAACCATGCTCAAAATATGTTATGTGCTAGCAATAAATGTAAAAAAAACAAAAGTTGGGTGTTTAACGCTGCTTCTTATTACGATGCCCATTAAATTCTGAAATTATAGATCATTAACATTCATGAAAGTAATAAAATTTCAATTTTAATGTTTGAAATTTACAACTTATATTACCAAAAGTCAATGCTTTATCTTGGTAGGAGGCAGCACTAAAGCATAAACAGAACAACTTTAAATTTTTAAATGTTTATTTATCTATCCATGTTATAATAAATGAAACCAGTTTATTATTCACTAGTATGTTATTTATGTGTTGTGTTGATAGCACATAAAAGTACTTTCTATACGAGAAATCTATTTTAGCGGGAAAAATCTTTAAAGAACATGTGGAATACAATAGGTTAATCTCCTCACACAGCACACTCCTTAATTATCAACAATGTAATATCTGATTTATGTACCAATTAGTCATTAATAACATCGATAATATGAACGTTTAAAATAAAACTATTGAATAATTTTAAAATTTAGACGTCGTAGGATAAATGTGACTTCAGAACTATAATCAGCACACTCCATTTAAGTATATACTTTTTTTTTCTCAGTAGAAAAATCGCTGTAGATCAATTTTATTTGTACATACTTAATAAATCCTTAGGTAAATACATTTGTACAAATTGTGTTTGAATTGCTGCATTGTGATCACTTTGTTTTAACCTGCCTTTATATCAGTGTCCTAATTTGTTATAAACTAAGTTATTAATATTGTATTTTATAATTATTCTAATTGTACGACTATTTTAAGAATATTATTATATGGTAACTTCATATTATTTATTATAAGTTATTAACAATTGTAACAGTTTCCTGCCATTGTAATAATTCTTATAATAAAATGAAAGGCCAATTAAATCATATAATATATTAAACACCACTCTATCTCGGTAGAATATGAAAAAAATATTCATTCTAATTAACACAAATTAAACAAATATATGAAATAAATATTTAATATTAGTAAATGAAAATCAACTAGCAAAGAATTTTTCATATTTCATTTTAACAGAAGGAAACTTAAAAAATACATGTAATATTAATATAAAAATTATGCTAATAAGAAACATAGATATGACTAAACAAGGTTTTTGATTTATTTATGGACGCTCTTTAACACTAAACAAGGTTACTCTAATATACTTTTAACATATGCTTTTATTATACTATTCGGCTAAAGCTTTCGTGGGCAAAAAAAACACCACCATATGTATTATTAATTAAAGTCATCTATTATAATATAAATACTGGCTTTGGCGACCCCAGATTCGATTTTCCATTAATTGGCTGTGTATTGATTTGTAGTTTGTTTTCCTTCCAATACTTAAAATGTGAATTCCAGAGACTTTCGGCTGTAATGTGATTAATTAATTAAAAAAATGTATTATTTATTTGAAAGTAAAATAAAATAAAATAGTGATATAAAACATATATATTTTTAAAGACAAAACAATAACACGGAGACAAATGACGTCAAAGAGACTTATAACTAGTGATAAAATATTTACTACCATGGCCGCGCAATTGACTTAGCATCATCCATACAGTATCCTTACAGTATAGCTTATCCTGTACTCTTAACGGTATACAACAGCAGGCTCATACATTGGAGCTACACGTTGTAACCCTCTACCTCTGACGTCATTCCTCTACCTCGCGTCAGACTTATTTTGATATCTCTATGTATAACTAAAGGCCTATATTGTTCGTTTTGTACCAAAAATTAACGTTCATATATATTTCGAATTTTTAAACAAATTAAGGTTTAATTGCCTACATACAGCACTTTTTTAAAAAGTGAATTAACAGTAAAAATAATATAATTGACTTATTTTGTGCAGATAATATGACAAGCGGTAGGGCTAGTGCTTCAATATAGCCTAAAGAAAACGCAGTTGATGCCAACGTGTTAAACTCCATAATAAGTCCTTTCCTAATTGAAATAGTCATAGAAGTGTATTCTAGAGTATTATTGAATTACAAGTATTCTTTTAAGCTACTGTGCAATAAAAATGAGCAAAAATTAATACGTTTTGAGTAAACATTCCCTTGAATTGGGCATTGAAACAATTAATTTTTAACGAAAGGCTTGCTCCAACATTCAATACTGGTATATAGATTCTTGTAAAATATTAGGGGGGAAAAAAACACTTCAATATTGAGGGTATTTTCCTTATAGGATGTAAAATTGAAACCGTCAGTCCGTTTGCTGTTTCTATTTGATTATGCTCAGACTGCGTCAGAGATTTTCAAAGAAAGGCGGTTGCTTGTAATTCGCCTTTATTCTCATTGCCACATGCAGCACGTATCAAGTGCAGTATACACCTTTCTTATGCTATGGAGCTCCTCCTCGCCCTCATAAAAGGAAGCGATTCATTTTCCAGCTGGAAAGTAGAACATACATATTTCATGACGGTTTCAGCGAGAGAGGGGAAACCCCCTCCTTTTCGCTGTTCTTTAGGCTCATTCATACAGAAAACTAAACAGAGCTGTCTGAATACCCTCACTGACGGGTCACAGGCAGCGAAGAATATCGCCGAGATTATTTCTTTTTTTCTTTCCGCTCGGGCCATATCAACAAAATCTGTGAAAGGAATCTTCGCAGATAGCTTCACGTACGAAGGCGTTTGGAACTTAACATAACCAAACACTGCCAGTGCTAATACTCGTAACAGTTCTTCCAGTCTAGTGGCTGCGATAAGGTCGTTTAATATTCCAGCGTGGAAGGAATCTAAAGAAAGAAAGTGTAACATCCGAGATGTAGAAAGTATGGTGTCACGTATAGATTATTGTTCTAAGGGGACAAGATACATCACTGATGATATTATATTTTATGTTTGAAACATTTAAAGGGGTTTTGTTCGAAGATTAATAATATATAATGTGTGTAGATGTGCTTCTATCATTACATTTTAAACTTATATATATATATATATATATATAAAAATAATTTATAAAAATATTTTACGAAAAGGTTTTATATAAAATAATGTAGCAAAAAGGTAAATTTCCATGACTCTTTTCTAAAAAGTAGTTATACAACAAAAGTATCATCTATTTGCATACTGTGCTAAACTATTTCTTAGTGCAAAATCTTTAAAACACAAATTAAATAATTTGGTGAATTATTTACTCTTTATTTACTAACCTAAGTTTATGAGAAAAGAGTATATGAAAATGACATCTCTCTCTCTCTATGGTGTGTTAATTTCAATTATTTAAAAATAATTTTTAAAACATTCATATATAAAACGTGATAAATTCATAAAAATATGCTAACGCCCGCACATTATTTCACATATTTTAAAGCTTGAACAAAATTCATCTAAGCGTTTGTCAGTAATTTCAAAATGTAATATCTGATGTGAAATTCTTATCAGCAACCTAACGTAAATTCGGACAGAAAGTGAGAATAATTGACCTAACATTTTTTAGTTTACAACATATATTTATACTATTGCAACATATTAAGACATAGTCTCATAGCTCTCGATCCGCTTAAGTTAGAAGTTAGAAGTCTATACAACAGCTCCTTTTAAGGTTAAGTTTTTGCTGAAAATAATGATTTATATAGCATTATAATTAATTTACATGACTAGAATAACATATTTTATGTATTTATTTGAACGATATCCTCACAATGGCAACAAAAATAAAAAAATATGCTAAAATCTCAAATTATTAAAGCATATAAATTTAAGATTTGTGCTCCCAGGTAAACAACTATATAAAAATCGTTTCAAATCTAGAAGTAGAGTCCACACATCTGTCTTGCGTATTGGTGGAGTTAATCTGTAAATTATACAGACTCCTACCAAAACAAGTTATCTCGCAATACCAGCTGGACTGCTTTCTTTTTTCTCATTTAACTCCAGCAATTTAGATTGGGACCTCCAAACATTAGTTATTACTAGGGCGAACATTTTCAGACACTAAAATAGAAATAGGCTGTCTAAATAGATATTAAACGTTTGGAAATAGCACCGTAATTTTTATATTAGCTTTTAGTAAATGAATGACTCGGCTTGAGAAAAAATGATTAAAGAGAAATTTTGGTTTTAGTTCTTTTATATGGTGTTCAAAATGGAACTTCTTTTCACATTTTATATGAAATAAAAATGTCCCTTCAGAAATGTTGATACACCACAGTCATCTTATGTGAAACAGTAAACTATTGAACAAGAATACTGCATGTCATATGTACTGACACTTATATCTCTGAATAATATCTACAGATATTACTTTGATTTCGTCGTAAGTGTGGATCATTATTAATCCAGTGCTTATATAGGAATGTTTTAGACTGTTGTTTAGACAGTTTCATTGAACACGATATCAAACTAAAATACAGTTTATTTGTCGAAGGAAGAGTATCCACACGATATTCTACTCCAGTACATTCCGAAAAATACCGCAAATGAAAAAAAAATTACGTATACGATTTAAGGGCGATTCCAGTTCTAAAACATAACGTTTTATCATGCTACTATATCCAATATTGGACTCAATTTATAGTTTAAATCCGTATAAATGCGCATTGTTACCTTGGTGACATTCGCGATTCTTGGTCGTATTGCTCCAACTAAAATGTATTCCTTAATACTATGCCACATGCAATAAAAAATTATGAAAATTATAAATTATTATGCAATTTCCTCAGTTTACACAGCCAAAGTAGTTAAGGTGGATTTTGTATGACATTCACGTTGGAGATGTGCCAAATTATAAAATGGTTTTGTTGTTTTATCGTTTACGCTTCTCAGGGGCCTATTCGGCTGTTTTTGTTCATTCGCATTCAACAGAACTACGAGAGGAGACCAGTACTATAAATAACCACAAAATAACACATAATATTTGTGGTAATTTATTGTACTCAGGATTTGTCGCCTCCTCTGATGTTTTGCGTACGATAGAATTTATCTACATCGAATATATACAAGGCTGCACTGACTTCTACGGTTATGAATCTGAGAACCGCGTCTGAAATTGAAGTTATTACGAATGATTCAGCATATATCTCGATGCGTATAGAAATGCATGCGTCGCCGCGCGTAGATTTTAACAATGAGAGTGTCTCGCCGCGTGTAAAATTTGCAGATGAGTATAAGCGTCCCCGCAGAAAGTCAAACTTAAAACGCGTTACTTAAATTGAAGTGTCTGTGTGGACCGCCACTAACTGCTTTGATCTGCGTGAACTGAACTAGAACATATCTGCTACATGATCTGAAACTGCATGATATATCGGAACTGCGTTGAATTGAGTACTGCATGTCCCAGAAGAGCAAACGTCTCCTTATATACTTGCTTCAAATTAAATAATTGTGAACTTCACTAAGTCACGGGGGTTCAAACGAACATGCACAATATTTGCGCCAATCTTTAAAAGTTCAAACTACATTTACCACTGGTTTAAATACACTTGTCACGAATGCCATTCTCTATAATTTGAAAGTTTTAAACTCTTGACATTAGCTAGATTCGCGCCTGTTGTGTTCAAAGCCCTAACGAGTTTAAAATTCCTTGGGTTTATTAATCCTCCAACGGAAGTCCTTTAAAAGTGGCATTACAATCGGCCCTCGTTTTTACCCTTGTTCATTGTATGCGGTCTTACGGCCTCTTTGGTTTTTCAAGCTACCATAACGCACATTGACTTTGCGCACTTTGACTTTAACTTTGATTCTTCATTTTGAAATCCGACAGTCATCTATAACTTCGCGATAACATTTTATGACAGCATTAATCACTTTCTTAAGGACTTGATAGTAATATTAAATGAACGGTTATAATCTTAGCAATAACTCGGCATGGTTTGTATTATCTTGCTCTTGTTATTCTTACTCTTACTCTTTTGTCACTCTCCTGCTCAAACTTGCTTCTTATGCTTGATATAAAATCTATTACGTGAATTTGCTCCCCCCCCCCTAAAATTTTATTTCCTTTAACTATTATTGACCGTGGTTCATTTTTAATTTCCTATTGGATCAAAATAGGTATTGTTTATATTACAGGCTCCCTTCTATTAGTTAGATTTTGAAATATGTTTATTGGTTGAACCAACTCACTTTCTAAAATCAGTGTTCCCACCTTACGGAAAAGGAAAAATCTGCTATATATGCGGTGCCTTTTTTGTTATAACAGATTCCATTTCCTTTTTACTTCTCCATATTTAGATTCGTATACTAAAGGTTTGCGATAAGACACGCTTTGACCATATTAGCACTGACTCTTGGAATCTGTCGGAAACAGCTAAAGTTTTGGTTTCTTTTAAGACGCCTGTTTCCGCATGTGGAGCTTCTTTTGAATATCACAAGTTACAGTTACTGATTAAAATCGTATTTCTTGCTAAGCCCCAGTTTAAAGTGTAATAAAACATTTTCTCTCGTCAGCATACCTAAGGATTTGCGAAAGGTTAAAATGGTTCTAGTGTTAACAAAATGCTACATGTGAGGCTATCTATTGTCCTCTTCCTAACGATACCGACAGATGATCAACATGCCGTTATTGTTATAGTCTGCCTTTTTGACACATGTTCAGAAATGTAATCCTTGTCTGAATATTACTTATTGAATAAAAAGACATATATCCTATATACCTACACTAACAATTATAATATTAAAATCCTGATCATAATTGTAATATTGATACCATTGATTATTACGTCATTCTTGACGTTGTTAAACAATACCTAAATCAAATGAAATTAAAAGTATAATTGCCATTAGAAGCAATTATTATTGGAATAGGAATTTTTGAGTCAAGAATTCCTACTTCAGGGTTTAGGTACATCCCCCTAAATTGATTTTCACGAATATAAATTCATTGCATTAGTACAAGAGTACTGGCGGGTTTAAGGAAAAATGTGAACACAATTATACTGCTCTTAATCTCATTTGAAAGGCTCCATGGTGTCCAGTTTCATAAGGAGTACCTTGGTTCCTTAAAAATTTCACATTGGCTAATAGAAATAATTTGATTATTTTTCTGGTATGTTAAAATGTGTAGCTACAATCATTAATCCTAATCCTGAGCTCTTTGGCAATCTTTCAATATCGATAAACAACCAAAAATAAACTATTTCTTAAAAATGTACTAACTATAGTCAACTAAATACATGACTGTAGGTGTAAACTCGTAAGCGACTTTCATTTGTTGTGGAATGCAAACTTCGCTTCTTATCCCAAACATTCTCCCATTTTCCGAAATGCATTATATTATGGACATCTTAATGAAATTAACACCAGGAATTTATGAAATCTATGAAAACTGGTTTAATACAAATTATTGTTGTAATGAAATTTACTGCTCCTAAATGTTTATTAAATCATATTCCATGGATTATTTTTATACTATTTCCAGAATTCACATAATTTTCCTGCTAAAAAGACTTTAGCTTGTGGTTTTGCTGTGGTGAAAAATACAGCGAACAAGACTCATCAATTCAAAACGGGACAAAACGTACTTTAACATAGCGTGTTTGCAGAACTTTGCACAACGGCAAAGACGATAACGTAGAAATATTTCTCTACCTCCCTGCATATAGCGACATTTTATTTGAAAGCTGAAGAGTGCAAGCAACTTCGCGTAGATACTAAATAATCGCAATAAAATCCTCTCCGTTTATACAATTAAAAGTAAATCTAAACAGAGATACACGGGAAAGCTTAAAGAGCTTCTAAAAGTTTTAAATATGTTGCGATAGAAAAAATACTAAAACCTGTTATATTCATGTTGCGAAGATATATAACTTAAGGTATGCTATTTTTTTAATTTGGTTTATTTGTGGACGCTCCCTAACATCTCAGGTCATTAACGTCCCATTCAAACCAGGGCGTGAACTGACCGATAAATTTTGCTCAGAGGCCTATTTTTTTCAGGCTTGAGATTCTTTATCATACCGTAAATGTACGACATGGGACCCACGGCTTTACTTCCTTTCCGAAGGAAGCCATACTTAGCATTTTTACTCCCAAAAAAAATACCCATCGGACCGGCATCGAACCCACGTTCTTGGGTTTAGGAGTTTAGCAAGTATGGTGACCTCTACGCCAGCCACCAAGACCGGCCTGTGTGAAAAAATAATACACGATAAATGTAATTATTATTTTTGCTTTAAAATGAAATTAAGTTAATTATTAAAATATTAAGAAAATTATAGTACGGTCAGAGCTCACAGGTAAAACAGCCAACTCTAAAGAGTTTTTGATATATCCTTCAGCAACAAAAAAATTCTTGAGAAAATGATCCCCCTTTAAATTAATTTTACTAACTTGGCCAAACTAAAATTTATTTCCAGCAGTTAATATATTTGAAGCTTAAAAAGTATCTCTATTCTTGACTGACATTTTACAGTTCAATGATTTTAAAGGTGTTTTGTTTGTAAAGGTGTCTTTCTAATATGATTACAAATAGTTATAATATCACATACTTTGTTTATTCTGATTTCATACTGTAAATATTTGTTATACCTACAGTATTGGGAGGAAATGGATATATCCATTTTAAATGTTCATGTTATTTGTTTGCTCTATAAGAGAGCAATAAATGTTTCATTGTTTTATTCTCTCTAACGATACATAATTAATGTGTATTCTAAAACACTATTACAATATTATCGTGCTGTATATCACAAATATGAAATACAAAATAAATCGAAACACCTGCGATAATCCTTTAATCACATGCAACAAAGCATTAATTATTATTGAATCGTAAATCAAGATCACATGATATATAATATTGAATGTTAAATTAATAATGTAAGTGAAAGTGTAATAGCATAAATAAAATTAAGCAGCTAAAACTTCTCCCACAAAACAAGGGACAAAACACCAGCGCTTGCTCAATATATATATATATATATATATATATATATATATATATATATATATATATATATATATAACACGTTAAACGTATACTTTATTCATCTAACAAACCCTGTCAAACAACAAAGTAATCTACTCTGTGAAATATTCATGTATCGTTGAATTTCTTGAAAAATATAATCATTTGATTTATTTATGGACGCTCTTTAACATCTCAGGTCATCAGCGTCTATATAATCATAATAGATATGTATTAATCCATTTCTAATTGGACTCACATCCGGTATTAGTAGAGGAATAAGGAAATCTCAGTATTTACAGCTTATGAAAGTACAATATGGCAGAAATTAGCCATTACAAATCAAAATCTATCAATTATCATCGTACAAAATTAATTGATATTTTATTATTTTCAGGTTATACAATATTTTACACATCTTTAGATATAACCTTCTTCCATTCAGCTTTATTTTTCTAAATACGATCTTTCAATCTTTGTGATGTAAGTAAAGCTTTCGACTGCGTGTAACATATTTTTTCAAGAAACTATAATTCTATGGGATAAAGGAACAAAGTTGAAATATATTTAAATATTACTTAGAGTACCAATATGGGGGAAAACCTTATTACATTGTCGAGTCAAAACTCATGTTCCACAGGGCTCTGTGCTGGAGTTTTTATTAATGCAAGCAAATCACAAAATACAATTTTCAACTTAAAAACATAAATATTCTTTGTAATAGTGTGAAACATCTTGGCATGATAATTGGGCAACCATCTATTCTGGAATCCCCACATAGATTTTATTTGTAGCAGGATGTCAAGCACTGTATTCCTACTAGCAAACCTAGAAAAGGCTGTCCATAAAGATTATGTTCATATGGCTTACTTTTCAATCTATAAAAGCATTTTGCATGTGGTTTAGTGTTGTAGGGTAGTAGTCCAAGGATAGCAGAGAAGTGATAAAAATTCATAAAATAGTGATAATAATTTTACAAACTCTAGGAAATTTGAACATTGTAAACCATTATTGGCAACTCTAGAAATTCTCACAGTTGTTAATTTATATATTTATGATGTTTTGATACATATTTAAGAGAATTTGCACATTTATAATGTAAGGGGTGAAATACACATATGTATCACACGTTACAGAAAGAGAAAGAATATGCCATATCACAGATTGCGGAAGACCTATGGATATTACAAAATACGAGGAATAAAACTTTTCAATTCACTCCCTTTAGAAATTAGTGCTGCGAGTATTCAGGTATTCAAAGATAGAATATATAAGTAGTTATACATTTTTTCAACAACATACAAGAATTTGAAGTGAAAAATAATAAAAAAAGAATGAATGAAAGAAAGAAAGAAAGAAAGAAAGAAAGAAAGAAAGAAAAAAAAAAAAGTTACAACGTACAATACATAAGTTATTACTCCTCATAAATAAGAGTTTAATAAAATATTAATGTTGGTTTAATTATTCGTTGAGTACATGGTTGTTGTAACCCTACTTATTTTCTTCATTCTTTTGTCAGTAATATTTCTGTGTACTTCAGTAATATTTCTGCATTCCTCTTTATTAAATAGATAACAATTATTGAAAATAATATCATACCCAACATTTTTCTCTTATAAAATAAAAATGACGTTTATAAAAAGTATATAATTTAAATTAACTTATTCTATAATGGTGACATTGAACATTATATTAGCGTTACATTATTTGCACAAAAAACTCATTTCTTTAGTTTTTATTTGAAAATGGAAAAATGTAAACTAGTATGTTATGAGCACGTAGATCATGTTCCTCAACATGTCTCAATAGATTTCTTGAAGGAGTTTTAACTTTTATTACACATATTCTTGTTCAGCATAACATTCAAGTAGAAATAGTTGTAGGTTTTCTGGTAAATAATTTATTTATTATAGTTCCTTTCATTCTTTTTTATCCTGGATATTTTCCATGTACATACCAGATATGCATATACGCTTTTCTAGAAACATATAAACACTTGGAATTTACGTTATTGTGCTGGGAATTTTATTGAAAATATTTTCCACAATCCGTTTTCTTCTTTGAAGGCAAAGAGTCAAGCAAGCATCAGAAAAAAACTACTGAAGTATCTTAAGAAGATAAGGAACGCATATGATATTTTCGCATGCGACTGAATGTAAAGCGACATGTGTGTTGAATATTGTAGCTACCGTTAAAGCATCAACAGAATTCTGTCTTCTTCCTTGCTTATGTTCAACAATAGATTGTGGATTTGCTAGCGGGGCAGTAGGAGCAATTTCTTTGAGACAAAGCTCTTTTCCCAAAGGTTTCACCCATCTGCGCGTTTACATCGATGAGCGTAGAAACTGTTGTATGCTCATTTAAATGTGAAGGCAATTTTGAATCCCCTGAGACTGTGTAAACCATTTGGTTTAAAAATATATATAAAAAGTTTTGCCGAACCAAAGAGGGGATTTTAGTTTTGAATGTTTTCTTATTCTTACGTCATTATTTATTTCCATATGCTCAACAAATCTTTAGGGATATACTTGCAATAGTTTACACAACAATATTATATTAAATATTGTACAATTTGAGAGAATATCGGAAAAAAGTCTGACGCAAATGACGCTATAAATGAAATGCTCTTATATTCATTTTCTATTTAATCTTAGTTTATATATTTTATTTTGTTTCACATATTTTTTACAGGTTTTCCAATTTTAAAAGTATTCTAATTTTAATAACACATATATATCACATAATTATTCATAAGTACAATTCCCTCATTCCGTTACGCATTCAGAGTATGCATAGCATACACTAGTGGAAACGGGTTGATCTTCAGGATGCGCGATTACCTATCAATAAGACTGGGGCCATGTTCCGCTGACGCAAGCAATTGAATTTCCTCAACGTGTTTCAGTTGCCTTTCTGTAGGAGTATGCGAAAGTGAAATATTATTGGAAATAATATTTATGATTTTATGTAGCACAAATTGTAGAAGAGAATCCCGTGCTAATATTCCAGGAGTAACCTCTCCATCAATCGAGAAATGCAATTTTTTTGATTGGTGGATAAAGTTCGAGCCAAAGGTGTTTTCATTGACAAGAAGCCGAAATCAAAACACCGGATTTTAACACACAAGAATCTTGATGAAATAGACTATCGATTCTCGAAAGTTTTCAACACCTGCAGCAAGATATTGGTGTAATTGTTGTTAATGCGTGTATAAGCCACTCAGCTGCTGCATACAAAAAAGTACTGCTGTAGCTGAATTAAAACCCGTGGGGGCTTTGAAACAGAATAACCGGGAGATAATTCACAATATTCGGGTGGATGAATTCCAACGAGTGTCTCAAAATCTATTTAGACATGTCTTACAGCTAAGATTGGGCACTTCAAGCATCTACTATGATATTAGTGCAATATTAATTACTATTTATTACTAAAAATAACGAACAAAATCGCGCGTTATGGGTTCCGAACGCGCGACATAATTTAATTCGGAAGGTGGTGACACCGTTTCGCACTGTGATAGCTTCCCGTCGACAAAATACTTCCGATTGCGTAGCCAAATAGGGACTCTGCATATTTACATTTCAATATCGTTTTATGTTAATAAAGTTCATTAATTTATAATAAAGATTTTGCATACTGTTTTTTTTTTAATTCTTAGGTATTAAAACATTGACTATATGTGGATAACCCTGAACTTCTCTTGATATTTCGTCTAAATGTACGATGGTTTTAATTTCAACGGTTTTTACTAGTACAGTATGCATACATTATTGACGCACATAATTCTTTACAATAAGCTTTCAATTAATGTGGCATTTATGCGCTAATGGATATTACTTTTTCAAATAATTATAATAATAATATAATGCATATGTTGTAACAAGTTCATTATTAGAAAATAATTAAAATATATGAAAAAATAAAATAGTCTTCAGATTGAGTCCGGAAAATTGTAGTTATAAACTGTTTTGCCTAGGAATAATTCACACGTGAAAATGAAAAGTTAATTGAAATTTGACATTAACAATAAAATTACAGTGGCAATGAAATACAAGCGTTTGGGTGTAAAGCAATCATTAAATTTATATTGTGATTAAACAGCATTTCCACTTTAAGATGTTATATCCTTAACACTTTGATGTCGCTAGCGTTTCTATCCACTTAGGTTTAAAGCTGTGTAGAATAGAGAACTTAGGATACTAGTAATTGTTGGTTGAAGATAATGAGAAACAGCCTATTTGGGTGATTTCTTGGATTATGGGAGATTTATCCAGTTGGAGAGATGTATATTATTTCTTATGTTAGTTTTTCTTGTACGTTCTTTGACTCTGTGGAGAAATCGCACCTCTGCTAATAGTATTTAAATTGATGAGTAGACTACATGTGGGACAATTAAAAGATGCCTAATTTGCTACTTTTGCTATATTTTAATGTTGCACTTAAAATTAAATAGTATTGACAACTACATCCACTTCTTTTGCCGCTAATTTTTACTATCAAATATGCCTATTGCAAAATCGTTTCCTTAGCCTCAAGAGACTACCTCTTGAGACATTTATTTTCAGGTTCTTTAGTTATCTGCCGAATATCTCATCCTTTATACATACTACAAAAAACGCATTTTGGGTATAGTCTTTACATTTATGACTCTATTTCCCACCATGTAAAGGAAAACTCAGATATCACCCTCTTCTGTTTATTACAGTGTATCATACTAGGTTTTTGTGTTCGTGTTAGGGGGCAATTTTCAGTGTTGTTTCGAGTCCAATGGAAAGACTTGTAGGAAATTGCCACTCTGTCGAAGGCACAATCCTTCTTTTCTCTCTCCCCCACTTCACTTTAGCAGTCCTTGAGAAAGAAAATAAAAGAGAATAGAGAAACATAAGAATCAGGAAACTCCAAGGATGTCTATAAAATTCCAACTGAGACGAATAGGTTGGAGGTACTAAAACTGAATACACTGGAAGAAACAAGCATAAAAATAGTTGCAAATGTATTTCGATCTACTTTTATAAATTTAAAAGTTGTGTCGCTGCGAGCTTATTTTCCCTCTCTTTTCATTTTCCGTTTCTTGTATATATACACAGCATATATTACAAGGAACACACATTCGAAAACTTTGATGACATGATGTGAACCTTTCTTTCCAAAATATCCACGAAATTTCTGTCGAAGATGAGCAAACTTTTTCTTGGTGTTTATTTTATTATCTTCGTAACAGAGCTATCCAGAGAGACAAAACAAGCTATCTATTCATTGCAAAAGTCGGGTTTCAAACTCACTGTGATGCTAAAGGGACAAAAAGATGCGAAATATAAAGATATGATGCACGCCTTACAAGTAAGAGACAAATCAAGTGAAATACGAATGTATAGATAACTCCAGTATCTTCTTCTAGAGAATAAAACAGCAGAAATTTTATGTAGTTTTAGTTTTTATAAGTGTAGATAAGAAATGAAGGAATATTTTAATTCTTTGCATTTAGAAAATATATGTCACATAATCCAAACTAAAATCATCCCACTATATTAAATTAAATTATAAATCCCGAGTCAAATTAATACACAAATTACAATTGCATATTTGTCGTTATAATAGTTTCAGGAAACTGGCATACTTAATTTAATTTTCGGAAATTTAGGTGCATTTATACTCCTTTACACACGATTGACATTTATCTAATTTATGATTAATTTACTTTTCTTAATTGTTTCAGCTTTTTTTCGATATGTTTGGCATCTGTGATCATCTTCGCAAACGTTATTTTCTCACAATCTCCCTTTTGGCACTTATTGTTTGGTAGTGCTATCGGTGTGCTGTCACTTGCGATTATTCTATGGTAAAAATAAAAAGAGAGATAAATCAGCGAAACTATTAATGGCGCACATTTCTTTTGAACTAGGATTCTTATTGAATTGCATAATTTTGCTCTACTCACTGCAAAAATATGTCATTTATTTTAAACAGATTAATTTTTTTCAATTTGGTAAAGCACAGGTAGCATGCAATCTATATTTAAAAGCATACGTAAGTTTTAACTTTTATTCAGAATATATACGAAACAAACCGACTTGGATCAAAATTTAAAAAGCAGATTTTAATAAATAATACTACTTTTAATTATTTCTGACTACTCTTCTACATATTTACATCCTACTGTCAGATTCTTCATAAATTGCAGTTTATAAGAATTATCGGAAAATTTACAGTAAATGTTTATCGATGTATATGTATATATATTTGTTTGTTATTTGTTTCAGTGCGTTATATAAAGTTAGTTGTGGATTCAAAAACTTCTTTTGTTCTGCAGTGCAATATACATTGATTGCCATTTGCATATTTTATTCGAGGCAACTGCAATTATGACAGAAAAACTTCTTGCATGGAAAAACGTCTTTTTACTTTGATTGATGATGTGGGTGCAAACTTGAGAGCATTCCTTCCAACATATTAGTGTGAAATATTTCACCACGCAGTTTTTTAAATTTTATGCATAATAACGTACATATTTTTCTCCAGAAACAATTTCCGATTTTTGCTAACTTTTAGTTAATTTGTTCTTGATATTTCTCCAGGTCATTTATCACTTCATCTGTTTTTCGACAATAGACATAATCTATTTTCTTTGTCTCTTTCTTAATTTGTTTCTCGTCTCAGTAAGAGTCATATTTTTCCAATGGAGTGCTGCATTTTTTCTTACAAATCTGTGAAAAATTTAGCTATATATTAATTTCGCACCTATTTAAGAAGTATTAGCATTTTTGTAAGTTTTAAACCATCAACGCAGGCTCCCTAGTAATACGCATTCCGCAAGAGTAACTGCGTATTTGACAACAATACAAGAATGATCTTTTAAATGCGTCTTAAACCAAGAACCATCTGGTTATTGGAAAATCATCTATCAAGTGAAATTAATTTACTATATGTAAATCCTTTCAACAATTTATTAATATCAAGATATTTATATTAAGATTGAAGGAAAAGATCCTTTTTCATCCGCGCTCTTTAAAAACTCGTTAAACCAGAAGAGTTCAACTCCAAATTTAGATTTATATTGAAAGTGTTTAAAAAATTTAAGTATATAAGTAAGCTCATAGTAAGTCATGAAGATCTTTCAGTGCTGATTGAAACATTTTAAAATACTGTACACACATACGCGCGCGTGTGCATATATATATATATATATATATATATATATATATATTGTATATATTGTATTTTTTCACCACCACGGGTGACCGAGGTCGTTAAGGCGTGGACTCGTGAGAGGGAGGTCTGGGGTTCGAATCCCACCAGGACCGTCCTCCATGACGGAGTATTTTTTCTTCCTCAGTCCTCATAAATGGCAAATGCCGGGAAGGTACCGTAAACTTAGGCCTGAAACGTTTCCTTCCTTAATAAATCTTTTCTCAATATATCATTTCATCTCATGTGTCATCAGTGTTCACTCCCTGTGGTGCCTCAGTAGTGAAAACGGGCGTTAAACACTATCTTGTCTTTGAAGAACACGAGCTGTTCCAATTATTGCGACACTAAATCCATGACTTTTTAAGTGTTTTATTCTTTTTCTTCTTATCTAGTTATTATTTTAGTTTACATTGTTCATTGTTTTATTTTATTTTAAATTTATATTAAGGACACATTAACCAATATACTATGTGCACATTTTCAGTGTTAGTATTGTGCAAATTATTTGTTGATAGTAAATTCTTAATAAATATTTGGATTAAGTGCACTGCTTTATGTGGTAAAATATTAGCACTCTTTCCTGAAAACCTTTGCTCGGCTTACGTACATAAATATTTTATATTGTTAAAAACAGATATTCATTATCTATATACATTTTTACTATTAGAATGAATTTGCCTTTTCATTTTAAGATTTACGTTGTAAAATAGAATTTAGGGTTTTAAAAACAAATTTTCTTTAAATATCACTTGTATAAGAAAAACATTTTACAGGTATTAATGCGTCTCTTATAATATTCAATATATATTTCAGTGACTTTTGAGGAAAACATTATTTTCATGTAGATTTTGTATGCTGAAAATGTGTAAAAGAAGCTCCTAATTAAAATGAAGCCTAAAGACAACATACCGATATTGAAATTCACACTTAACAGTCTAAGGAAGTTGCAATAATCTTGTTAAAAACTTAAAGTTCATAAAAAACTTTCATTCTAATAACTGTTGTTGTAGAATGTATTATTTATAAGGTACCTACTATATTAGAGTATAGTTCAAATTTACAAAACGCATATAAACAAATGACCTAATATATTTCTCTAAAAATTGTGACTGCCAGTTTTGAACAGTGTTGTTATTTTTATTGTTAATAAGTAAACATTCGTTTTCAGAAGTGATTACCAAAATAATTAGGAAAAAGACTTCTTACTCCGTTTTTACTTTGTGTGCCAAACTTAGGCAATTGCATTTTAAGTACTTCAGTTAACTTGTTTGGTTGTTATTTTTATGAATCGTTGTCGAATTCTAGGAACAAATTTGAATCTACTAGTTAATTTAGAAAATAGGAAAGGATTTTTTTTTCATTATGATCTTCTCATCGCACTAAAGATAGTTGCAATAAATTACGAGCATTTTTAAGGAGTTCCTTATCTAAACAATGACCAACTGTAGCACCAAAACCAAATATTCTGTTGGAGGCTTGAATTTGTTATATTGTGCTACTTTTTAAAAAGAAAATGGGATATCACATACTATATTGGAACGTTTACTGTATTTACTGAAAATCACAGAGAATACAAAAAAGTGCAAAATAAATGCTAATACTTTGGAATAAGCAAGAATAAGCGCTCTTATCAGAATTTACCAATTAATAATAAAAAATAAAGCACCCTGTCGTAAGATTACAAGTTAGTGTACGCTCTAAAGGGGTTAGAAAATGTATTTCCGCGTCATTACAGCAGTGTGTTAGCTTGAACATCTCCAAATATTCCTCATATTCCAACCAAGTTTTCGTTTAATTTGTCGTCAGGCATCGCATTGTTCACGCGAATGATACTCCATTTATACAGAGCACAGGATTTCAAAGACAAAAGCATACTTGATATTCCCCACCCTAGTTTTCGGAGGTTCCTTTGGGCTTCCTTCAAGAATTCCACGCAGGTTTTATCTCTCTCTCTTAAGGAAGTATCACAACTGTTGTTGACGTTACAAAAGCAACTTTATCCGGCAGGAATTTCAAGTGTTTCTATGTTATCCTTTCCAGCAAACTTGGCTACGGCCTCTAGCAAGAATAAAAGAAACACGGTGTGTACCCCAAAATTGGTAGTTTACTAACTTTTTCTCCTTAGGCTTTGCTTTTATTTCCGGGATTAACCATAACCTCCCATTAAACTCAACAAAAAGTGTAATTTTCTGTAGGAAAATTAAAGGATACCCTCAACACATCAACATAACTATAAAGAGTTGGAAATTATTGATTATGGCATAATGAATCTTGATAATAAATCATATACAGATTCAGTTTTCAGCAAGTGATTTCGATAAATATAAACATTTATCAACGCGAGCTCGTATAGTGTAGGACTTCTCGTATCAAATAACACTGTTCAAAGTACTTTTTATGATATCGAAAACGTAGAAATGAAGGAACATTGTTATAAATATTGAAATGGAATTCTAAATTGCCGAAGCGGTCATTATATTTGAGCATGTCAACACATTACAATAAACTAAAGTAACAACGCTTTTAGTTTATAGCATAAATTGCACTTTGGATTGTAATTGCAGTAAATGTATTTCTAATTACATGCAATATTGTATGCAATAAAATAAAAGGCATCCTCTAAACCAACTATATGGATTAATCATTTTATTGACACATTACAAAGCGGTTTGTTTTACTAAGCGTTCTAGGGCATCAAATAATTATAAACGCTTATATTTAAAATGTTCAATGCACAATATATTACAATAGCTAGGCAGTTTATTTTATCGTTTCATTGGCGCTACTTTGAAGCTTTTTATGTAGTTATACGTGTTACAAATAGTGGGTTAAATTTTTCTATGAATGTCAGGAGTTATTAATGTCTATTTTTATTTTTAAAATAACTTTATTTTGTTACATCTTATCCGGTCAGGATAATTTTGAATTTTTAGGGCGTAAAAATCCTAAATATGATTCCTTCGGAAGGGTCCCTTGTCATAGATTTACGGCAAGTAAAAGAACCTCAAGTATGAATAAATATGGGGTACTAATGACCAGATGTTATAGAGGGTCCTAAATAAGTGAATAAATATTATTACATCATCTCAAAAATCAAAACACAGAAAACTTGTTGATAAAATGACAGTAAGTATAGCACAAAAACCGTGTATTAAAACTAACCAAATATGGGCTGCATAGGACAACGTGAGTAGATGCTACAAGGTTCTGGTTCAATTTTAGAAGTCGTAGGTGGAATGTGTCTCAGATTAAAGGCCTGTGAGACGCCAGGCTTTCTCCGAATATTCCCGTTGCCATTTCTTCCACAAACTGCTGCACCCCTCAGCTCAACCTCATCCTCTAACGTAATACCCTCCGTCCAATTCCGATGCGCGGATTTGATGTGTACTACATCATAACACCTGCTGCATGATTCGTACTCCCATTAAGACTTAATTAACAAATAAGCTTGTATTTGTAAATTGTTAACCAATTTGGAAATATAAATACATTTTAATAACCTAATACTAATATAATACCTAATACTAAAATACGAATATAATTAAACTTGAGCAAAATATTTAACATGTGTTCATTGTATTATCTAAGCATAAGACCATACAACACACCATTCTTTAAATAAAAAAAAAGGTTGCTTTACAAGATATAGGCGTTAAAATGAAGTGCAACTGTACTTAGCAAAGTAGTAAGGAAGCCTCTATTGTGTATATGTAATTTCATTTTAATCGATACTTCCTAAAAGATTTGCTAGTTTTTATCTTGATGTAGTAAAACCAACTTTCATTCAAACAAATCACATGTTAAACCGCTGCTAATTCTATTAATTTTGAGTATATAATGCCTTCTTTGTGTTTATATGTATAAATGGATAATACGTTCCAATTCACTGATATAATTACATTCTGAATGAAAGGAAATGCTGTAACTTTTCAAAATATCAGACATATTTGTTCAGATAAAAATTCTAGGTTATTGCGCTAGCAGTTTTCAGTCTCTTGTTGAAAAATCATGTTCCTTTAGTTTGTTTTGGAAAATATGTAAATGACAAATAAAAGACTTAAAATCTGTTTGAACTAATGATTTAGTTTAATAAAAATAATTTATTGAATTGCAAATTTGCCTCCTTAGTATCTTGAATTCAAATGCATAAATGAAATAGAACATGGTGCGGTTTATTTACAAATATCCCCTTGCTTCACATGGTTATAGGAATCAAAATACCACCAAAATTGAGATATACAGAATAATTTGCAAGTAACTATGCATAGTACAAAGTATTTTTATTGAATGAAGAAAAATGTTTCTTCCCTAATAGGCAAAGCCCAGTGTTTATTTTTGACATTAACCTTATTTAATTGACAAAACTGTTTATTTACAAACTTTGGTTATTACAATATTTTCTCTATTACTCTCTTAAATTGAGTTCTTTTGTTCTTTTTTTTTTAATTTTTGGCCAAATATTTGCCTTGCGTAACATTGTGTATAGATATGGATACATCCTCTATATTTCCCAGTTTAATGGGGACATTTTTCTAATATTTTCCCAGTTTTGGTAAATTTGTAACTTTAGTAATTAACTTTATCATATAGCTAGTTAGTTTGTTATAGATATTTATCTCAAAATTTCGGTCCTGGTGGTCTAGTGGTAACTATGCTTTCCTCCTAAACCCAAGATCACGGACTGAATCCCGGCCAAGGTTGATGGATTTTTTCGGGCGTAAAAATCGTAAGTATGGCTTCCTTCGGAAGGGAAGTAAAGCCGTGGGTTCCACGTCGTACATTTACGGCACGAAAAAGAACCTCAACCCAAGAAGAAGATACCTCTGAGCAAAATTTGTTATCCATTTCAGTCCCTGAATTAAATGGGACATTCGATGACCTGAGATGCTAAAGAGCGTACATAAATAAACGAATCAACAAATTGTCTCAAAGTGACATCTTTTATTCTTAGTTTTGTATATATATTATTCAATATATACCTTAGTTAGAAATATTACATAGTCTTAATGAAAACCATGCCCTTGTATAGTTATAATTTTTTTTCAACAAATAACAGAAAACTTTTATCAATTCATTTATTCTTAAAATTCCCAGCTACACCAGTTGAGTTCCTCGTGCAGTAAGTAAGAAGGAAGCCATTTCCTGGGCAGCTTGTTTTAACTTAAGTTTCTCGCCGTTGAAATCGGATCGCAAACCAACTGTTGGTCGCTTAGAAACGCCTCCTAGAGAAGTTTTTTTTTCTTTCTTCCTTTTTGAAAGAATGTTACAGGATTCTGAGAAAAACAGAGAAGGAATTCGAAAGGAGGGAGCAAATACATTAAAGAAGGAAAACGCTTGCCAAAAAAAAAAAAAAATGTGAAAAGAACAAAGCAGCTAACATGTTCCAGCTGTAGTTCAGCAGATGAAATCTCGCTTCCGTTAGTTAACAGCCCAAAATGGAAACAAACATGCATTTATAATATTCCGAGGTTACATGCCTATAATCCATTTTCTTTGCAGCTTCGAACATTAAAGTAATAAACTTAATAATATTTATTCCATAAATATTTTGATAAGAATCCTGTACTTGGATTATGATGCGTGACAACTAATTTAGGGATCTTAGGTTCTATTGACTACTCTGCCCACCGAAACGGGAACATACATTGGTCTTATTGTTATATTTTGCTGGTTTTAGGATTTTGAACTTCAATTTCTTCCTTCGATAGATCTTTACAGATTTTTCTTTCGATTTGGTTTGTATTTAATGAAAGGGCGGGACGGTGGGAAATGTTTCATTTGTTCATATTTCATCGAATAGACTTGGATTTGGTTTCATTTTATTTTATGAGGATTTTCCGTGCACTCATTTTACCCATTATTTCATCTTCTTCTAAATATAAAACTTATTATTCTGCAATGTAAAACCATAGCAATAAATTTGAGCTTAGCAAAGAGACTCATCTAGTGATTACTGACCACCAACGTCTGAAACATCAAAGTTGGATTAGGGGCATTAGGATCATCATCATCATCATCATCATCATCATCATCATAATATTTTAATAACAGATATAGGAATTCTTAATTCCTCCAATTTTATTCATTTTCTTTCCATTTATTTGAGTTTGTTGTACTCAAAAAAAAAATATATACTCAGATGAGTGAAAACTAGATAGAAAAAAGTACATTACAAACTGTATTATTTAGTTTTAAAGCTACTTTTAGCTTTTAATACATATAAATAAAAATATATGCCTATATTCAGAACTTTCATTAAAACAAAAACGCACTAATTCGAATATTGGAGGAGAAGTTCAAAATCAATGTTGATTACATTTTAGTTTTTAACCCAACCCCCACAACCTATATATTTCAAATTAAACCCTACCTAATGGTAATTAATTTTAAAGAGGATAAAATGATTATCACATTTTATTTCCTTTTGTCTGGCCACCTGTATCATTATTGACCTTTGAGTCTGAATGAAACAAGTAATTAGTTGTTGGGTGAAAACACAATATATTTTAGGTAATGTTTAAATTATTAATAATACAATAACATTATCTATTTCTGAACCTCTGTTTAAACCGTTTATAGTTTGTTCTTTGTTGTGGGGCATAAATAATTTTTAAAAATAAAAGATGATAAAAACAAACCTATTACATTAAAGGCTCAATGTTTTGTTAATTTTATTCTTTTCAAATTATAAAAACAATAAAAATTACCAGTTAACAATAGAATACACAAGACATGGCAATCATTACATCTTCTTTAAAACTTAAATCGCATAATGTAGAGAGAAATTTCATAGTGAGGTTGCTGGGAATGGGAGTGAAACCTAAAAAGCGGTCAATATTGTCTTTGTTTAAATTAGTTATTTTAAATATGTAGTTATTTTGCACTTTACAGGTTCATTTGTTTGTTTCATGACTTTTTAAAGCTTAAACTAAATCCTAAATAATATTAGCATAACAACGAAAACTGCGTAAATAGTTAAATAACAAAATGTTGATTGAATTTTGTTTGAATTTTGAAGAATGTGCTAAATTTTTTTGGGAACGTGAACTTACGAATGCTATTTAAGTTCAGATATGTTTTAACGTTTGTTTTAACATAAGAAAAGCACCAAACAGGAGCATTTCCACATACGCATAGAAAATATTAAAAAGTCTTTGGAACGAAATATCTACCCAGTTCGCGTCTGCAAGCGCTGTGACAACGCAACGGTGGTCTTATTTTTTCCTTCACATAAGAAAGTGTTTCGGATTTAAAACTTTAAAAGATAATTTACTGTTTAAAATTGCAACGAACTGCATTTTTAAAATTTAAATGAAAAATTTAAACATAGATATAATCAATAAGCGAATTAATTAGATATGAGTGTTTAGTTTTAAGTTGCTAAAGAAATATGACCATGAAAGCACCTTTATTATAACTAAAATTGAATTCCACCTAAGCGGATTTAGAGAATTAATTACACCCTAAAAAAACGGAAATCTTTCAATCAATCGTGGCCTAATTATTCACTTGCGAATTTTTCGTACAATGTAAAAACAGGAAGGAAGAAAGGAAGAAACGACCAAGGCAGCTGAGCGGAACATTAAACGTATTGTGCACATATCAAAGCCATTTTTTGTACCTTCGAACCTATACCTTTATGTTAATTTAAAGCACCTTCCCACCTGCAGAACGTTTACATTCATTAACTGATACGAGTGCATAGTTAGTCTTAATGTGTCTGTTATCGAAAATGCAACTCGTGTTTTGCTTCCAGATTGTCATAGAGAATAGATATGACAGAAACAAAGCATTAGAAAATAAAAGACAGAGAAATCTCTCATCTCTCACAATGAGACATCTAACATATCGATGTATTGTTAGAGTTTGCAGGTGAAAACTGCTTTTTTATTGCATAGAGTTTTAGACTTGGGGAAAAACCGAACGTAAAATGGTCTTTATTCGATTCCGCATGTTGCATGACTTTTAATATTTTTTTTTTTTTTTGAATAGTGTTTAACGCTCGTTATTACTACTGAGGCACCACAGGCGGTGGGCACTGATGATGCATGAGATGAAATGATAAATTGAGAAAGGATTTTTTTTTTAAGGAAGGAAACGTCCCAGACCTAAGTTTAGGGTGCCTCCCCGGCGTTTGCCATTTATGAGGACTGAGGAAAGCCTGGAAAAAACCCTCAGTCAGGGAGGAAGGTCCTCGCGGGATTTGAACCCCAGACCTCCCGCTCACGAGTCCGCGCCTTAACGATCTCGGCCACCCCTGGCGGTATGACTTTTAATGCTGATTTTCTTGATTAATTACATTGATCAAAGGTATAATTAATTATTCCTGAAAAATTTTTCCAACAGTAAAATGAACCTAAATCCAAAACAATGGTTAGAATCTTCCTGTCACGTACTTTTTGTTTGGAATTTGACTGCATATTAATGTGATATATAACTTTTGGATACTTTTATTTAGCAACTTTTATAACTAATACAACTCAATTTTCATTTATTTCCTCGATGGACAGTAACGTGTTTTTTGGAATTATGTAGTACATTTCTATCCTCTGTTTAGCAAAAGCTGAGATGCGATGTAAATAGACGTACCTGTTAGATGACAACACGAATGCCATATTACTCCCCCTTCTTAAATAGTTCACAAAATATCTGCTTAGTTCTGCCTGCTATTTCGTTTATTAATAACTAAAATTACCAATAAATAAACGTAAGAAGTTTTTTCAAGCAATAATAATTTTAATTGTATTTGAAACTAGTGTTCTGATAATAAGACGCTATGGCAATTTTAGAACTAACAGAAACGAGTTTGCTTCAATGCATAGACCTTACACCTCCTACGTCTGCCAATGTCCACTCACAATGACTTATACCGCCACGGATGGCCGAGGTCGTTAAGGCACGGACTCGTGAGCGGGAGGTCGGCGGTTCGAATCCCGCTAGGACCGTCCTCCCTGACTGCGGTTTTTTCCAGGTTTTCCTCAGTCTTCATAACTGGCAAATGCCGGGGAGGTACCTAAACTTAGGCCTGGAACGCTTCCTTCCTTAAAAAAAAAATATCCTTTCCCAATTAATCATTTCATCTCATGTATCACCAGTGTCCACCACCTGTGGTGCCTCAGTAGTAAAAACGGGCGTTAAACACTACTCAAAAAAAAAAAAAAACAATGACTTATCTCGGCTGTTCTGCCTCAATATAAGTGCGGAAGGATATGTTTGTCGGCAGCGCATATCAGTTTTCAATAGTTAGGGTTAAGAAGAATTTAGATCATTCTTATTGATAAGGAGAAAGCAAAGAGTAAGGAGATTCAAGAAAAATTGCGAGTGGGAGAAGGAGGGTGTTGAAATCAGTTGCCAGCAAGATGCCCCAAGGTCCTTCTGATTAGATCTTTTAAGTCAGCAATCACGATATCCCCCCTCAACAAACTGACTATCCGTGTATTATTTGAAAGTGGGACAGCAGGATATGAAAAAGTCACTGGATCCAGAGAGACTAGCCACCGAGAGCACTTAGCTATGTTGCAAGAACGTATAAGCAAACACCCATCAGGCCTACCCAAGTGTTCTACAGCCTCTCCATATGAAAAGTGGTTTGCCAATGCTTCAAAAAAAAAAGACGGTGCTCGCTTTCAGCATATTTGTGATAATGTTCCAGCTCTCAGAATTAAAATTAAAGAAGACATATTTGAAAACCCTTGTTTGATAGTACATTTGAACCTACGATGCACACAAAAGAGAATAGAACATGGAAAGTTTGTAAAGAAGTCATAACGAAACTTCTTGATAACAAGCAGTAATCGATCATAAAGATATGAGCTAACAATAGATACATTCAAAGAACTTAACTGCAAAAGAATTCTGAAAATGCATATGTTGACTACTTTGTCAAAATATGGATTCTTTTATTTAGGAACAAGGCGAGAATTAACATTTTAAAGAATTTGAGAGAAGGTATAATGAGCCAGGAACATCAATTGCTTGCTGGCTATTATTGGATGCTCAATCGAGAAAATTCAACAACCTTACATAGAAGTAAAGGTAAGCAGAAAAAATTTCACAACGAAGAAGTGACAATTGAAATAATGTACTTGCTAAAGGATTTAAATAAAAGCTCATAGGTATTGCATAATTATTGATGATATACCAAAAAATTATGTTGGCAGAATTAAATGACGTCAATTTTCATATAAAGTTACCAAAATATAATAATAGTTACATCTCAAATATAATTGTAATTAATATTTATGAATACTGTGGATATTATAGTCATTTTTCAACACATATTTTCTGCTTTGTTTAATCTTTATTAACCAACCATTTCAAATTAATTCATTATTTGATTCAGGCAATAATCAGAAAGCTGAAATGCGTGGTCTAGTGTTATTCATGCTTCTTTTTTATATCTACAATCTTAGATCGATATTAAGAGAGTAAGTGAGACTTTACTGCATTTTATATAAGAAAGTTTTGAATAGATAAGATACGTACCTACCATAAAATTGCAGCTGTAGGTGCCATAAGTAAAAGGCAGGCAAGTCTTAAGGCGAATAGGACGAAAGAGAGGGCTGCTTAAACTCCGAAAGTGATAAGAGATCGCAGAGTGCGATTAGTGGAGACAATATTGATTCCGTTGATACCGGTAAAGTTGGAGAGCAGCCTGAATAGGAGCGCTTGCAGCGCAGCCTTAAGAACAAGAGAGTCTGACTTGGAAAGTGTGCAGGTGATAGAAGAGCGATAGAATCTTTCGCGTTCATTGTGATCCAGCCACCAACACCCACTCCCGACCGAAATAGGTAGGTAAACGGCGGCAAGCATACCGTCTATCCCTTGGTGGGTGTTCATTCAAGCGAGAAAACTCATGGAAGAGATGGGGCTCAGGGAGTTGAACGCCTTTACAGAAAGAAGTTGCGTGTATGCCTAAGTTATCCGTCTGCTCCAGGGGGAAGTATGAAGAAAATGACTTCCAGCTAACACTTCCTCTGAAGAACGGAAGAAGACGTAGCAAATGTTCTACCTCTATAATGATCCAAGAGTGAAGCTTTTGTTAAACGTCACGAATTGCTTGCACAGCTCATAGAAGACATTTAGGGAGCAATCACGTAGAAAAGGAAGATTTCTTAAAGGATTATTTAACTTTTCTTTTTAATTCTTTATTTCAGGTTTTTTTTCGGAAAACAATTTCAAATAAAATATTACACCGTTGTCATACTACTGGGTAAAACATAGTTGGTGTAGTCAAACGTTTAATACGAATGAAAACAAATATTTCTACTAAGAAAAACACTCCTTATTAGCTACTCACTAATCATAGCATGCATAAGAAAACGTCCACCGACTAAGGATTTTTTGAGCTAATTTAAAATTTTCTTGCCTTTGTGTAGTCTATCAGCGACTTAAAATTTTAATTTTCTTTGTTTTAAGACTATAATAATGTGTGGAAATATGCGACATAAATTTGCAATCACTTGCACAGGTATGCAGCATTAATTTGCAGTCCCGAACTCGAGCAAACATGCGGTTGCTTATCATGGTGCTTCAGCCGCTGTTTCATATAGTCCCATTGTTTTCCTATAGCATTTAAAATCCGAACACTTATGGATCCAGAGGAACGGAATACTCGCCATAACACGCAGACAGTACTAGTCCTATACACAGCGATTTTCGTTTTGGAAAACTGGGGAATTAAGGAGATGCTAGATGCCAAACTTCAGTCTAATGCTAAAGTTTCCATATAGATTTAGGCTCTCAGTCCGTTCATGGTACGGTAAACACCGCATAGAACCCGCTCCAATTTGAAAAATTACCTGCAAATTACAATGTATTAAATGCCTCGTTGTATCTACAAGCCCCCTTCACCATGCATCATTGTGGTGCAAATAGAAATTAAATTAATCGGACGATATTTACGTATTTTTAGTTCTTCCTGTCGAGCTCGTATCAACGTTCTGCTTTGTGAACCGCTGCAGCTAATAGGGCATCGCTTAGTGTCGTTTTTTAAATTGATTAGCAGTTGCCTTCCTTTACTGTCTGGAGTAACCCCTTTTGGCTTTAAAATGGATCTCATGGGCATGAAACACGGCAGCTGTCCCTATCTCTAAGACTTTTTTCTTCCATTGTTTTGACCCGATTCGAGGTTGATGGCTAGACACATCACTTCTGATATACTTTCTGGGAGATTGCATTAATGCACAGCAGCTTTATTCGCTTTATATCCGTTTGCGGTCCAAACTAATGAATCTTTATTGCCATTCTGTCAGATCTTCAACATACCTCCGTTGGCGAGGTGTATGAACAGAGTTGAAGCGCACTATCTTTCAGAGTAATTTTACTTTTGATGGGGGACCCTGTTCATCGTTACCCCGTATAATTCACGAAGCCTTCTTTCTGTTTGAAAGGCACTGCTGCATTTTCTACGAAAGTATGTGTGTATGCGGTGTGCGCGCGCGCTTGAGTGCCAGGTGAGTGCTGAGAGAAGTTATTCCAAGAATCCCAGCGGAACATGACACAATGACTCAGAAAACATTGTTTCAACCGACACCAGTCATGAAAACTCACGTTCCTTACTTCATTTTATTTTAAGAGTGACTGCTAGGGAAGCTTGAACATGGTTTCAGTCTGTCTTATTTTTTTCTGAGTTTTCGCCTTGATCTTTTGAGGAAAAATACGAGAGAAGCTTATTCTATCAAGCTATTTCATCTCTGACAGTTACAAATAAAAAATATGAAGCCTGTAAGAATTTGCGTATAAGGATCTCAACGTTTGCAACGTTCATCAGATAAATTCAGTATGACTCTCTTGCATTTGTATTATATTATAAAACTAGACTTACCTCGTAGACCTATGGGTTCAATCTCAGAGTCAATGGATTTTTACGGTGTAAACATCCTAATTATGGCTTCCTTTGAAACCTCAGGCCTGAAAGAAGAATTCTCTGAGCAACATTTATCGGCCGCTTAACGCCCTGATTGAGCGAGACGTTAAAGATCAGAGATGGTAAGAACGCCTTAAATAAATCAAATAAATATAAAGGCTTACTCTCAGCACCTTAAGTTTGCAGTTCTCAGCCTTTTCAGTCTAACAAATAGAGTTGTCTTCAAAATGTGTCCTAATATTTATGAATGAAAATGTGCACAACATATCTAAGAAATGCTTTATATTTCATTGATTGAATATTTTAAGTTAATGCTTTCTGGGAAATATTAAGAATTAATGTGATTTTTCATATATAATCCAACTATAACAACAAACATTCTTTATACCGCCACGGATGGCAGAGGTCGCTAAGACGTGGACTCGTGAGCGGGAGGCCTGAAGCTCGAATCCCGCCAATACCCTCCTTTTTGACTGAGGTTTTTTTCCAGGTTTTCCTCAATCCTCATAAATGGTAAATGCAGGGAGGTACCCTAAAACTTAGGCCTGGAACGTTTCCTTCCTTAATTTTTTCCCCCAATATATTTCATTTCATGCATCATGAGTGTAACCGCCTGTGGTGCCTCAGTAGTAAAAACGGGCGTTAAACACTATTGAAGAAATCTGCTTTATTCCTATATTTTTTAACTTAAACCAATATGAAGACTTTCACAAAGGTAGAAATTGGAAGAGTAGTCTCAATTTGTTTTTATTAAATTTGTATTGTAATTTTATGTAATTTTGAAACAATTTTTTTTCCTTCTAAAGAAAACGAAGACGGAAATATTTTAAGATGTAACATATGTATTTTAGAAGGCCATTACCTTTAGAAGCGTCTAAGATCTCTCTTGGTTTTTAACCATTAAAATAAAACATTATAAATATCAGTTACAAACAGGAATACATATTTACCTAATAGTTGATCCAGCTTGGAAGACATTTCATTAAATTTAGCAGACAAATCTCTTGTCAAATTTATAAAATGGTTTAAGAAATATGACATGTTTCATCTCGGTTCTGATAACTCATTTAAGTATATTATTATCCCCTTATTTAAAATTCCTAAACAAATAATATATTATTTTCTTCATAACTATTTCTTTTCTCCCAACTCTCTCCAATTTGGCCAAAGCCACATCGGTTTGAAGAAAATATGTAGTATAAAAACTTTTCAGAGCTGATTTAATTCCATTTTAATTAATCACTCTGGAGTGCAGCGACTCCTACCAGTAAAGAGATGCATTCTTCTCTAGCAGTGCCGTGATGGCCTATTTATTCTGCAAAATTCAGTTGGGAGCTAGAAGCAAATACATGAGGTAGTGTGTTGGAAATTGTATATCTACTATAATCTGAAGTTGCTGCAAAATTGCGGCAATATTTTTCGTTTATCTAGACAAAAGGCATACATACGAGAGTAGGTTCATAAGTTTCCGGTCGGGTCGATAAGGGTTATCGCCTTCTCAAAACCCTTATCTGGTGTCACACCTTATCTATCAAGTAAATAATTGCAGCTGTAACTTCCGCTCCGCTGTGTTCAGTTGTTCAGATATCGTTGCATATAGAAGGGTATGTGTAAAAGATTACGACATATTCAAGATGGAGTAAAGAGCTGTTATTAAGTTCTTCACAAAAGAAGAACTTAATCCAAATGAAATTAAACAGCGATGGGACGGTGTATATGAGAAAGCATTCCTCTCATATTTTAACGTAAAACAACGGGGCACACTTTTCGGATGGGCCGAGAAAATATTGAAGACGAAGAACGTGCAGCTCGGCTCTTGGAGGTGCTCACTCCTGAAAGCATCGATCTTGTGAAAGGAGATATTATGGAAGACTGGCGACTCAAAGTTACAGAAATAGCAGCAAGGTTGGGTCTTTCTAAAATAACTGTTCTTCGAATTATTCATGAACATTTAAACATGAATAAGGTTAGTGCAACATGGATGCGTAAGTTTCTTTCCTTAGTCCAAAAGCAGCAACGAGTCAGCCGTTGCCAGGCATTTTTGGAACTCTGCCGTGGCAACGAGAGAGAAGTTCTGCAAACCATTGTTACAGGAGATGAAACTATGGTCCTCTAATAATATTCCCTGCCCAAAAGAGAATCAATGGAGTGGCGTAAACCTGGCGAAGCACCGCCTCTAAAGGCCAAGGTCACTCTGTCAACCAAGAAGATCATTGCCACAATCTTTTGGGACTGTGAAGGAATACTCTTCCTTGGCTTCAAGGAGAGGAACACCACAGTACATGGGGAGTACTATGCTGGCCTACTGCAAATGAATGAATGGTGTTTAACGCCCGTTTTTGCTACAGAGGCACCACGGGCGACGGACACTGATGATACATGAGATGAAATGATATATTGGGAAAGGATTTTATGGAAGGAATCATTCCAGGCCTAAGTTTAGGGTACCTCCCCGGCATTTGCCATTTATGAGGACTGAGAAAAACCTAGAAAAAACCTCAGTCAGGAAGGACGGTCCTGGCGGTATTCGAACCCAGACCTCCCGCTCACGAGTCCGAGACTTAACGACCTCGGCCACCCGTAGCGGTGCCTACTGCAGAGCTGCATGCTTCTATCAAAGAGAAAAAGCGAGGAAAGCTGAGTGGCGATGTGTGTGCCTTCTTCACGACAACGCACCTGTGCCCACAGCTTGCAAAGGTAGCTGTGAAGAAGTGTGGATTCTCACAACTCAAAACTTATCAAAAATTGGGCATTGTGATTTTGCCTCACCTTGTTCTCCGGATCTCGCACACGTTTTCTGGGAAGCGGAAAAGGAGTTTGATGGTCATCATTTTGAAAATATTTTCTTCTAAATTGACACTCTTTGCAATATTTTTTCCCAGCTGCTTTCACGCCCTCTCCCAAGTTAAATAGCATTCTGCAATTTTTATAAGCACACCGTAATTACTGTCATGGTTGTTTTTACTTTCAGTACCATGTACCTACTCTATGCTTCGCAGTTTCCACAGCTGCTATATCACTATTAAATAATCTCTTTTCTTAATCATCTTTGCTTCCTCTCCATTTAGAAACCATCTTTCTTTTTTCCTCAATTTAGTGCTTCTTTAAATACCACTACTTCCGACCTTCTGACATTAATTTTTATAAGCTATTCATTGCAAATACAATAAATTTCATGATGACATGTTGTAATCGAATATTTTTATTGCATTTATTTCCTTTAAATTATTTGATTGTGATTTTGTTTTCAATGTTAATTACGTCGGTCCTGGTGGTATAGTGGTAACCATACTTGCATTCTAAACCCAAGATCGCGGGTTAAAACCCGGCCAGGATCGATGAATTTTTTTCGGGCGTAAAAATCCTAAGTATGGCTTCCTTCGGAAGGGAAGTAAAGCCGTGGGTCCCGTGTCGTACATTTACAGCACGAAAAAGAACCTCAAGATTGAAAGAAGAGGCCTCTGAGCAAAATTTGTCGGTCGTGTCACGCCCTGAATGGAATGGGAAGCTGATGACCCGAGACGTTAAAGAGCGTCCGTAAATAAACAAATAAAAATGTTAAATACTTGCAATGCTTTTTTTTGTGTGTGTGTCCTTTAGCTCTTATAAAGTATAATGAAGATACATATTTTCCAAGTATCTAGTATCACATTATTGTCTTTGACTTTGTTTAAAAAGTTTGTTAATAATATAATACTATCCTCTATTATTAAACTCCCTTAGTATGCCATCTATTCCAATTGTGTATATCGTGTACATATGTACATTAACAGACTTAAGGCTTTCACGACCTTATTTATCCTTACCAGACTATTTTAATAATATGTACACTAAACGATTAATACATTCAGTTGGGTATAAAAGTATTTTAAAATCCATGAAATATTCTGAGGGCACTACTCGAAAGTAAAATGTGGCAGAAATAATTTCACGTTTGAATAGAAAACAACTCAATCAAGATCGCATCCCTGGTCTAGCTGTAGCGTTTGCGAGTACTAATGCAAAGGTCCTGGGCTTGATTCTTGGCCAAATCAAGATGTCTGCGTAAGGTGTTTTAGGAGTATTTCCTTGCCCTGAGAAGATGAATATCGGAAAGTTTTATGGCGTCAAGCACTCCGAGTTCATTTGTGCCATCATTTCATTCGTAACTACCGACTTACACCTACAGTATCCACGTCCAATCTACAGATGTCGAGAAAAGACTAATGCAATCAAAGCGACAATAAATAACACATTAAACAAAACAAAAAATCCGTAAAAATTCTTTAATCGCACTACATAAAAACTGAGATTAACGAGGCAGTAAATAAAGTAAAAATAGAAAACTTGTTTAACTTGTTGCAACGCACTCAATATTTTTATATATTTTAACAGGGTTGCAATGACAGTAAAGGCGTTCTCTTGATATCCAGAATGTCTCTCCGCATTGAACAATAATTCAGTTTGATATTAAAATAAGGCTTTGTTTTATGTGAAAGATTTCAGAAATTATAGACTGAAACCTTTTATCTGGCTCTTCTCCCATTTGGAAAAAAAATATAAAGGAAGTTAATTAAGTCATTATAAATTTAGAGAGATTTTCTTTGCGAGTTGTGTTTTCAAATAATAGTAAGTACTAATTCAACGCTCTGCTAAATAAGATTGACATTGAAATGAAAATATAGCTTTTAGGGATGTTTGCTATGTTTCAAGGTTTAAAAAAAAAGAAAGAAAAAAATCATATTGTTGTGAATAACAATTGGTCATCACTCAGTTGTATTTTTGGCATGTTTATATTTTACTCTCGCTTAATTTCAGTATTGGAATCTGCTATTTTTAAAGTATAAAATGAAAAATGTTTTTTCTTTTCTTAAGTCTTGATAGAAATTATTTTTCAAATAAACAAGTTGTTGGATTAATGCAAAGTATTTGGATAAATTGTTTACCACAAAAAGCATTCGACAGCATTTTTTAGAGATGCGACGAAGGTTCCAGCTTGTTTTCGATCACCTAGCGACTTTACCCAGTATATACTTCGCTGGTTTGCGTTGCGTATCACAAATAATAAGAAAGAAAGTAAACCACGTTCAATTCGGGTGTCAGAAAAAGCGAAGCTTATCTTAGGTCTTTGGGGTTAGTGAACGCCAGAGACCGTTGGTTTTTCTGAGTGTTTAAACACTCGCGAGTTGATGCTTGTGTACTGTATGTACGATGAATGGAAACAAAGAAAGTATAAAAACAAAGCTAGCCTAGCTTAATAAAGCCACCGAATAAGCGTGCTAACGTAGCTTTCCAAATGCAGAGTTCCACATATTGTTTCTCTCCCGGGTACCTTGTTTTCAGAGACCACTATCAGAATGAAATGTTGTAAATGCATTTCTTCTGAAAATAAAACTCCAGAAATGCTCACTTTTATAATGTAATAATCGGACGTGATAACAACATGGGCTGCTAATGTCGTTAAGCCATGAGTTTATAAGCAAAAGTTCTGAGGTTCGGATTCGCTTTGCCTGACTGGAGATTTTTCCCTATATTTTTAGTCTCATTAATTACAAAAGGACGTTATCCCGACCTTGCTTTGAGCTTCTTCTTTAAAAAAAAGTACCATCTCATTTATTTCATTTCAAGTGTACATTTTTTCTTAATAATGTTTTAATATTAAGGTATCATATACGATGGACATTGATGATAGTCATGGGATAAATGCTAGAATGGACGCTAATTGTTTGCACATCCAGCATACAATGCATATACCAGTGCATTGGCAGTATTATCGAGATGTAAACAAAATAGGTATTGAGGCATGAAGAGGAAGTATAATTCCACGAAACACAAAGCTTGCACACTGCGCGGAACATGTAAATTGAGATATATTTCTTAGTAGAGTATACGAAAGCGTAAATGCCTTGACTTCACCATTCTTTATCTGACGTAACACATCTTAATTCGCATGCTGAAATAATTATCCAAGAAGCATTTGTTCCATTTCTATTGGTGTGAAAGTATTAACTGAAAAATAAGTTTTGGTAAAGAAGCGTTAAGGTCAAAGTTACCTAAGGTCCTTCCCTGCATTTGCCATTGAAAAGAAAAGAAAACGTGTAAAAATTCTACCAGGAAGGTAGATCTTGGGATTTAAATCGCAGACTTTCCGACCACGAATGGTACCTTAATGTTCTTGGCCACCGGTGGTACAAATTAAAATTTTTCTTAGTATTAAACAAACTACCTTTTAATATTAAATAAACTCAATCATTACTGATAGGTGCTCAAAATAAATATTATTAGAAGGTTTGGTGGCTGTTTCTCAAACAATAGTATAAATGGGCATTGAAAAGGAAGGTAACGTGATAATAGTACATTTTAAAGTTTCACAAAATCTGAAAACATCTAACGAAAGCGTTAAGACAGTGCAATGGAGAAAAAAAAAATTATATACGATAGGTTTAAATGATTATTTCACTCATGTGATGTCATCTTAAACTCGACCAATGAAACGAAACAAACTTTTGAATTTTGACCAATTACAGTGGGATTACGGAGTGAAATTATCGAAAAAAATTTATCAAATCCGTTTTATCATGCGACGTGCATTTGTCTTGAGATCATTGTAGCCAACTCTATACCTCCACTATATAATTCCCGTACACGCATCACTGACCACTTTTGCTAGAGGCGGTGGGGACTTGTTGATAACTACAAAAGCCTGGACAATCATAACGCAAAATGGGGGCTCTTCAAAGCGCTTTGGTAATGTGTCAATGTGCAAATTGATCTTATCATTAGGAATTCCAAACCACAAAATACAAAGAAAAATAGAGGCACTGTATTTTTTCCCCCCTCAGTTGGTATTAAAATCAAACGGTAGTGATTGTGATAGTCGACTTTTGTCCATTTTAGGCTCACGGTTTCTGAATAGCATAGAAAATAAT